>NNCF01126481.1:442485-556817 GCA_002313205.1 Laupala kohalensis
TATTCTTGGGCAGGGAATTATATAGAACGATTCCCGAATGGTATGGTCCCTTTTGGCAAAATGTGGTTGACATTCTAGGGCGATGAATATTACTACTATTGCGTGTATAGTGTTCGTGAACGAGACTGTTTCGTATGAAGAAAGGGTGGCACTTCAGTAATTCGGACTTAACAAACACGACTGTTTCATAAATATAAATGCAGGGAAGTGTTAAGATATTTAATTCCTTGAATAAAGGTTTACAAGAGTTTCGGGGGTGAGATTTACAAATTATCCGAACTATCCTCTTCTGAATTCTGAAAGTTTGAATACTCTGACCGGAATTACCCCAGAAGGTAATGCCGTAACGTAAATGGGAGTAAACGTTTGCAAAATATACGCAACGGGAAATACGTGGACTAACTGCGTTAACTAAGATTCGGAATGCGTAACACAATTTGCTTAATTGGGAATTAAGATTGTCAATGTGACAATTCCATTTGAGGTTGTCTTGAATATGGAGACCTAAGAATTTTGTATTTGTAACAGTTTTTAATTGTGTTCCGTTTAAAGAAAGAGAAACCTGGGGTAAAGATTTTGTGATACTATTGTGAAATGACATAGACACTGTTTTGTCAGTGTTTACAATGAGACGATTTGCATGGAACCAAGTCGAAAGGTTAGACAAAACTTTTTGAGCATTGGCGTGTTTACATAGTAAATTAGTGTCATCAGCAAAAAGAACCATTTTGCAATCTGATGTGGATGATGACATGTCGTTCACATACAATAAAAAGAGTATAGGGCCGAGAATTGATCCTTGGGGTACTCCGCAAGTAAGTGGCTTTGTTTCTGAAAGACAACGCTCAAGTATTTTATTTTTAGTATAGGATATTTCTACTTGTTGATATCTATCTTTTAAATAAGAAGTTAGCCATTGATGTGGAAGTCCACGAATGCCTAAAGAATGCAATTTGGTAAGGAGAATTCCGTGATCGATGACATCGAATGCTTTGGATAAGTCAAGAAAAACACCCTGAGGATTTTCTCCACTGTCTAGAGATGTGGTAACATCGTTTAAGAAGGAAAATATGGCGCTTGTAGTGGAAAAGGATTTCCTAAAACCGTGTTGATCGTCAGAGAGAATGTTATATTTTGATAAAAAATCTAGAAGACGCTTATAGAACAATTTTTCTAGGATTTTTGAGAAAGTGGGTAGTAGAGATATTGGTCGGTAATTTCCAATATTAAGTTTGTTTCCTTTCTTGTGTAAAGGTTTCACTTTAGCTCTCTTAAATATATTGGGAAACACCCCTTCCGATAAAGAACTATTAAAAATATTTACGAGTGGATTTAATATAGCGTGGGACGAAGATTTAACAATAAACTCAGGTATATCATCTATGCCTCGTGAAAATTTGTTTTTTAAGGAGCTGATGATTCCCATGACTTCACTGGCGTTAGTTTCGGAAGTGAACATAGAATTGGGTATGTGGGTGGTAATAATTGGAGGACATTGATTTGGATATATTGAGTTCGTTATTTTACCAACTTCTGAGAAGTGAGAATTAAACAAACTTGCGATGTCCTGAGGATTTGACACGATCTTGCCATCGTTTAGTAAAGAAACATTTTCTTCGCGATTTTCAGAAGTTGACGTGTAATTGTTAACAATATTCCACATGGCTTTCATCCGGTTGTTCGATTTTAGTATATGCCTGTCGTTTTCCATAACTTTAGCTGCATAGACTACTTTTCGGAGAATAGTCTTATATTTACGAAAATAATTATGGAATTCGGGTGGCTGGTTATAGCGTTTTGAAAGATAATATAAACGGCGTTTGTTTTTTGAAGAAATTCTTATCCCTAGGGTGATCCATCTATTGTATTTTTTTGTGTTAATTAACTTGCGTTTTATGGGAAAACTAGAGTTGTAATGTTTTAGGAATGTTGAGATAAATACATTGAATTTGTCGTCGGTGTTTTGGCAATTGTAAACATCTTTCCATGTTTCTTCACGCAAATAATTTACGAATATGGATTTATTTATGTCATTAAACTCTCTTGTAAATTTGTAAAGGATTTTAAGCGGTTTTAGTGTATTATTAATAGTCAATACTTGAGCAAGGTGATCACTGTATCCGGCGATAAACACTTCAGAGAGATACGAGATTCCATTGTTGACTATAATTTGATCTAGCAATGTTTGAGATGAGCCGGAGAGGCGAGTGGGGTCATTTATCGTAGTAATAAGGTTGAAGGAGTCGATAAGATTCTTGAATCGATTAACTGGTGAATGTGCAGAGTCGGATGTACTCAAGAAATCGATATTGAAATCACCACATATAACGATAGATTTAGTAGATTTATGTGCGATATGTTCTAAAACATTTTCGAAGTTCCGAAAAAATATGTCAAGATCTGATTGAGGAGGTCTATAAATACACAAAACAACAATACCGGTGTCGGTCAGTTCAACTGCAGAAATTTCGAACACACTATCTACGCAGAAGTTCTCGTAGCCTGTCAGTGGAGAAGATAAAATATCATTACGAACGTAGATACACGTACCTCCGTGGGGATTTTTGCCTTTAAAATTTTGCCGACAGTAAGAACTTGCTAAATAATAATTAGAAATAGCAGTATCGTTGATGTTGTTAGTTGAAAGCCAATGCTCTGTGAGGCATAGCAAATCGAATCGATTTTCGTGTACCAGAATTTCAATGTCTGTCAATTTGTTTGAAAGGGATTGGACATTATGATGAAATATAATTATTTTATTTTCGCAAAGAGTTTGTGACTCACGAGAAATGGAATCGACGTTAGATTGTGGAGAGGAATTTGAAATTGGTACAGCTTCTAGTTCCGGATGAAGCTCGCACACAGCACCTGAACGCGATTGTCACCTTCGAGTACCACATCGTACTCCTGAGCGCAAGTTGTAACGGTGTATGGGGGCGACAGGAGGAATAGATGTTGACGTGGGAGATGAGGAAGCAGTAGGTGAAAGAACGGGGACAGGAGAAGAAATGGGTGTGGAGATAGGTAGAGGAAATGGTGGTGAGGTAGGAGCAGAGGGAGGTGGAGATGAAGTAGAAGTAGAGGGAGGCGGAGGAGGAGATAAGGTACGTGCAGGAGGAGGTAATGGAGCAGGTGGATGATGTGAGGTCAGATGTGAAGCTAGGAGAGAACCGAAGTGCTGTTTCCCAGACGGTTTCAGGTGTAAACCGTGCTGGGTAAAGTCCTTGGCAGTCAGGTGTGGTTGCAAATCAAAAAATGTGATTTTTGTGTCTGCCAGGTGATGTTTTAGGGAGATGTTTGCCAGGTTAATTTCGTGGTTTATTTGTGGAACGTTGAAGCGTGGAGGCAGGCTAGAGAGCACTATGTTTGTGTGCAGGGAGGCCATTTTTAGTTTCTGTAGATGTTCAGACGCGTTAAAATGTCCACCCAAGTTGATATCGTTCTGCCCACCTATGATGATTACTGTGTCCCGCTCAGTGAGTTTTTTAGTGTAAGTGTCCAGTTCTCGAATAACTTCAGCCAAACGAGCGTTTGGCTTAAAGAAACCGGAGACTGAGAACTGGCTAGGAAGAAATCCACGCAATACGGAGGAAATCTGACGACCGTGCGAATCAGCTAGTATGAGCACGTTTGATTTCTGCGTGGAAGTGTTGGTATCATCTCTGGATAGCACTACTTTACGTGGTTTTGGGCGGCTGTGCTTACCAGTGCGTGGTGTGCGAACAGGTCTGGGTACTGGACGGGAGGGGATGAAACGAGTAGGTAAGGGAGGAAACAGGGACATGTCATCTAACACACTAAACCTATTCTGAGTGAAGAGTTGGGGTGGTGCATGCGTCGTTGGTTTAACCGGGTGATAGCAGTTGGAAGGACGGCGAGAATTCCTAACTGTAGTCCAACCGCCGATCGTTTTCTTATTGATCTCTTCCAGCGCACTGATTCGTGTATCAATATAATGTACCAAGTTATTGTACGCCTTCTGAAGATCAGCTTTGAATGAGTTGAGGAATGCGATAGTGTCCATTGTTGTGAGAAAGTTAGCAACTTCACGACAAAAGCAAATGAGAATACACGAAAACTGACAACTAACACTGAATGAAGGATGCTAGTATAATAATATATTTATTACTACGGAAGTTACAAATGAGATAATAAATAAATTAAATATACAAACAAACCGACGACAAAAATGATTGAAATAATTATTTAGGGCGACCACTGGAGATTAATTAATTCGACAATAACTACCGTATATTGTGTTAAAATGCAAATGAATACGAAAGAATCAAGAAAATCGAATTGTAAAATGATGTAACAATTCTATGAAATTATGACGACGAAAACTTGGGTGCAACAATGAGGCAGGGTTTAATCAGGAAATAAACAAACCGACAAATGACAGAAATAATTTAGGATGACAACTGCAGATAAATTAATTCGACAATAACTAAGACAATATTTTGTTAAATTGTAATGAATAACTACAAAAAGATCACGAAACAAATGGTAAAATATTGGAATAATTGTATTTACGACGACGAAACTTGAGCAGTGCAACAATAGAGTACGTTATTTTTAATTTAATAATGATGTAATAGTATATGCACCAGACAATCTAAATACAGCAAAATAATTAATTTTAATGCACCAAGAAGTTAAATTTATGATTCCGTTTGTACTTACGTAAACTTTATCACACCTTTGAATGAAGCACTTGAAAACAATATGAATTTATATATGGTCCGTTGGGTTTGAAAACCTTAGGAAATGTTTTTAGTGTTTTTTCACTTAACACTCACACAGAACAAAGAATTTTACACTACAATGAAAGTTAGAATATAAATACAACTACTGAATCACAAAAAAATCGAAAACATAAAATAATTAGAAAGATTAAACTGAAAAACAGAGAGAGCTCATTCACAACTGCAGCTAACGCCAGGAGCAGGCTAGCAATAAACTCTAGGTATCGCAGCATCAGCTGGGATGTGTGTATGTTAATATATTTATATGTTCACTGCCTGACGTTGCTTAAACGGGAGTTATTATAAACAATTTTTCGACGTCTTGCAATTAGATGTTTCAGTTAACAATTTGTAAAATGACAGTAACATCACAATTACATTGTAATTGTAATCAGTCACGATCATGTTGGGTGTAGAACGCTATTTTGTGTAAAATGCATTTTTTTTTCATGGATATAGTTTAGTTGATATGTGGCTGATATTATGTTTCTATTGAGACCAGAAGATGACTAAAATACATAGTCGAAACGTTAGTACATGAAAAAAATGTAAATGTATTAATTAATAGTAACTGCAACAAACATATTCCCAATTTTATTTGTTTTTTATTTACACCAAATAACATAATAACTTGTTATTCGTCACTCAGTATTCGCCAAATAAATGAATATTTTTAGTCATCAATTTTCCCTTCGTAAAATAATGAATTATTTTAATTAATGAATTTTTTTATCATTCCAAGGGTGAATTATTCTGAATTTTTATTTCTTTTTTTTTTGTTGATGAAATCCATTCGTCCTTACGGCTTAACAAAATGGTTGAATACAGTGGTGTCATGGTGAATTTAGCAGTGCTGGAACACTGAATCTCCTATACTTCTCAACAAAAAGGGGGTCCTCCACATGTCCCCGGAGAATTTTTAAAATTGATATTCTCATTTGTACAATTTAATGTCTTTTGGAGACAATTTTCAGCATTAAAACTTTACCATTTCCGTAGCCTAAAAATGTTAAATTTATACTTGGGGCCGTACTTCTTCGAACCGTATACTTTTTTGAATTCTGAATATTCATCACAAGTTAAATTTGATATGGCTCTTTTGACTCCCGATATAAAATTAGAACCATTGCCTATGTTAATGTTGGAATCCTTAAAACTGATAAATTTTTGTACTGGAAATTATGAGAAAACGTAGCGTACAACTTTCACTATTTTGCAGAGCACATGCCAAAATCAAATGTTATTGAAATAGAAACAACCTACTCCTATCACGCGTGGTCCAGATCTCTTGCAGCATTCAACTTGAAAGTTTCTCAAATTCATTTTGTTCTAATGTCGCACAAAGTACAAAAATAGAAAAAAAATATTTCGAAAACCAGTGTCGGAACGACGTTCCGGCACCATGACACCATTGGTTGAAGTCTTTCCAGTGATCCAGGAAAAATACACGGACAAAACTGTCCGGCATCTCCAACGACTATTTAATGTGTCAGATAAAGTGTACAAGCTACTTGCGGAATAAATCTGTGAAAGAAAGGTCGCTATGGTTATCTGATGTCGGAAAATGGGGAGAAGAAAATATACATAGGGAACACACAACGAATTCGCAGGATGTTGGGGTGTCGGTGCCAAGACGATAGTAAGCCGGACCTATATCTATATGTTGCTTCCAAGTAGATCAAGTATCTAAATGGACACCAAGCTGCTTTTCAGCTGGTCGATATGAAAGCTGGATGAAAAGAAAACTGTATCATCAGCAAAAAGTGTGGTTTCGTCGTTTCTAGAAATAGGAATGTCTGATATGTAAACGTTAAACACTAGGGAACATAGAGGAGATCCTTGGGGAACTCTTACTTTAATTTGTTTGGAATTTCATAATACAGTATTGATTCGAAGGGAGAATATTCTATCAGTCAAGTAACTTGCGGTAATTGAGAAAAGGAAATTCGATATTCCGATTTGCCTCAATTTATATAGGAGTCCCTGATGCCATACTCTGTCAAGTGCTTGAGCGACATCGATGAATACAACCATTGTGTGTCTACCACATTGGAAGGATGATTGTACATATTCGGTGAAACGAAGTAACTCATGTGAGGGAGAGTGTTTAGCAGCGAAGACGAATTGAAAAAAAAGAAGAATAGCTTGTGGTTTTGAGATGTGGTTTGCTAGACGTTTGAGAATCAATTTTTTCATCATTTTTGAACAATTGAAAGTAAACTTATGAAACGGTACCTAGACGATAGAGTTGGATTCTTTTTTAAGTTTTCAAATAGTAATAACTATTGAATGGTTCCATGTCGACGGGACGTAACCTATTCTTAACACTTAATTTATGATATTTGTAAACGAAGACACTGCATTCCTAGGTAATTGTTTAGTATGATCTAATTCTATCGTGTCAGGTGACTTTTTAATCGGCATGGATTTTATTGAGTGATATATTTCTGAGGGTGACGCATATTTTATTTCGCGTGGTACGTCAAAATTTGTGGCATTGGTAAATGAAGTGAACCTGTTGCAGTGTTTACAGGATTATTTTGGAAAGTTGACTCAAAGTACCCTGCAATTAACTGGCCTTTTCTTCGTTGCTATGGGTTAGCCTTGAATTTGCTTAGAGTTGAGATGAGTACTAGCTTTTTGATGAAAATTTTGGTAGCTTTCCATGAACTATTATATTTTGAAGATTAGAAGAATACGTACTTTTATACGAATCTAGGGAGTGTCGCTGTAATAATTTTAGTATTGTTTGCTGCTATCGATTTCGTTCAACTTTAAGGTGTGGTGACCTATAACAGGTTCAAAGCCTTCTGACGTAATTTTTCTCTCGTATAGTTTGTTTTACTTGGTGGCCTCAAGGGTGTACGCTCAAGTTTATTAGTGACGGGTGATGATCTTTGGACTGCTGCTATTATAGATTCCGTAAAGTGAAAAATATCGGTATCTATTTCCGCAGGAGTTTTAAGATTTTTTTGTAGGGGACAAACATTAACTTAAATGAACCTGAAAATCTGACCACTTAACTTGAGTGGTCACAAGATTACCTTGTCCAATGGACAATGACGGGGTATTTGTGGTAATATTATCTGTTATGAGTACTGAGTTGCGGTAATATTCGAATTCGTGTAATGAGAAACAGTGAAATTTTATAATTTGGTTATTCTACAGAAATTGGGAAATAACTTTCCGAAACGATCAATCCAGTTAGGTTTGGATTTTTTCAATCGTATATACTTTTTGCTAGCACAGCATATTGATACAAATGATTTAGGTCATTTAACCTCATCAGATTCAATGTGCATGATATAGATAATAGTTTATTTACGACTGTATCCTCACTCTTTTGTCATTTCATGTCTTACTGCTTTGTCATTGTTTAAATTCACGCCTGTCAAGGTAAAGATGGTCTTACAGGAGTGGTTACGAGATGAAAATGTGAAAGAGTGAGATCCAAGAACACAAAGGAGTGAGGTCCATGAACAAAAACTTCACGTTTTCAACAGATCCAACGTGCATACACAAAACAACTGAGGTTATTGAGCAATGAAGCAGATTACATTAGTTTATATGTCCAAAACACCCTTCAGCTAGGTTTTTTCATTTTTTTGCAAACAAAGTATATTGATACAAATACATTAGATCGTTTAACGTCATCAGATTCAATGTAAATTATGTAAATACATAATTCAATGTACATTATGTAGATTATGTAAATACATACAATGTCAATATCTTGGGAATAATGAAACAGCTTTAGTTCAATTAAGTGTGATGGATGACCACGGCAATGCCAATTTAGAAATTTTAGATTTTTAGGGTGTATTTGATGTTGTATTATTTAATAGAATACGTGAAACAGATACTGAATTGAGAGACCATTTCGGATATACACTGAAATAAATAATGCTTGAAGTAATTAACTATTACTGAGACAAAGGATTCTATGATCTAATCGATAATCATATCATTGTTCGTGATATCATTTTGTGTGTGTAGGTGGAGAAGTGGGAATGTTTTTTTTTCTTTTTGTGGGGTTTTACGGCTCGTCGACATCGAGATCATTAGAGCCCTAAAAACTTGTACAGACAGGGAAAATGCAGTTACGCAGTAGGGAGAGCCAACATGTCTCTCCCCGCGTGTGGGACTCGCCGAGCAACTCAACAATACCAACTAAAAACCCTCCTGAAATACAAGTCAAAACTCAAATATCAACATATCTCAAAACATTACATTAATCATTTTTTAAAAAAGAGGAAGAAATAGGAAAATGAAAGATACCCTAGCGTCGGGATCGAAAAGAAAAAGATGTGACCAAGGAAGGTCATAAAAGAGAAAGGAAGGAGCCTTACACCGGTAAGTGGAAGTAATGCAGGACTCAGCTCGGGACCCCGTGTTTGCCAAACACGTACTTACTAGATGTAAGTCCCCTGGGAGGAAAATGAAAGATACCTTAGCCCTAATAGCGCCGTGATCGAAAAGAACAAGAGGTGACTAAGGAAGGTCAGGAAAGAGAAAGGAAGGAGCCTAAACAAGAAAGTGGAAGTAATGCGACTCAGCTCGGGGTCCCGTGTTTGCCAAACACGTACTTACTAGATGTAAGTCCCCTGGGGGGAAGAAGGGAATGGTTTGGGATAAGTTTTGATATTTGAAATTTGTTTTTGCAGATTCCCTTTCAAAATTTGGTACTTGAAATGTTTGCGAGAGAGGTGAGAAGTCTTCTGGTTTGGAGGAGAATGTTTTTCGAGGGGTGGGTAGGGCTTGTATTTTCCCTTTTCTGTTTGTGAAGTACTTAGTACTTTGTTGTAGAATAAACAAACGTTTGATCTAACGTTATCAGGGGGATTTGAAGGGTAATTTCCAACGCAATTTAAGCATTTTGGCATGGAATTACTGGAAACTTTACAATTTTGAATCTTGCGATTTTCTGCTTAATAACCACAAACAATTTGTCTCCTGCAATAATTTTTTGTATGGTAAAATTTTTGAGAGCATTGAATTGGTTCATTTAGTTTTCTCTTTTCTTCACTTTTTATAATCGAGTTCTCTAGATGAATTATTGCTATGACATTAAGAAGGTTACAATTGGAAATTTTGCTACAGAAATCTACTGCTACAACAGGAATTGGATTATCGTCTTTGTACAGTCTAGTAACCTCGGTAACAGAATAGTTTTTTTTAATTCCTTAATAATTTGTTCTTCTGTTATTGACTGATGGACATTACAGGGCACTACCAAAACTTTGTTAACTGTTGGATCAGTGTAGGTACGATAATTAATTACATATTCTTCACAGTTTTTAACTAACTTTCTGTGGTCTGCAGCGGAAGAGGTCATGATTTTGATTTTACTCGATCTAAATTTAGTGAAGAAAGAACATGATAACACGCTTTTTAGGTTCACTATGGTTAAGATCACTAATATTTTTAGGTACACAAAACGTGTAAATATTTTCGACTTTACAGATGAATCCTGTTCATGTGAATTGTCTTTATTTGGAAGTACACTTAAGTGATCGTAGTTTCATTGTAAACAGGGGATTGCTGTGGTGGGTTTCTTCGGACGGTGTTCGTCTGCTTGATCACTAGACCTTTTTCATTGAACTTCCGTTTGCTGATTACCATTCACGCCTGTCGGCGTGTCAGGTGAGGGCGACGCATTTTGAAGGGTCACGCTGGGCGTTGAAGTCATCATGGGATTCTCAATGTGTAGTAATAAAAAAACTCTGCGTCGCAGGAGGTAGGGTTGGATGAAGACGACTGCATTGACGACAGCGAGGGTTTTTAGAATAATTTGCTCTGTCAGGGGGTCTTCACTGACAGACATACTCGTTGATAAGTGTGACCGAACAAAAACCCGAATAACACCCGTCGCTTGTTTAACAAGTGATACAGGTGGGAGAGGCCACGAGACCCTCACAATATTAGTTCGGACTAGACAACTTGTCTGTACAGTAAGAATGAGAATCGTACCAAGCAGAGAGAAATAAGCGGAGCGAGCCGCACTCCACGAGCAATAAGCAACGCCCATCTAATGACCTTGCCGTTGGCGAACCCTAAAGCTCCACAAAAAAAAAGATAAGCAACGAATGTTTCTTATTTTGAGCAACCCTGGTATGTACAGAGAAAACTCAGTATTTCTTGCGTAGATAGCATTTATTCTCGAAGTTTCCGGGTAATAATTATACTTTTTTCTCAGCTCAATAAAAAATAACATAATCAACCAGTGCAGCACGACAGTAGTATGTATGTATGTAAATATGTATTTGTTCGTCATTTTGATGGGGACACTGCACTACTAGGAAGTGGCAGTATTTCATCATTGTTTGCACTATCAACACTACTACAGTATGCCGTGATCCATCGTCGTTTTCAACCCGTGCGCTCTATAATTGGTTGTAAGGAACCAATGCGGCCACACGGGAGAATGAGGTAAAAGCGACTGTTGATAAATGATATGATTAGTGATTCTTGGGGTGGAACGAAAGACAAGGGAAATGGGAGTACCCCAAGAAAACCTGCAGATCCATTTTGTTCACTGAAAATTCTACAATCATCCCGGTGTTCGAAGCTATTTCTTGATTAGAACTATTGCTCGGCGAAAGTGAGAGTAGTGTGCAATTGTCGAAAAGTTCAAATTTTGAATGGACGCAAATTTTCAATGAATTAATTATTTGAAAATAATTTTATAAACATTTCATGGCTGAACAGCGTAAAATAAAATAGTGATCATTTTTAAATTATCTCTCTTCTATTTATTTGTTTTGGAGCTTGTTAGGAATCACGTTGAAGTTCCCTGGGCGTCGCCAGACGCATCTGTGTGAGGTGGTTCTTCTTAGGAACAAGGGGGCTGATTATTATGTTACCTGTGTTTATTTCCCTTACCATTTACGGACACAACACGCGATGAAAACTCCTGAGCTTCAGGTAAAACAACCACTAAGCCACTACGCCGGCTTGTGTGTCATAATTGTATTTATAGCATTTTAATGGAATTTCAAGCACAATCTTGTATAGTTCTTAAGTTACGATTTGTTGATGGGCTACATACATGGTTGCCCTGGGTTAAAAGTAAGAAAACTCTCTCATAAATCGTATTATACTTACATTAGGGTTTTATGATGAGTCACTTGATTCGACGTAAAACAAAGGAAAATTAGAGTGATATAATATGATACACTAGTATCTAAAGATAATTAAAAACAAATTTACGTAGAAGAGATAATAACCGATGCATATATTTTATATACTCACCTCGACACGCAAAGTGCCCCTCCCCAACATTGCTCCCAGCTATCTATATTTATCCTCGCCAGAGTAGAAGGACCACTCGTGTATGCTCAGAGATTGAACTGTGTATTTTACAATTATGTTCGGAATTCCTTTGTGACTACGGAAATAATTCCATGAAAGACTTCGTAACTAAAAGACCGTGGTTTGGATGATTTTAGTACGAAATAGCTTTTGAGGATAAAAGAGTTACGTATAAGCTACTTTATTGCACGGAAGTACTTATTGAGATTGTCCGCTGAGAATATGTGAAGTGTAATAATGAATAAATAAAAAAATAATTTAACGAAAAGTACCAAGATGACAGTATACAAGTCTTGATGACGTTTCATCATCACGACTTCGAGAAAGTTAACAGTTCGTCATTTCCAAGCAAAGGTCTACGCTTTGCACCACATATATTACAGTAAATGCCATAAACGAATGAAACAGTTTACCATTTTAAATATAGAGGATTGCACATCCCAGAATACATTTAAATCAAAATTGACATATCACCTTCCGTCAAAAGAAACAGAAAAGCCCTTCCCCAACATGTTTCCTCTAAAGGTACCTTGTAGCGATTACTGTCAAGATGAGTTCTTATAAAATAGAAATATATCAGTATCTTGTGGTACGGTAAAATAATTAGTTTTAAATATTTTTGTGGGTGTTCTCTTTATATCATCTTCCGTTCTCATAAAGTTTTATTATATTTCTATTTATATTTGTAATATGCAAATATTGCATTTATGTACCTGTTGTATATTACGTCATAAAAGGTATTGTTCATCTGTCTTGTATTTTTCAGTTGAATATTTTTTGTTTGGTAATTTGTTCGTGTTTTTATATTTAGTGGAATCGCGGAAGAGCATACCTTATAATCCGAGCCATCTCCAAAAAGAATGTTAGTTCATTTACGGAGTATCATTTTGGAGTACAAAACAATGAGAAAAGTGCAAATAATTCATATTACCGTTCACTTTACAAACGAGTTAAAATCATGTTTTGTAACTTGTCCAAAATAACTAAAAATGTATTTCATTCGGCCCTGAGGCTGATACCTGTATTTTTAACAACGTTCAAATGACAAGGAATGTATTCTGCATATAAAAGGCATTTTTTTAACTGACAAAAAACTAATAATACTGGATTTTTCCCCTTTTTTTCCGTATTTAGAAGTGAATTGTTAACCTAACCTCTTCATTTGAAAATAGTAATATTCTTTATTAAAAGAAAACTCACAGATATCAAAGGCACACAAAGAATAATTTTAAAATTTATTGTTTTTGGAAAACAGATGGTTATGTGACACGGACGGTAATGTGACACGGTGGGTGGCAATGTAAATGTTACGGACGGTGATATGTACCATTACTCTATTTCTTATATTTAACTGTACTAAAACTGAAAACTGGAGACACGTATCTTAATAACACGTACCCAACAACATTTTAGGTACATGTGATAGACTTTATACTGAAGAGAAGTTATACTTGATGTCCATTTTATACTAATACTAAATTATTGAAAATGGTCTGCGTAAGCAGTTGTTAAACTCGAGAAGTTGGAGGAAATGTAATCATTTTGATTATTACACCATTTTCCCTTTCTAAGTATCTCTTCCTCTCCCTCTGCCTTTTTCATAAGCGACCGGGTCATCTTTTTATTTTATCTTTAGCCTTACGTTTACTTTATACGTTTGTCGTCTATTATCAGCTATCGTAATTTTTTTTTGTGGGCTTTGAGTTTTTCAGGGTCGACCATAACTACATGAGATTTTCGCATAATTATTTTTAATCTTATGGTTAAGGTCACGTGTAATAAATCATGGCTTGGTTGACTTTTCATTCTTGGATATTTTCTTACTATCTATCATATCCTTCTGAGACTGAAGTGAGTTATTAAACAGTGATTAAGACACTCGTATGTTGTTCTTGTTTTCTGTAAGTTTTCTTTTCTTACGTTTCTCCTTCTTTTCATTTTTCTCTCTCTATCATCCAGAGCTATTTTCTTTCTCGTAAGTTTAGGTGTATCTAACAATTTGTAGCTATATATTAGCTATATATTTAGGTGCAAGTATTATACACACGTTTGTAGCAAATAAATTATGGTAACCAGTCAAAGTATAAAATAGTAAATAATATTTTTTTACCAAAAGAAAGAGACCTGGCGAATATATGTCTAGGTTGTTACGTAAATGTTACACCGTTTAAAAATACTGAATTACCCCATACCGTAATATGCACATGTATTGCATGCCACGGCAATGTCACAATTTATATGTATGGCATTTTAACTAAAGAGAATGTGATTTTATGTGATTTTTCAACCTAACAAAAACATTTCTTAATGCATCACATTACCACCCATACATTCACATTCCCTTCCATTGATAAGGTCAATTCTTTTTGGACTGTAATGTGGAACGAAAAAAAGAATGGGAATGTGAATCATATTCTTCAAGAGTCCCAATGTTGTGTTCGTGTCGAGATTATATTTTCTGACTGCGCAGTGATTCAACGAACATCTTCTAATTTTACATGATATTCTTATAGTTAGAGAAATGTTAGTGGTTTGTAATGTACACAATAAAATACTCAAGACATACTTATCCATGATTTCTTGATGTGTAGAAAACAAACCCATCCCACAAATAAATTTCCACTTTTCCACAATTACAACACATGTAATATGATGCACTTTTCTTAAATTACTAAGTCATCTAGAGACAGAACATAGGTGTTTTAGTTCACTGGACAGCAATGTGGAAAACATCGAGTCAAAATAGTTTTAAAAATGTTATATTCTGAACATAAAAGCTACTGCACTGCAAATTTAAAACTTCGATCTAGGGACAATGGATGATATTGTGAAATTTTCACTTCTATAACCATCTTTGAGCACCAAATCATTAGAATATCTGCTTGTTTCAGATAAGTCTTTAAAAAGAAAATCAGTCGGGGATGTTCAAGAGTTTCGTTATTTTCCTGCAAAGAAACTGCCGTTGGGTTCCTGCCCTGAGCGATGCTGTTTGATAAGCGGTTATGTGGGTCCCTTCACGTTTACTATATTTCTACATTTTGTTAATACGGAGGATACTTGATACAGTTTTTAAAATGAATTTGTTGTTTTTCTGAACATTTAAAAACAAACAGATAATGTAATTCCCTTGAAAAACACTAGATGCACGTAATTATGTTTATTTGATAATTTGAAACGTAGTACTTTTTGCAATGATTAATTCTCCAAATACCGGAGAACTGTATCAAATCACCCGGTTATGGGGAGGTTTGATACAGGTCTGGGAACACTTGACACAAGATAAGGTATTAATTACTGCTGTAAATATAAATAAACTAGGATTTTTCAAACATTTATTAAATTAAGTTATTCAAAATTTTTTCAAAATAAATATTTTGCTTTTAGACTAATTTCCAAATTTTGTTCCAAAACCGTTCACGATTCATTTATGACCAAAATAACTTCTTATGTTATAAAGACTATCCCAACACGAACAACTCTTTGCATTTTGGGTTGCATTTAGCGTCAATTCAGAAAATACGGAATCTTAGTATGTGAACGCCGGAGCTTACTTTCCTCTTCAGGGTACTTGTTTCTGGTGATTGTATTCGTATCTGAACAATTTTTATTTATTTATTTCATGTCTGATTGCGAGTTTCAGGTCTTGTTCTTCCACCTAACTCTGACTTGGGAAACGTTTTTGGTAAGGGGAGATATTGGGTTGCCGGGGAACTTTTAGTACCTAACCAACACTTGTCTGGAGTATGTGAGGAAAACCTCAGCTGAAGAACTCACCTAGTTCGGCCGAGCAGGGTTGGAACCGGCGCACTACCGCTCAGAGGTGTCGATAACACTACAACTAGACCATCACCGTCGTCTAACATTAAATCATTTTTGAGTTAAAATTCAACATTCGTTTGACTTCTTTTTGCATAGTTGTGAAGACACGAAATAAGAAATATCGGAAGGAAAAGAAGAAACTGTACGAAAAAGATTTTGAATGATTGTTTTATCAAATATCTCAACAGGAAAATTTACTCGAACATAAAATAATATTTCAGGCAAACACAAAAACTTGTTGGCGGCGTCTCTCCATAGTTCGTGCTGGTATTACTTCGGAGACTGCCAGTTATTTATGAAACACTGCTCTAATTAGGAGAGGTACTTACTCAAAGAACAAGGCGTGTTTCATGTCACTATCACTGACTTCTTTTCACGCTAATTAACTTTACAATAAATCAAGACGAGTTTCAGCAGAATAATTCGAAATTATTGACAGTATCATACATATAATTAGCTAATAGAACCTGTGCGATTGAAACGCACGGAAAATTGAATGTAACTAACATCCTGTATGATAGTATAAACGCGTTCTTTGATTTAGCAAGATAATTTTATTGGCCTCAATAATATGACAGAAAGTACTTTCTCCCACAGACTACAGATTACCAGCATGGTCAGACGCGTCACAGCTGTTATTTCTTAGGACTCAAATAGTCCAGTAACATCCTTTTCAAATAAATGAGTCAAGTAGCTTCTTTTCTTGATATAATTTTTTGTTATTATCTCGGAAAGAAAAAGGTGAGAGAGAGAAAAATATAATCGAACACACATCTTTTAAGGCTGTAAATTACGTTACTTCATTTGTGTGATTTGCTCCGTCCGGTTACACACAAATGGAACGCAAATTTTCTGGGACATTTGGTTATTAATGTATACGATATTCTAATTTCGACGGTTATGACGGCGCCGTCTATCGCGAATCGAAAAAAAATGGAGTAAGAACGTTCACCGAAAATTTCATCATCATGCTTTCAGTTCCAGTTTCCCGGGTATTGTACACGGACGATGAATTGTTTCTTGTAGTTGGGTGTAGGACGTTGGGTGGACATGTGTGTAGGATACCCTCCCCGACGGACTCCCGGAGTGGGGTAATGTATGAGTAAAGTGAGGGGTAAATTATGATAAGTGAATATTTTGGAGGATTGAAACCTAGGAAATCGGTCATACCCCGAGAAAATCAGTCGCGAACCCACTTCGTCCACTGCAAATTCTACTCGGATCAACAGGGGTTTTAACTGATGCTGCTAGAGATGTGCTATCCATAACGAACCAGAAGGCGAGTGTGCTAATACATTTGCCTGGAGCAAGCCGATATGGTTTTCGTCTACGGTCAAGCACACGGAATGAATAATGGACCATAGTGCTCCGACACCAGTTGATATGAAGTTTTTTTGTTCCTTTTCAAGTCAGGAATCACCCCCTGAAGTGTGTCCCCTCACTTAATATTCACCATGTATATAACCCACTATTGTATGGTATACACACATTCAAATAAATCTAAAAACCAACTAAAACCTCCAACAAAAAATTAAAATGGAAGGAAACTAGTCCCACCCATGGAACTTCTCACAGCTAATTTCGAACAATCGAGGAGAAAAGAGCTAGTATGTATCAAGTCTCCCTATCCATCAAGTGTCCCAGGTCTCCCTTACATTAAAAAAGATACTGAAAAAGCAAATACTATAGGTTTTACTTAAGTTTTCATTTAGTAGTTTTCACCTGTAGTTCGCTCGTAAAAGTAATTACCATTGATATTTTGTGACGTCTCTAATGATGATAGAAACTATAACAAATAATTAAACTTTTAATTGAAAAATAAAAGTAACACGTTACAGTTATATTATACAAACAATAGAAAACATGTAATACACTGACGATTCAGTAAGGACGATGCAGCTTTCATCTTCATTAGCCCAGAAACAGTCATAAATACTTTGCTGTTCTCTGTAATCATTGGACTGTCTGGCGTAGGAAATGAAAAGAAAGGGAAGTATTGCAGCGAAACATGAATTTGAACAATTTATGGTTGTGCACAGTATTAAATGTACGTATGTTAAAAAAATAATTAAGTTTCCACTAGTGCACTCACTTTTGGTGTATTGGGTTACTACTTGACTGGTGAATGAATCAGTGATGGGAAGGTTTAACTTTTGTTTTGTTTTTTAAAACGTTTTAATTTCATAATTATTCACAACAACGAAGTTCAAAAAGTATAATCGGAATGTAAAAGGGGAGAGGGGGGAGGTTCTGGGCTGCAGTCCTAGTTGTTAATCAACTGACCAGTGTTCCATCATGTTTCGAGTGCTTCTTGGAACAGTTGGTTGTCTGTGGTTCCCAACAGTAGTTGCAACATTTGGTTGCAACAATTTTCAGAAATTCTCTTGTAACTTATAAAATATAAATACTTTTTTTATTGTGAAAAATTTAATTGCTCAAGTATATATCTGGTTACTAAATCCAAGTAGTACACAATAAAAAATCATTACCCATGTTTTATTCTTGTCACTTAAAAAAAACTTACCCCATGTTTGGGGCTAGTTATAACAGGTTTGGGGCAAGTAGAAAGAATAAATATTTTGGTAGTATATTTTCTACCAAAAACGGGGTTCATTTGTTAATTACTGTTTCAAAGCATATAGATTAGTTAATACCATATCACTTGTATTAAAGTGTAATTATCTTAATTATGATTTAAATTGACATGGTGCTTCTTGTGATAAACATTAATCATAAATAATCAAAAAATATTGGTTTTTATAATAAAAAAACACATGGTGCAGCATATTAAATCTTTATTTTAACTCAAAGTAGTAAAATAATACATTTTATCGTCTTGTACAGGTGTGAAGACTAGTCTAGGTTGTACGTAGCCAACTGAGATTGTCTAATCATGTTCTTTCCTTTTCTCATATCTATAGAGCGAAACATGACATATCTGAAAACATTCGGTTGCTTTTCGTATGCTAGCACCATTTTCCAAAACTTCAATAGCCGCCTACTCATACACATCCCGGCTTTTAAGGTCTCTTTGAGTTTTTCTCCTGCAGTTTCTCATTCTAATACAACAATCAATAAAATTTGGCCTGGTTGAACTATTACGAAACCTAATACAGGTTTACTTACCGTCATACTTACTAAAGATATATGCACAAGGGGCAAGTAGTAACATGTTACAACTTACCCCCGTTTTCTGTTACAACCTGCCCCATCAGCTCATTTTATGTTTTCTTTTCTTTTTTTTTTAAGTTTCTTAAAAACTACAAAACTGAGAATGGAATTCAATGTTCAAAATCAAAGTTAGATATTTTACCATTCAAACAATCATTAATAGAATGTAGTACAGTGAAAATCAAAAATTACGTCAGTATATTTTTTACGATACCTGGTCCGATAATCGGAGCACGTGAGCACGTCCTCGCGCAGCGCGGTCTTGTAGGGTACTGGCGGCGCTTATGTAATACCTTGCGTTATAAGGCAGAATTTAAGCCCGGTATTTGAATCAAAACTGTTGAAATTCCCTATTAAAATTGAGTGTAACTACTTACTCCTGTTACTTTAAACCCTCCGCTCCCCTACTCACCCGAACATCATACATTAAGAAGTGAAAAACATTTTACAGTGTTTCTTCGTTGTTTTTGTTTAGTTCGCTTTCCGAAACAAAATAGAAGTCAGACATCTCAACGGGACAATCTAGGTGCTGCAATTACACTCCGATGTGTTATGACACTGCTAAATCGTGCAAGCCGTATGCCACATCTCGTTTTGTAAACATTTCTACATAAAGAACAGCTTATTTGAATGAAATGCAGCCGAGAAATCTTTTTGAGCAAGAGAGTCAGGATACCCTTAACTGTTCCAAGGAGGGAACTATCCCCTCAGGCAGCGGTTCATAGAAGATACGTTGATAATTCACAGAGAATACGCCGTAATTTAGAGGTGAAAATAATCAAATGCGAATCCAATTTAATCGAAATAAAATAAAGTTAAAGTGTCTGGTACATCGCAATTACTCATAACTTGAAGTAAATCATTCGTCATAAATTCTTGGATGCGAAATCTGAAGATGTGCCTGGAGCTATTTGAAAATGAACAATTGGAAAGCAAGTGCTTGCGTGTGCGGAGCGAATGAGGACGGTGCGAGGAGGAAGCGACGGCGGAAGGAAAGAACGCAGCGCGTGTGAATCGACAAGGGGATGAGGCGAATGAGGGGCGAGAGAGAGGGAGAATGAGAGAGAGAGAGCGGGTGAGAATGCATTAGTGGTGGGAGGTGTGTGAGAGAGTTGGCCCAGCGATCGATGGCAGCTGCGATAGCAACATCGTCAATGGCCGCTTAGCTCTAGCGCGGCCCTTCACCTTCACGCGGCCATTTCGGCCCTTGCTTGCACACTGTCCTTGGGGGCTTCACACTTTGTGAGACTTTTCTCACAACTCGGACTGCAATCGAATGCTACCATTCAGCAATAAATTATTCGTAAACACAGTATCCAAAACACGAAAATTTAAAAAAATCTTTGATTGTAGGTATGCACATAAGAAAACTAAAGCTTGCCGATCAGAAAAAAAAGAATACACTTCAGTACGGCAGAAATGTTAATAAAATTTAATTAGCTTTATTTCAAATATGTGCAGAACACACAAAGAAATGTGTTTAGTTATATTTCAAGCAAATCTGTTTGAATAATGGATGACAGATATTCATCAATTATATTATGAAAGCATATTGTACTTCATAGAGAAAAATATTCGGATGGGTAGATGAACATAGAAAAAGGTAAACATTAATCACAACTGATGTCGAACAGAATTAAGAATCTGAGATACGCACACTACTTATCTTGATGTATTTGGACGTAAAAATACGGATAATGTAAAAATTAGGAAAATGCTACATAACATTTTGGTTCATTATGGTAAAGTTCAGAAAATTATTCCATAAATCAGTGCTTTTAATGACAGATAAATTATTGAAGTATTGATGCAAACTTTGTGAAAATCTCCGAAAAGCTTAAGAGTTATCTAATAAACATGTACTCATTAAATCTGAATCTGTTAAATAATGATTTTTGAACCAGTAGGATTTAGATCATTGTGAAAAAGTCACGGTTAAGTGATAATCAGTAAACTGAACTACAAGAAACTGTCATGGTGTAAGTAACATTCCTCTTCAGTTTTAATCGCAGAACATGAGAATTTGTATCTCAAGCGTTACAGCAAAAGAACGAAACAATGTTTTTGAAATTTAGTTGCTTTAATTTCTACACCCTGAAAGAGAGAATTTTATTTCAACATAGAATTTTACTCACAACGACATGTCTTGCATAGAGTTAACCTTCATATCAAACACTCGTACATGCGAATGAAAGCTAACAATTCACCTTCACTCAAAAATACAAATGAAATTGACTTGTTAATATAATTATTTTACTAGAAAACGGTTTGCTATGGCATGTATCAGTAAAGCGGTCACAACTGTTACCAACAGCACACTCGTTCATCTCGCCGTTTATTTCATTCCAGTGACAAAGAAAGCAATCGGTGAACCCTGTTTACTTTGTGTGTGTGTTCTTACCCACTAAATCTAAAATTCGTGGAGGAAACAACTGGCCCCTCTATTGTCTGTATTGAAGTCAACTGATAAAATGAGTGTTCTCTGCTAGCGAGATAGGGAACTACTACTGCTTTACTGCCACTTTGCTAACACTTAGTCACCAAAACCTATTATATAATTTTAAAACACTATAATAATGTATTTCACCATTATTTAGAATATAGAAGAAAACAAGTTTTTATTTTATGAAGTTATCCTATATGCAAGATTTTCTTGTATATTTGTAAAGTTTGGCCCACTTATTCACGATGCATCGCCATCTTGTTGAGAAGTGTTTTCTTAAGTGCACAAACGACTGAATGTGTTCTGGGAGCGAGCAACCTATTTCTTCACTCGATACTTAATTTTCAGTTAAAATACACTCGCTTAGAGAAAAAAAAATCCAAAAGAATGTATAATAAAATTTACTGCGTCATATATAGTTGCTCAATGGCTCTGTGCCAGAACGTAGGTAGACTCTGAAGTGATAAGACGTGTCTGGAGAGTACTTAGTAAGTGAAACTAACAGTTTTGAACAAGTTAGTGTGATGGAGGTTTGGGGTGTTGTTTGAGCGTGTGAGGGAGACAATTTGACCTGACTTCAGGAGCCTTTGAGAAGTTTTGTGTATCTGGTTCGTGAAGAGGATTTGACTTTCCGGTGAAAAGTAAAGAGTTTTTTATTCGGCATGCACAGGGGGGGATCCTTGGTGCATGGGTGTTTAGACACCGGTCAGCGACCAAGTATGAAAAATGCTATTCTGCTGGGATATGAAGAAAATATTATGGTGGGAGACTTCGTGAGGGCTGTAGCGGACGTCGTCACAGCAGAAGCAGTGACCTACGCTTCAAGGATACGCGGAAGTAGTGTGTGCGTGTATTTAAAGAAATGATGAGGGGGAGAAATTGGTAAGTAAAGAACTTTTAAGAATTAAAGATATTAAAGTGAAAATACAAAGAAACGGAACACAGGCAAAGAAAATTTTCTTATATCATGTATGTTCGACTATAGAAAATGAGTCTTTAGCTAATATTTAAGTAGATTTGGACAGATAGTAAATCCGATTAAAGAAATTAATTTAAGACTAACTGATGATCTGGCACATGATAAATCCTTCACCCGTTTTGCATATGTAATTTTGAACGAAAATAATTTGTGTTTTATTTGTAGATCTGCAAATCATTTTGCACGCGAGTGTACAATGCCACGAAGGGAAGTAAGTGAAACTAATATAAGAGAGACAGTGAAGGCCGAGGGGGGAGGAGGAAGGCAAACTCAGGCGTCCGTTGAAAGGGCAGAAGGGGAAAATAGAATCCACATCACAATGGCGGACATGGTGCGCGGGAAAAAATTAGAAGATGGAGAGACAAATGAAGGATTTTGTGAGAAATTGGTTTCGGAGATGTCGAGAGGTAGAAGGAGTTGGGCAAGGCTATGGACACGCAAATAGTGCTATTGCCAATGTAGGTTGTAGTGGATACCATCAGATGGAACCTGTTTCTAAAGAAGGTTCACAAAACAAGAAAAAAACAGCTAATTTTCTAAACTTGTCTCAAAAAGCAATAGAACATAGAGATGCCAGTACGGCTAAGAGGATTATGGATGACAGCCAGGTGAAGAAAAGAAAATATGGAGAGGAGGAACAATATCGAGGTCAAGAGATAGTATCGAGAGAGAATTAACACAGAAGAAGAAACAAAGCTTTCGGAAGACCAAACATATAATAAAGGAGACAGTGAATTTATAGTTGACAGCGTAGGGGAAGAAAAAAGGGTGTACAGATACAAATGGAAGAAAACATATCAGAAGGAAATACTGAGATATCCTCAGAAAAGAAAACAAAAAAAAGTGAAAAATAAAAGTAAGGTCAAAAAGGAGCCAAGAACAAAGAACCTGAATGAAAAAGTACTGGAAGGGTCATAGCACTAAAACCAATGTGAATGCTTCGAAAAGGGATGGAAACAATATTAAGGATATGGTAGAGAAGATGACGTGGAGTAAATGATTTTGCTATTACTAAAGCACAACTCTTCATAATACTAAATGCAGACACCACGAAGTATACTTTACAGTTAGCAAAAGAGTTCATTAAAAATTTCAATGATTTACTCTCAGTGATAGAAAGTGCTAAAAAAGAATGTGACGATAAAGAAATTCTAGCTCGAATAGTCGAGTTAGAAAAAGGTATACTTTTGGGAGAAGTCCAAGTACTTTTTATTACAAACCATTCAAACATCTGAGAAATGGAATATTCAACAAAAATAGAAACTATTAATATTTTTGCAATTATTTGTGAAACTAAAAAGGAAAAGTTAAGGGTTCATATTAAGGCTAATGAAATGGACATAATAACTCTTCAAGAAGTAGTTATTGAAAATTTGAATTTCATCCCCGGTTTTAGAATAATATACAATGTTGGGGAAACGGGAAGAGACACGGCCATCCTCTTCAAACAAGGGTATAAGGTCAGTAATGTAGTTAATATGCCGTTAGGGGAGGAGGAGAAAATGTTATGTTAATGGAACAACACTTGTTAATATATACGCGCCGTCAGGAAACAACAACAGAGAAGCGCGAAATCTTTTTTTTCTAAAGATCTTGCTTATTTAATAATAAATAGTAAAGAACATCTCATTATATGAGGGGATTTTAACCGTGTTGGATCGGATCAGGACTGTCAAGGGAAACCAACATTCTGCAAAAGTTTAAACTCTGTAGTTAAAAAACTGAATGTAAATGATGTATGGGAAGAAAAAAGAAAAGACATACTATTTACATATAAGAGAGGATCTAGCGGATCTAGAGTTGATAGATTCTACGCATCAAAAGAGTTAATTGATAAAATATCATACATAGATATTGCTCTCGCACCCTTTTCTGATCATCACGCTGTCGTTTTGAAAATTGCTCTTCCATCGCGACCGATGGCAAGAGGAAGGTTCTATTGGAAGATACATGTTTCGCTCCTTAATGACAATGATTTTAGAGATCCATTTATTAAAAAATAGAAACAACTTCAGTCAAGGAAATTTAATTATGTTGATGTAGCGGAATGGTGGGAACAATGTGTAAAAGTGAATGTTACGAAATTTTTTAAATACTAATCAGGACGAAAAAACGGGAAGAAGAACGAAAGTTAAATTTATATTTCCTCTGTTTGAACGAAATAAATAGGAAGTCTAGTATATCTAAAGGAGATAATGAAAATAAAAAATATTTTCAAGCACTAATCATTAGTACATATAGAAAAAGGATGGAAGCAGCTAAAATTCGGAGTAGAGATTTGACATCGCATAATGAACTTGCCAGTATGTACCACGTGATTGCTGATAGAAAACGCAAAAGTTCTAGTTTTATTTCAGAGTTACAAAGTAATGAAGGACCAGTCGTGGGTCAGTCTCAAATCATGAATCATGCATATCAACATTAGAATAACTTTTTCGAGGCGACAGAAGAAAGTAACCACTATAAGCAGATGAAGGACGTGATAAGGTGTTGGAAGCTGAACCAGGAAAGAATGAACATTTTCAACTCTGATATAACGTTTGATGAGGTTAAGTAAGAAGATTTTCCGGAGTTAATAATAAATCCCCAGGATCTGATGGAATACCTGTAGAATTCTATAAAGTATTCTGGGAAATTATAGGGAAAATTTACATGAAGTAACCAAGACAGTTCTGTCAAGGGGAATACTAACTGAATCACAATATCACGAAATAATTGTTCTCGTCAAAAAGTCCCCAGAAGCTAGCAACCTAGAACATTACAGGCCAATTACCTTGTTGAACACCGACTACAAGATTATTCGGGTTGTGGGAAATAGAGATTGAAACACACTCTTCCTGATATAATACATCCCGCACAGACATCGGCAGTTCATGATAGACGAATAATGGATAAAGTTAATGATATTAGAGATGGGATTGCATATACGACATTTGAGGAGAAGACAGGTGGACTTTTGTCAATAGATTTTAAACAGGCCTTTGATCGTGTAAATCACAAATATCTGCACGCCGTGTTGCAAGACACTGGTTTTGGTAGTATATTATGCAGCTGGATGCAAACTTTATATGCACACAGTAATTCAAACAATAGAATACAAATAAATGGTTTTCTGTTGGATAAAATTCCAGTCAATAGATCACTGAGACAAGGGTGCCCGCTGTCAATGATGTTATTATGTATTGTTCGTAATCCCTTAGTAATAGCTCTACACAGAAAAATCGGTGATTCATCAAATCTCAAAAAAATGCTGTCAGTCAAAGCATACGCGGATGATGTAACTGTAGTGTTAGAAAAAGAAGAGGATTTGCAACAAACTCTAGAAGTGATACATAAATATGGTGAAGAAGCAGGTGCTGAAATAAACATGTCAAAAACCAAAATACTACATTTTGCCGAAGGACAATTTCAATCAAGTAATATTCAAATAGTCAGCAAATTAAAGATATTTGGTATATGGTTCTTATCTGATTTAAATGATGCATCAAATTACAATTTCACAATAGTTGTTAACGCTATGCAAGGACTAGCAAAAGACTCAATATTAAAAGAATGGAATTTACAACAAAGAATATGGTACATTCAGACATACCTACTTTCAAAACTTTGGTATGTGGCGAAAGTGTCGCCAATACCAAATAAGCAAATGGCGAGAGTGAAATAGTTAATAGGGCAAATATTCTGGAGAGGAAACGTATTCAGGGTCCCATTGAATAACATGTGTGCGTCAAAGGCAAAAGGAGGGTGGAGTTTATGTGATGTTAAAACAAATGCGATGTTTTATTTGTTAAAGAAGTGATATATTCTTTCAAAAATGCTCAAAGATTTTCAAAATATTGGTTCACATATTGGATTGAACAAGTTGGTTTGGAAAACCCGCTAAACATAAATTCAGTGCCAAGAAATTTAAGCTATGTTCAACGTTTCTTGGAAAAATGTGTTTATACTCCCTCAATATATGAGGAAATTAGAAATGGGAACTTGAAAGGTTTTAAAAAAAGCACAAAACAGATCTACGTGGAAGTGATGAAAATGAAGAAAACAAAGTCCAGAATTGTTGACAAGAAACCAAATGTGAAATGGCAATATATGTGGAGAAATGTTCATGGCAAATTTCTACCAAATGAATTTAAGGAGAGGTGGTACAAAGCAATAAATGATGTGATTCCGGCCAATGCTAGGCTTTTTGAAATACAAATGTGTGTGTCTGGGAACTGCGGGTCATGCGGTAAACAAGACACGATACAATACCGCCTTACAGAATGCAAATATGTCAAAGAACCTTGGAACAACGTAAATAAGAAACTGGCAAGAATATGTAGAATACCACTGTCAGATGTCAAAGAAAAAATTTTAATTGAATCAGACTACAAATATTTTATCAGTAACTAATATTATTTCATGGTTCATAGCACACTATGTCCATTATACGATGACAGAAAGACAACTCAGCGAAGAAGATCTTCAAGAAAATTATGTAAATCAGTATTTGAGAATAACAAAAAATCTAGAGAGAAAGTATTTCTCCAATTACTTACGAACTGTTTTAATGCGCTAGTAGATACATTATCAACAATACATGTTAATAAGATGAAGAACGGAGTGCGCAACATCAAGATACGGAAGAGGCTGTAAAAATGACAATGGACTGGTGAACACGGATTACCGCGATAGAGGGGCGGTATATTAAAAAAAAGTGGCAACGACGGCGCGCAGAAATACAGGGTACCTCGATTCGATCCCCTGCAGTTCTGTAAGTGTAATATTTACATGTATTCTGAAACAGTACGGTTATTGATGAGCTATTAGAATGTTGGTATGGAAATGCTACGGTAATAGATATTGGACTTGTAAAATATAGGCATCATCCAACGTTTTTCTGAGGTACAAAAGTTTCACTGGTTCCCAGTAAAAGTCCCACTGTCTGAACCAGTTGAATCTTACTGTTTCTACCTGGAAGCATCTGTACTGCGCAGATCAGTGATTCGTGACTGCGAATCAGTGGTTTTCCACTGGTTCAGATTTAGAGAGTATGTCTTTCTTTCTAGTATATATGAAATACAAGCAACCTCAGATTACTGATATTTTGATGACACTGAGGTCATTAAGGCTAATGCGATGGCGCTACTGTTTTAAAGCCCATTTCAATAAAAAAATCTTCGAAATGTTCCGTACGGCAAAGAAGGCGCTGGGATCGGTGAATGCTTGCGAAGTCGAATTCTTCGGGAAGTTGGAGGAACCACGCAACACGGAACATCCCAACACACCTCAATAGGAACATTGCGATTGTATGCAGTAGAGTTATGATTATCCAAACTAATGTTGCCAGGAATGGTTTGGATATTCAAAATTAACTTTATTAGGGGGTGGATTCCCTCATACAAGTTCACGGAAAAAATTATTTGAGAGAAAATGTTAGAACGAGTAGCATCTCGAATAAGATTAGTTATCTAATCCTGACTGATCTTTGAACGCTCTGGAAATGGCATCATCGACATTGTTGGGATCGATTTTGTTACTTTCCTTTTCCGCGATGCCAACTCGAATAATTGAATGTTCGGTTAAACAACGCTGTACAGTACGTGTGTTTCTGCCGGACCCAAGTAGGTATCAGAATGACCCCGAAACATCGTGACTGCGTGGAGGGAAAGTGAGGCCGAGGGTGCCCTGGTGCCAGGGGGGGTCCACTGGTTTACATAATTGACACTTACCTAAAACTTCATCTGTTCATTATAATAAAGTAACTATTTGTATACAGTCACATACACATACCACTGTGGGTTTCTCACATTGGTGAAAAAGAAACACACAAACTATGTTTCTCGGACAAACACTCACTGTTTGGGAACATCTCAAACACACACTATTCTGAGGAAAGGGGGAATATATGGTAGGGGTGGATCTTCTGATGTGCGTAAATTTTTAATCTCAGCATATAGAGTGCACATTATGGAGTCTGTGTGCGTAAGACTAGCTCTCCCCGATATTTTGGAGTGTGATATTCTTGCTCGATTTTCTCGAAATTTGCATTTTTTTTCACTTCAAGGGTGTCCCAGCGCTAAATCTTGAAAATAAAACGACACTACTGTTATACTATTATTCTATAAATTAAAGAGTTGTAAAGTTAATGAGAAAAAGAAAGAAGAACACATAAAAATCACTCACAAATTTGACGCAAACATTTCTGCATCTAGCCTTCCTCAGCCACGTAGAGAATTATCCGAGTCTTCTCTCTTCGGATTACGTTCATCGACCGTTAGATGAAGGCAAGAGAAGTAGGAGGGAAATTTAAAATAGAATTTTGAAAATTTTACTGTTGTCTATTTAAATCGGGAGAGGTGGAGGTTCCTAGGAACCAGATAAAATATAATTCAAGTGTTTTCACATCTATGGATTGGGAATATTTGGAGAGAGTATCCAAAATCATAACTAAAACATTTATTTTTTATGATCCAAATTAGCATGAGAGAGGGAAAGAAGAAAAGGAATGGATTTATCACTAGAAGCTCCGTGATTGTTCATTCAGATGTTCATTCAGATTTATCACTAGAAGCTCCGTGATTGTTCATCAGAAGATTGTTCATGCAGAGTATTTGTTACTCTAACATAAAAACTTTTACACAGTGCAAGCTAGATGATAAATTCTTTTTCAGAAAGTTCGTTCATTCACTGGATTGTCGAATTTTGTATGTGAATTGGGTGACAAGGTTAGTAAAGGTCGTAGAAGGATCAATGATATTGCATGTCTTACACCTACGTTTTTCACAGCGTTTTGAGCCGGGTGAGGAAGTCAGAGGAGCATGTTAAATTCCTTGGTGTTATTTATTAATTTGTTGAGGTTAGGGGTTTTTTATAGACAAGATGAGGGGGTTTGTAGAAGAGGGATTTAGTGAAAGGGTTGGAGGCTATGATTTGATGCAAGTCTTTGAGAAGAGGTTTAATTTTGTCAATACCTGGGGAAAATGTTGTACATAATGCAGGGAAGTGAGAAAATTGTGAAGTAATGGCTCAAATACATAATTTGAGCGAGGAGGTAAAATTCTTTTTTTCAATAAATCAGAGGGATATCATGTATATTTACCACGCAATGCTCGGCCGTAAAATGTTTTAACGTTTTAAGAAAAGACCCAAAATTAATCGAAAGAACCAGCTGATGATTATTAAACTTAACAAGTAAAATAAATCATTTGAAATTTTTAAAATCATAAAAAGTGTGGGATTTGTGTAGATCTACGGACAGTGATGAAAAATTTACTCATTGAACTATACATTTCGGATAATAGCGTTCAAAATCACTGTATTCATGGAAGATTTTTTAGTTTTAAAAAAGTTGTACACTGATAATGTGTTTTACTGCATTAGGTATCGCAGCAAAGAAGTTCTTGTTATCTTTTAAAAAGGCACCACATTTTTTTCAACACAGATCTTTATTTTTTCTTCATAAAATAATTCTCAGTATTAAACAAGTGAGAATATTTTATCCTTCATTTACTTGTGTTCATTATAGCTTTCTCCATTGTTTCTAGAATTTTGGGAGATCTCTCTCTTAGTTCCGAGTACTAAGAGAAAAGTAATGTCTCTTTCAAGACACAAAAAATAAGTAACTCCTTAAAGACCTGAGTTTCGATGTATGACGTCTTGTACATGTCCCTCTCCGAAACCAATTCCGTCGGATTTCCAAGTTACACACTTCACCATACTTGTCGACGCAGAATAAGATAGATAAGGAAAGATTTAAGTTAACTGTATTTTGACTGCTCATACGGCAAAAGCAGTGCGTCTTGGAAGACTATGGATATACCATTTCGGCTCATAAACCTAAAAATTTCCTAAAACTTTAACTACCAGCTCTTCAATTATTTGCTATTTAGACAACTTTTAGAAGATACCTGAGTGTTACATTACTGTCGGTTGTTGATCTCTAGTAAGAATGACTATTGAGTGGCTCTGTTATCACCAAATGGCCATTGGTGTCAACTTAAAATGAATGGCCATCAATGGCCCCGTCATTGGAGGTCACTTAAAATGAATGACCATGTGGCACTAACAGCTGACCACTCAATGGTCATTTTTACTAGAGATTGCAAGTAGACACCTAAAAGGTTGGAGAATGATGGAACTTCGTCCAGGGATACATACAATTTACTCCCAGCTGACAAATGTCAGCTCAGTAGCATCAAAATCCCTGCAACATATCTCTCCTTTCCAATCCATCATATCTTCATGCAGGAGTTCGATATAAATGCAGTGCTCATGGCACACCCGTAGTATGGTATATAACAAGCTATTATGTTTCATAAGTACTATTTTGTATTTTTGTATTTTTTTATATTGTATTCGATTTCTTCTTTCATTCTTTTATTTTTCCTTATATCAAATTTGCTTTGTTTCGTTGTGTATGTCTGGTTTTTAGTCTTTTATCTTGATATTGCCGTAAAAAGGAAGACAAAAGACGTCATAACTCCCACCTGAATAAATCCGTAATTTAATTTGAATTCTGACAGATATAGAGGCAAAGAAGCGTGTGAACAAAAATGCAATAAGAAAGAATTCCATGAAATAATGTTTACTATATGTATTTGTTCCAATACCAATTTAATATTATATAAAATAATTTTGACGAAAATAAAGCTCTGCAATTTGCACAGAAAATACGAGCTCCGATGAGAAAAGACAAAGTGCAATAAAAATGGCCCTTACCCTATTTGCATATTGTTCCTCTACAGTCATTTGACAACTTTACTTTATCCTTGTCACATTATTTATATCAATTTGTCTGTAAGCTCTGTTACTATTTTCGTCTCAAGCAAAATAACAAATACATTATTTTTCCAAATTTCCAAATTTGAAAATTTTTAATAGCTAATGATAAAAAATGATAACTCAATAGCCAACGGTATAAACTAATATCGTAGAGCCGACAGTGGTGATCTAGTGGTAATGTCTTCGCTACCCCGATACCGTTGAACGCTAGAGTGGGGATTCAAACTTTGCTCGACCGAACTTGGTGAGGTTTACAGCTGGGATTTCCCTTACCTACTCCAGACAAATGTCGGTTCGGTACCATAAGTTCCCTGGCAACCCAACAAAGATACAATTGTACGTCGAGGTTCGGTGTTGGTAGTTTACACAGTATTGTGTAAAGAATATGTAGTCATACTATCCTGTATTTGATTTATTAAATCATAATGCCACGCGGCCGAAAAGACCATATGATTTAATAAATCAAATACAGGATAGTATGACTACATATTCTTTATACAATACTGTGTAAACTACCAATACCAAACCTCGACGTACAATTGTATCTTTTGATAGGCATGTTCCTTTTCCCTACTGCCCATAAGAAACAAAAAAGTACCTCAAAAAATGTAAATGTCGTTGAGGTTTAAAATAAGATTGTTTGAACAGAGGAAAAGAGTGGGATCTGATTGACTTATTACAAATCAATCTAACTTTACTTTCTGCCTATCGTAAGTGGCTGATGTATGAGGCAAGCTTCTCCCTTGAATTCCAATCAATACTATAATTTTGTTTCAATTAGTGTACAATATAAGATTTTTTTTAAAGACTTCATATAAATCTTTTAGATAGTTAATAAAACTTTCTGGCATAACTATATTTCTCTTTTATGTTAATTATTAATATGTGAATCCCATGTTAAGATGGTATCAATAGTTAAGCCAAGATCTAAACACGGTAAATAAATGTTAAAAGTATCAACTGTAAATTTATCATCAGTATAGTCGAAACATTAGTATCATTGCTTTTTATACAATTAATTTAATTAATTGTCTTTTTCACAATGAGTTAATGTATTTTTTTCATTGCTCAGGAGCAAGGAACAGACAATTATACGTTAAAGTATATCCATTATAAAACAAAAAAGTACATTTCGCATTATTTTTTATTTTTACGGTGTGAAGTATTGAAAAATGCATATTTTGTTTTTAATGTATTTTGTATATTTTAGAGAAAAGAATTATTTCTATAATTGGCAAAATATTATCAACACTTTAAAACATATAATCCACTTTGTAAAAATTGAATTCTATTAGGCACGAAGTTCCAGATTTTTTTAAACTTATAAAATTTAGTTGCAGTGATATGTGGAGATTCAAGTGTGGAGATTGTGCAATAAAATTATTATATGCAATTCTTTGCCTTTCATAATATCAGATATTCATCTATTTCTGTAATGTCTTCTATAGTTATTTATCATCACTCCGTTGACTGACTCGAGCATTCCTTTTTTATAATATAAATGTTAATTTTTTTAGGTATCTGCTTATAAAAGGTATCTACTTTTGAGGTAAAAAATTGTTATTGAAAGTTAACTGACAGGGTGTAAAAATATTGTAATGTCACTTAAAATATCACACGACATATCATTCACATTTTCACTGCACTACCCGAAGTAAGCAAAGTTTGTTAGTATGAGATTATAAGAAAATGGATTTAGTTCGGGATTCGGACGGAGTCGGGGCAACATGAAGCAGCTTCTCATTCATTGTCGCTCCGATTTCACTTTTGCATTCCATTCGCGCTTTTGAGTGAAGTTGACTACAGTCAACTTTTTAGATGTACTCTGCAAACCTCCTCTCCCTATCATCCTTCGATTTCCAGACCGTCACAAGAGTCGAATCGATCATTTCCTTTCACTCTGGCGCATTCAATCAGTCTGCGCAGATATTTTTACGAGGCCCGACGCAACAACTCTTTCCACGTGACACGGGACTAATAAGTGGCATTCTTTGCAAGACGTTGCCATTCTTTGCAAGAATCAAATCAATTCCTTTTAGTTAAATCATTATCAATCCACGTCACGGCCATCCCTGACTTGCACCCGTCCTCGGGTGTAACCTGTGGACAAAGGGGGCGGAGAACACACAAGGACAACTAACATATTTAGGGGTTCTGTAATGTGTGCCATAAGGATTGACACTAACGGCTCCTGCAGTTGCAAATTTGAACCTTTTTGCTGTAATATATGATTACTTGCTCAGTGATCATATGTTCAGCGAGTGAGTTCAAACGAATTAGAAGAAATTAGATAGAAATAGGATTCATAATGAAACATTCTCCGTCAGAGAAACAATCGTTTGGAAACTTTTGATAATATTTCAGAATCGATGGCAGCTAATTGAGTGAAGCAAAGATCATTGTAAAGAGGAAGATTAGACTGATATTTGAAGTCAACACTCAAAATTATTCTGATAAAAATAAAATTTGGAATTTTTCCCTTTATTTTCAGATAAGTGACTAGGCTACATTTCAGGACGGTTAAGTACAATAAAATACAATATATCACCACACATTAAAATACAATGCTCATATTGTTAACATCATTAGAGAAGTCATCCCCTCTGAGTTCCTCTAAGTTAATTTGTCAGTTTGTCATGTGACGAATTTATTCATTTTTGTGATATTTTACTTATGTTTAATAGGAGCATTTCTCTCCTTTAACTATGAATGAAGTTCTCACGAGGGACGGAGGGAGTCTTTGCGCAGGCGAAAACGAATTCTGGTTTTTCTAGGATCTTAGGTTTTGCCACGGTGAAATACGTTGCATTAAGGAAGTATGTATCGTTTTTAGAGGTAACGGTGTGATAAGCAGGAGATATGTTGTTCAATGGTATGTATGTTTAATTCTCTGTGTAATTGATTGTTGGAGATGTACCGAGGAGCGTTAGTCGCGATGCGTAAGATTTTATTTTGGAAAACATGGAAGTTTGTTATTGGAGTTGATCACACCTCACCAGACGTGACACACGTAGAGTATAGGTGTGAAGGGCGGATTTATGGTGGTGCAAGGGGAATCTCTATTTATTCACGGATAAAGTTTACGGCATGTTGCGTGTGCTAGATTTAGTCTGTTGATTATGTATGGTTTGGATGTCAAACGGGTGTCTAATAAAATGCTTAAATATTTTATTGGTGTTCCTTTTGGTGACCATTGTATCTTATCATTTGATATGCAAAATGGAGTTATATTAAGTTTGTCTGAGTTTAAATTTTTTGTTTCGCATGTAGATAAATTCAATTTTAGTCTCCATGATTGAGCCCAGTTGCTCAATGTATCATAGGTTATTTGTGAGTTGTAAGCTGCACCGTTAGGGTGGATGTCAGAAGTTACTATAACCTTTTCACCAGCATATAAGACCGAAGCCACTTCCATCCGAATACGGGTGTCTGCTGTACACAAATTAAAAAGCGTACGAGAGAGTGGTGTACCTTGTGTAACACCTGCGAGTATATTCATGGGGGTTGTTCAGGCATTTTAATGGCATTTTGACGGTGCACGAGTGACGCCTCAACCAACCATGGACTCAGTGCTGGGGCGGTGCCTCCCGTCTGAATCAGCCAGGCGTCGCGGCGTCTCGCCTTGCAATTGGCGCTGGCTCGTGCTCGCACGGCGAGCCTAACCAGTGCTTACCTGTCGCGACGACGGGCAGACGGCAATCTCTATCTCGCCCGCTGCTGAGTCGGTCACATCACACTCGCTCGCCGGCTGGTAGCCAGCACACTCTATCGTCAGCTGCGAGACAAACATCACTCTCTCGTCGGCATCGAGTCAACTCGCCCGCCGCTCGCCAGCGGTGGGACGTTCTCTCTCGTCCGCAGCTGAGCGGACCCCACCTCACTCTTTAACCTGCTGCTAGCGGCACATACTCTCGCCTGCTGCGCAACGGGGAAGACCGAACACACTCTCTCGGCTTCCGCTAGCCAGAGCACACTCTCTCGCTCTGCAACTTGCTCGAATCATTTGCTCACACGTAATCATCGTCTGGCGCCATGCCAGTACTCTCTCGCCAGCTGCTCAGCAGAGAACACCGACATTCTCACGCGAGGAGTCAACCCGGGCATCTAGCCCCTTCATCGTACCACTGCCATTGTGGTTCGTCAACTAACCGATATTGTCGCAAGTTCAAGCCCTCGCTTCTATTCTACTGAAGGCACTTACGACTACGAGATCATCGCTCGTAAAACGTTGGATCTGGTAACAAGATACCGATTCAACTCTACCATGCAACCAGCATGCAACCATCCAAGCTGATCATTTTATTACATGTCATCTCATCACGATCTCTTGGAAGCCAGTATATTATTATTGTTTCTAATAATTTTATGGCATTTGTTCACAAAAAACACACAGAAAGTTAACTTGAAGACTCAGGTTCTGGACTCAGCGTCTGCCTCGTGGATTCTGAAGCAAGTGTTTTACAATAATGAAATGCAATGAAGATCACTCCAATAAAAAATATACACCTATTGTTGAAAAAAGAATTAATATCATTGGAGCTTATAAAAAGCAGGATTTCATTGTCGTGAAGAAATTCAATTGCTTAGCTAATAATATGTTCAATTAAGAATAATTCACATTATAAAGAATGTGAATGAAGAATAAATGTTTCAATATGAAAAAATGAGCATAAAACAATAATATACGGTACAATACGAATCCTTTCTCCTTCGTTTCGTGAACGTGCAAAGCAGCCTTAAAAATATACCATAAAAAATGAAACAGATGACCATCGTAATTCACAGTCAAGCGACCCACAGAAGCGTACTCATGCGGAGAAATTAGGAGATATTGCAAAATAACTTAGCCGGTCACTGGTGCGCCCTGGCAGCGTATGTTTGAACTACCCTTCAGGAGAGGAGGCAAGCGTCTGCTCAGGTCAGAATGCTGCCGTCGAGAGCAAGCAGGCTACTAAAAGAATTAATATATCTTCAAGGCGGGAACGTCAATTCTGACGCACGGCGCAGGCGCTTAGCACACCTGTAAGCAAGAGGCGCCTGCCAAGTCCAGGTGAGCTTGATACGCAACACTGAGTATCATTTCGAAACATAGCATGGGCCGACGGCCGGGTTTCGAAGTCCTGAGTTCGAGAACCGACGTGAACATAGGTGGTTAGAATCGAAGAGTCAAGCAATTTTCGGGATGAAGAGAGGACGTTGAGATTGTCAGAATATAATTAAGAATTTACACACTGATAATGCGTTTACCACGACCGTAAGGCCTTGATTCTTGCGCATCGGCAAAATGTGCATTTGCGGGAGCATGAAGGAAGGTAAAGAATTCTTTCTTTCCGGTATACACTAACCTACATATGCTATTGGCTCGAAGTTAAAGGATTTTGAGATTGCTTTAATTGCCCTATTTTAAGGGAATTTTTTATTACTCAGAATTACTAAATGGCAATTACTTCGAGTATTTTACTCAGAAGTCCTCCTGCCTCCTGAGATTTTTTAACTATTTCATAAATGTCAATTTGTTTAGTCCTGGGGAGATTGTATTTATAGTAGTTTGTTATTCCTTTGGTAGCAAACAAACCTTTTGAACGGCACGCGTATATATTCCTTTTGCGGTTTTAACTTGTATCGTGCGGATTAATCCGTTTTGATCTGGAAAAGTCTTAACAACCCTAGCTATTTTCCATTCAAAGGGCACGGGAGAGTCTTTCAAAATAACTATGTCACTTTCTGATAGTGACTTGGATACTGTTTGCCAGCATTAAACCATTTGTTCTTTATACTAATCAGTATTCATATTGATCCTTATCCTTTCTTCACACTTTACTCCTCTCACTATCTTTTCTTGTGCAGGTAAAATCAAATTTGCCTTCACAGTTTGGTCTTTCGACCTTCAACTATTTTTTTCGTGCACTTATTCGTCTAGGCGACGAAATTTCTTAGCACAGGGGTTAATGGTAGATTATTCACATATACCGAAAAGGAGCGTATTGTGATGAAACTCTTTATAATTTTATATGGGTATTCAGGTGTGCCAAAGATTCTAAGTTTATATAAGATACCCTGACGCTATACTTAATCAAACGCCTGTGAGACGTCTTAAGAAAGCGGCTATTATAAACTTACGTTTCTGAAATGTTCTTGCTATTTCTTCGTATAATCGAAGAAATTGGTGAGTTGTGGCGGGCTTAGGGCTGAACCCTAATGTCACTTCAGGGATAGACTCTGTGACAGAGAGATACTTACTAAGATGAGAGGGATGCAGGAAGTAAATGAATATTGTATGGAAACATTTGAGGCAGCAGTTGAGAGAGATGTGGAAAAGTGTATCTGATAGGAGATTTTAATAATATGGGAGACAGAAGATAGTTAAAAAGGATTTGATGAGGTAAATAAAGAAAAAGTGAGAGGTACGAAGGAGAATGTAAGAGTAGATACATAGGCAGGTAACCAAGGAAAATGAATTTCGGATGGTATCCCCGATATGCAGAAAAATACAAGGTGATCGGAATGTTGAAAAATGCAAAGGATGTTGAGGTAAGGAAATTCGAAAGGAAGAAATCGCTAGAAAGACTGAGAAATGGGAGTTTGTGTAGAGCGATAAGCAGCTGTAGAATAGATGAGGAGATCGAGCCATTTACGATTTTTGCAATATTTTCACTACGTGTATATGTCGAGGATGTGTAAGGAGAGGGTAGAGGTTTGTGTTTTTTGCGGAATGAGGAGGATATGAGGACAAATACCGTCTAACTAAAGAGAAGGGTTCATAATTTTTAAACTGTTGGTGTAAAAATTCAAAATGTTACCAGAACGTGTTAAATAGGATTGTATGACATTTAAGGTGGCACAGTGGTTCTTAATTTATAGCATCTATGAAATATAAAATATTACACCAGTGTATACGAAGGAATGGGACCAGATATAAAGAGCTTGCAGAATATGCTTGGAATAATAATGTAGCTGTTGTGAGTCTAGAGGAGTATTACAACAGGTAATGGATACCGTCTCGTGTGCCATAAGATCAAGAATAGCAATAATGATAGTAATGAATAAAGACGTAAATGTAATGGTTTTAGAACAGTATACCGCTCGTCATTATCAGATGATATTTATAGAAAAGATGTAAGGTAATTAATAATCATGAACATGTACTATCAATATAAAAAGGATGTTGCGGCAAATACAGGAGTTTTGAAAGAGTTTATGGATGAGTACAGGAACAATGATATATTGATACATGTAGATACAAATTCACGATAACGTATGTGGGGGTCGAATAACAACAGCAATACGGAAAGGCTTTGAAGATTCGATTTTGTGTAATAAATTGATATTACATAATAAATATTGAGAGAATACTTCTATAAGCACGAAAGGTAACTCAATAATTGCTTTAACTCTAACAAATATTTGTCTAACTCATGAGATGTCTGAATGGAGTGTTGTAGACTGAGTACAGAGGGATCATAAAAGGATTTTAGTGACAGTAATCGAAGCAGAGAGACAAGAAAGTAGCAGGGAAGAGAAGGATATAAAACGAAGTGTGTTCAATGTAAATTGAAAAAAGTTTGATCGGAGATGGAGTATGTTCGTGGAAGCAGAAAAGGTATCTCGCTCATTAGGATGCATATACGACTCCATTTATTATTTACTACTCCAATGATACAGGAATGTGAGAGGTGCAGGAAAGTGATACAGAAATAAAACAGTTTATTGTGTTGGAGAAATAAGTAAGCAAAGCTGAAGAAAGAGAAGAATAATGTCAGAAGAACGTTGGGAATAGCGAGGCAGAGCAGAAAAAAATATCGCGAGTTAGAGAGAGAGAGAGTATAAGTTAAGAAAGAAGGGAAATTAAATAAGTGGTCAGAAAAGCAAATTAGATAAACTGGAAGGGTTTCATTATTAGGACGATAGGTGGAAGAAGAGGAAATGACTATGTAAGAGACGAAGAGATAAAGGAACAACGAAGTCCCATCTACGGCCGTATCACACTAAAGCTGGTTAAGAAGACATTAGGTATTTATGGTGAAAGAACATTACAGATGTATTAAATGTGTTAAAGAGAGGTATTTCCCAAAAGTGAGGAAGGAAGTGGAAATATGGTTGTTTATAAAGGACAGGACAAGTACAAAGACTTCTTATCTCCCAATTTCACCAGTGCACACATTTAAGAAGATTTTAGATAATTGGGTGGCAGGAAAACGTTAATTTTTTGATGCTGTAAGCAAGTTGGATGACAGAAAATATGGGTTAGAGCAGGTATAAGTAGGAGACTTGTACCGGATCGAATACAGAATAGGGTGCAGGGAAAGGTGGTGTCAAATTTCATGTATAGGTGTGCCCGTACAAGCACTTTCACCCATAAGAATAACACGTGTGCTGTTTCGAGCACAAAAGGGTGTGGGGGAAGGGGAAGAGGGTGTCAGCAGAGATGGGGGGTGATAAGTTCCGGTTCGAGCCAACACGTACTGCGCAAAATTGCATCATAGGATAATTATGACGCAATCAAGTATTGCGCAATCTTGATGAATCCATGATGAAGAAATCGTGTGTCACACGATTGCACAATCTTGCATTATAGGATGACGCAATCTTGCATCGTAGGATTGCACAACAGGATGTGTTGGTTCGAGCACAGCACGTGGTCGGGGGTAATATATGAAGTGCTGGTTCGAACACAACACATAATCGAGTATTGCGCAATTTTGCATCATAGGATGATGCAATCGAGTATTGCGCAATCTTACCTCATAGAACGCAATCCAGGGTGATGCAATCGTGCACCTCATGATGATGCAATCTTACACCACATGATGATTCACCACCTTGCTAGTGTACTCCCAAACAAAGTATCATAAAGAAATAAAGTATATCGTTAAGAAAGTATTGATATATGAGAAAATGTATGTCTACTAGCAAAGTACATATGCTGTTTTGTGTTTTCATGTTGGTATCCATGATGCTACAACGTCGTGATGTACTCTACTCTTTCTCATTTTTATATCACCTCCCCCACACCTGACACACGTCATTACATCCATATCTCTCACAAAATCACTGCTCTCGACGACCGTCGTCGCAGGTGGATTGTGTTGGTTGCATCGCACTCATCACTGGGTTGCACTCTGGATTGATCAAGAGTGCGCAGTCCTGTGGTGTTAGATTGCGTCATCATGAGGTGCAAGATTGAATCATTCTAGATTGCGTCCTATGAGGTAAGATTGCGCAGTACTCGATTGCATCATCCTGAATTGCATCATTTTATGATGCAAATATGTGCAATACTCGATCATGCGTTGTGCTCGAACCAACACTTCTTATCATCCCCCACCCCCTTCTGTGTTCGAATCATCTCATCCTGTTGTGCAATCCTATGATACAAAATTGCGTCGCGTTATGATGCAAGATTGCGCAATCGTGTGTTACAAGATTGCTTCATCATGCATTGATCAAGATTACGCAATACTCGATTGGATTGCGTCATCATGGGTTTCAACAAACTTTGATACAAGATTGCGCATTACGTGTTATGCTCGAACCTGAACTTCTTATCACCCCCTTCTCTGCTCGTACCGGCACAACTGTGCATGGACCTGACACCCTCACCACCCCCACTACCCTTCCCCGCACCATTTTCGGTGCTTAAACCTGCACATGTCTTCTACTTTTATATATCTGGCGGTAGAGCAGTTATTAAATGACACCATGAGGCGTGAGGAAAAATAACGTGTGTTCTTGGATATATGTGGAACGTTTGATCGGGCACGATACGAAGTGATTCTGTAAACACTACGCACATTCGAGGTACCTTGATAAGTACGTGATATACTCAGATGTTACCTAAAAGACAGATTCATGTTTTTTCTCAGTTTGGAACGGCATAAATAATATGAATTGCTGGAAGAGGATGTCCTCAGGGGTCAGCGAGCGATTCCATATTGTGGAATGTTGTCATGAAAAATGTATTGGAGTATTAACGTAGGGATCATGTTTAATGTGTATTATGCCGATAATTTACTTCGGAGGAAGCAGTGAGTAGAAGAAGGGGGTGAGAGAAAAGGTTGAAGGGATTAGAGGGATGTTGTGAAAGGTTACAGCTAGTTCTCCTCAGAAAAGACACTCACAATATGGATAGTAAAAATAGTCCTGTAGAAATATGAGAAATCGTACAGTAAAGTTGTATGGAAAAACATGCAAATGGTGCGGAAATATTACACAAATACCTGGGGTGATGTTGGACGAGAAACTCCTTTTTGACGAACATGTTCTGTACACTATAGAGAAGGCACGGGAATTGTATTTTAGTACTATGCGAGTAGAATTGACCAAATACAATATCTGAAATAAAGAGATCTTAACGTTGCATAAAGGTGCTGTACGTCCCATTTTTTTGTATGATATTCGCGTTTGGTGGCGTAGGGTAATTTATCAAAAGGTGAAAAAACAGCTGAAACTACTGCAGACATTTTGTTTATTGAGATGATGTCGTGAGAAAAGGGAAATTTAGCTATCTATCCCACCATTGACATGATTTGTCGTGAGGAAGGGGGGAAATTTTTGGGCACTAGCTAATTGACCCTCCTCAGGCGTGATTGGTTGTGCGGTGGCCCTTGACCTAGGAACTAATTCCAAATTCTGGTTGGCATGAAAGGATCAGAGGAGCAATTAATTAAGGATTATCCATTCATGGCAACAGCAGTTTGTGACCATAAGTACATTAAAATAAGAATTCAAGAGCGACGCCCCAAAGCTCCTGCTCGAGTAGAGTCCCGCACTAGCGACTAGTTCTACATTTCCATAGTGATGGTCGTGGCTGTACGTGCAATAAACGGGCTGATTAGTCATTAATCGACTGGGAGAGGGAGTTACTGAAGACTGATAGGTCCCGCTAACAGTGGTAATACGGGTAGTTGCTAGGACCGTGGACGTGGAGCCAGCAATTGGGAAAGAGAGCGATTGCTAGGATCGTGGAGATCGAACCAGGAATTTGGGAGGAGATAGAACGTGCACAGTTGTTGAGCAGGTGAGCGACAATCGTTCTGCGCCGATGCTACGAGTGGCGGGTTTATATAGCACTACAGTGCTCAGTTGCTTGTTTGGTCATGACGGATCTCTCGCTGGGTAACGCGGATGCCTCGTCTTGTATCTTCGCAACATCAGGGATTTATCGAATGGTGCCCACAGATGCGTTTTTCTTGAGATACACCCTGTCATGTATAGGTTCACTCAAAATAATTTATTGCAATTTTTATAATCAATATTTATTTTCATATATTCCTGCATCAAAGTCCATTACAAATCTTCATCAGTGTATCCTCGAACCATAAGGCAACCGTAAAAATTCGGCTCTATTCATAAGGCAACGAAAAGAGTAGGGATGTTATAAAAACTCTCCCGCAGAGGATCTATCAGTCATTTATTCATTGTAAGTTTTATTTCGATGGATTGTTCTAAGGGAATCAGTCTAGAACATTCACTCTAAATTGATTAGTACCAAGCTCAGGCGTCGACGATCTCTCTCAGTGGTCAGTCTTAATTTATTCTAGATTTGTTCTGTACAAATTATTTTGTTTTTACGTGATCTCTGTGCGAATATTTTATAGTTATGCGGCGTGTATTTCGCAGACAGTTTGCAAACATTTCGTGAGTTGTAGTGATAGTTCTCTGATGACTTATTAAGTATCCAGAATACAGAGACTTAATCGCGGTTCATTCTGTACGAAAAGACAACTTCGCACTTGAGCAGAAATGTTACGCCGCGTAATACCTAATACTTCCATCGGTGAATGAACTTTCGTCGCCAAAATGACAACTACGTCGCAAGGTCACCGATACGTTGAGGGCAGACTGTGCAGTTCTACTCTCTTTAAAAGTCGTAAATCTACAACTGGTGAGATCTATTCTGGTTTCTTTGTGAGGTTGCCATCATAAAGACTAATTTGAAGTTGTGAATGAGTGAATTATTATCTAAAGTGCACTAAGAAAGCAGATTATTGTCGCCTGGTGTTAAACTCATTTACACCAGAAGAGGACTTTAAAAGAAAGCAAGCGACAACACGCTAATGCTAGTTGTGAATTTTGGTGGGATAAATATTAGAGTGAGTGGATGGGTGCTTTGGGGTTAGGGTTAAGTATTTTTTTTATTGCATTATTTTTTTAATTGCTCTCACACAATAATGTGTTGCAATAAATCATGTTTTCTTGGAATCAATTAAGTTCTTTTCCTGCATCAAAGTAGCCTTGTCTCACGTAGTGCCCAAATAATCATGTAACCTACGAACCTACGACTTGATGCATGAGATAAATAATCTTATTATTAGTAGTGCATGATATTGAAACGTTACTATATATATTCTAACGACCCGAATTCGTTAGAGGATTTCACTATATTATTTTGAAATATGTGCGGGGAATAATGGCTCAAATAGGACCGAAAACCCTATATGATACTAATTTGAATGAGCGCCAAATAGGAGCGCGTTCTGTGAGGCATAAGACGCAGATAGAAACTTTGGAAATCCGATTGTGATATTTAGAAAAATGTGAATACACCTTGTGGAGCTAGCGACGCGAAACTTGTCAGAAATAATTGATTGGCGGAATGCACCGTGCATAAATTTGAATCGGAGTGGGGAGAATTGCTGAGAAGGAGGAAATGCGACAAGTATCGCTCTCAATCTTACGTGGCTGGTCAGAGGGGACCGGTCGGTCTCATCATTACGTGCCCCGTCTGAGGAAACGGTCGCTATTAGAATCGTCAGAGAGTACGGTTTGAATTGAATATTTTGAGAAGCGTTGTAAAGGACGATCCGTGGATCAAAAGAAAGAACGTAAGAACGCAGTTTGAAAGAATCATATTTTGTGGTCCGTATGGAAATTCAATTTATTAACGAACGGCCGAGATAGACGCAAGTTTGAACGCGTACGAAAGATTTTTTGAGGGATCCAAGTGAAGCCATTTATGCGTTGTAAAAATTTCCGAAATACGAATTAGACGAAACATGAAAACGGTTGCGCGTTGGTGACCGTAATAACTTGCCGTGAACTCGATTGAGGAAGAACGAAAGGACGAACGAACGCTTGGAGAACATCATCGCGAGCTGTCGGTGTGTTCAAGGTCGCAGTAAGAGCCGAGTAGCAGCAGCAGACTTCGCTGGGAAGAAGGGGTGTGCTTCTGGCACGCTGATTTTGGACACGATTTCGAAGAACATATTCTGGGTGTGAGTATACGTCTCTGTGAGACGAACATTTAAACGCAATGATTTCAATGATCATTATATATCCTACAATATATATATATATATATATATATATATATATATATATATATATATATATATATATATATATATATATATATATATATATATATATATNTAGGGCGTGGGGAGGAGTGCCTTGTCAGTCCACAACTAAATTTAAATGGGAGCCGTTGAGGAGTGTTTGTATGAAAAATATTCCGCATTTCGATGGCGAAGAATACCAGCAACGGAAATTTTAGGAGGTCGTTGTAGAGCAAGTTTCAACATGCTAGGACTCGTCAAGAAACAGGTTTTATGGCTGTAAAGAAATCGTGGGAGACGGGGGGTGAGAAAGAGCCCAGATGGTTCGGAGGTTGGAAAATTTGAAAGGCCCGTTGAAGGCGCAATGTAAACAAATACACTGTTGTGGTTAAAAACCGTTCGAGAACGGCGGTTGAAATAAACGTTGGAAATGCAACGCAGAGGGTGGTTCAACGCGTAAGGAATCGCACTGAAAATAACCAATCATGACTGTCGCCTAGAAGGGGGGATTTCGATCTTATTGGAGACGTCAGTCATGTGACAGTCCATATTTTGCAAATTATAGTCGGGCGTAGTGGGAGAAAAACCTATTTATACGCCTGTAGAAGGGAAATTGACTCTCATATAGGAGGCGCTGAGACGCTCACTCATTTCGATACGCTGAGAAGCTCATATACTTTCATACGCTTATACTCAGATATTCTCATTCGAACTTTGTTCTCATTCGATTTTTTTCAACGCGCTCAGATAGCTCAGTCGTGATTCATTCTCATGCTTTTGATTTTTAGAGCTGATGGCTTATCTTTCGACTCGATCAGATAACTCAGACGTCTGATACGTCAGTTTTCGAGAATCTGTTTCAAGTTTATTTATCCGGAGAATTATCTTACTTGGTGGACTTTTCCGAGATGCTTATGACCAACGATTGAGTCGGGCAACGATGCTTCTTGTTCGAACTTCACCTTATGTCATCAAGGAACGCTCAGCTCGGTGAGAAATTTGCGTTCGGTCGAGTATACCATTCATGAAAGGGTTTTCCGGAGACTACGTGAGCGCCAGTTCGAAGAACGGAGCTCACTTCCAAGAACTTCTGACGTCATCTGCCAGGCGTCGCCCAGAGCAGGATACTAGCTGGGGAGCCTACCGAGATGCTAGTGCAATTGCACTAAGTGCTGAATTGATATGTCACCTGAATTGAGGTATCTGGTACTGTTGGTTGCATCTAACATTTGTTGTAATGCGCTGTTGCGAGAAGAAGATAAGTGTGGTATTTGTTGTTGACGAGGACCCAGACTTTTGAACTGCTGAACTTTCTGATATGTGTAAAGTGGCCAGTCGTAAAAGAAGAATGCAGTCAATTTCGAATGTTAATGTAAATAAGTAAATGTAGATTGTTTCAAGAAGCCAAATTTCTCTGTAAATTCAGTGTCACTTGTAGATGATGTTTTGGAAAGTTGAGTTCTATTTTGTTGTTAATTTAAATTGTGTAAATGTAAATGTGTGTTTAGAAGCCTAACTCGGCAGTAAAATCAGTGTAACTTGTATTTTGTTTGTTAGGAAATAACGTGTTTTTTGGGGCGATGCATGGTTTTTTTTCTAATGTATGTTTTATGGCTTATAATTAAAATTAATAAGTTAAATTTATTTGTCAAGCGTTTCCCTGTGAAGGAACCCAAGTATGGTTTTTTTCTTAATTAAAAAACTTAAACCCACTTATGAATAATCCCTGAGACTTCTTATTAAGGCGTACCTATGGGGCACTGCGAAAACTATATCCCTTCTTTGGGAAAGATAATACAACTCTGTTCCAAAAAATTAAAAAATATTATTCAATTAAATGAGCACACGCAAAAATTACCAAACAAATAAAAAATAAAGGAAATTGTATCAAAAATTTCAATTTGGCAGGGAGGTTGAAATATCCTCGCAATAAGCAACACCTCTAATAGAAATTTAACTGCCAATTCTTTCATAATGAATTATATAGTTGCTTGTGTCTCCGCACGTAGTTGTATTCAAGAGTCTTTCGTATAGTTTTAAAACAATTATATAAATGCAACGTCGTGTAAACTACAACTATTCTTTATAAATTGCTAAATAATTAAACACCTTTTGTACTTTATGGTGTCTAAGGTGATGAATAGGTGTGCAGTTCTTGGAAAGACGCTAGTAATAAGCACTCAGGAACAAAATACAAATAAGATTAAATTTCAGACTTCCAAGATGCAGATGCCAAGACATTACTACGCCCAGGGGATCTCTGGAAGATCCAAGTTAGAAATCCTACCGTCGGTAGACTAATTCCGGACGTCGGAGGACAGCTTACGTATTAAAGACCCTCGGCTGACTTGTAATACTCAGAAGAGTTCTGCAGCAGGTTGTTGCCATCAACACATACGGACGTCACAATTCTCGTATGCCCCTCAGAGGCAGACGTAGCTAGACCCCGTGGACAATGAACAATTCAATTTTTACAATAACTTCTTGCGATGGACACACTGTCTGGTGTTCAAGGACTATGCACGTCGTAACAACGTCGGTCACGAGAAAAATACTATAGAGAAGTAATCTGTCTGATCGCGGAGCACACGACACGGGACGTGTGTTCCCTACCGTATTCCACCTCCGTCTTCCTTCCTCTACCCGGTTCCGGCACCGCCAAAACCAGTCCCCTCTACTTTGAGTGCCCTGAACTCGCAGGAAGTGCGGTCAATCCCAAACGAAAACATTTAATATTACAGTGATTTCTTGTAATTGGTGGAGTTTCCCTGGCGAGTTCCTGAGTAATGTTCAAAACCTAGTTCGCTATTGCGTCTTAAAACTATTTTAAAACTCTCTGCAGGGTTAAAAACCATTGTGTCATTTTCCCCCTAACTACCAGCGCTCGAACAAGACGTGACTTGATCGCTTTCTCTTTTTCTTCTAGAAACCTCTCTGTATCATTTACTTGTCTGCTTTACAAAGAAAACTGTAAAAATTATTTATTATCCTCATGAAATTTTGTTATTTAATATTTTAGATAAGAGGAACATTGTTTCAAATGTTACAATACAACCTAGAAACCAAGCAACTCGAATATATGGCATACATAATTTCTTCGTGTAGTGTAATAGTTTAAAAAATAGAGGGGTTGCGTCATAGGTTTCTTTAGAGGGGACTCCAATGAATCATAAGCTCCCTCCCAAAATTATTGTTTATTCATTTTTGCATGTTTTCTTTTGTCAATAGATTCTTTGGTGATGTAACCTATGCTACATAAGTACTGTTTTTTGTACTTTAAATTTAATAGTATTTAGAGTTTGAGTTACTGAGGGAAGAGTGGCACTTCTAAAGTGATCTGAGTCAAAGTATGTCTGTTACGAAATTAATGGTATATCTCTATTCGAAACGTGGAATTCCATTCCAAGAGATTAGTTGACGTGTCGCTAGCTCTTCGTCGTGTCATTGCCTCTTTCCCTTTCCGACGATCCCTGTGCTCACCATAACTCGTGAATGTGTCACCTTGTGCTGACATTCTGTCGTAAAAGGACTCTCAAATATCAAGTTCTGAAGGGAAGGGCATCATACAGAAGTTGGTAGCGAGTGACGCGACTGCTCCGCGCTACTCTTGCTATGCTACTCTCGCAGGCTCCGGGAGCGCAATTATTTCCTACCGCGAGAGCACACCGCCACAAAAATTGATAAAAGAGGCGATATCGTGGCGGAAAAAGCGAAGGGCAACCTCTGGAATGGGCATGGCATCGGAATGGAAAGAGCACTGAGGAAAGCCATGCGAATACCTCCCTCTAACACTCCCTCTTCGATCGCCAGGCATCTCCACGGGCAACGTATGAGGGTGTCACCTACTGTTCCCTCCCTACCTCACGCGTTTCTCGTCGGCATAACAAAACAGCAGCGGCGACAATGGCGACAGCGCCAGTTGTCAGTAGAGTTCTCTGTCTGGAGTTCGAAGGGAAAAAGGATGATTTTGAGATTTTGTTTTTAAACCAACTATTTCTATATACAGTTGTAGCGGGTATTCGTTATCTGCCCTCCTGAAACGTGGCATTCGATATAATTAGCTTCAAATAAAGTTTACTATGGGATATTGAACGCAAACGAGCAAGAACAATAGAACCTACAACGGACAGGAAAAATAGAATGGATGAACTACTTGAGTAACAAAATCATGTAGATAGAAAACTATCACAAGGAAAATAAGAGATGTCATAAGAAATTTCCAATTTTTTCTTTTGGTAGAAGTAGGGAATGTGGTACTGGAGGCAGTAAATATTTTCCCTAAATATTCATCGAGACAAAACACATTTACAAAAAGGGCAGTCACAAAAGATGTTATCACGTGCGATGAGAGATCACACAACGAAGTATTTGGTCCCTACAAGTACGCCTCAACATTGGTGCAATAGAATGATATAAGGTGAGGTGTAGACAGAGGTTGTATCGACTACTCTGTCATAATCGACTAATTCGCAAAACGCTTTTTCTCTCGCTTAGCGAATGTCATCAGCGAGTTAAAACAAACGATTTCGGCGTAATCAGTCCTGGCACAAAGATTGTATCAATTAGACTTATGGTCAAATGTTTCCTATCAGAAGTAGAGGTGTCATTGAACTGAGGAACATTGCAAGTGGATACAGTGTTCTAGATGTAATAATACCGCAGTGGTTCTTCTTCAAAGTGAACTGTATTTTCTTAATTCCCTGAGTACTCAACCGATATTCTTAACGGTATGAATTTCACTAATAAAGCACAACACCGTTTTAAAAATCCGTCATGTAGACCACAGTTGTCACAAGCCCAGACTGCTGTCCGTCTCGGCTGTCAATCAATTACTACGGGTTCGGCGCTTTGCTTGACTAATTTATAGAAAATATCTTTATCGCCATTGTCAAAAAATATAATTTTCCTTAGAAACTTTTCATTTTACAAGGACATCAGCTTCTAACGGAATTTCATTCGATAACTATTAGAGAAAATATCTATTATGTAACAATTAGACTTAATTGCACGCTTAGTCTCCAACCCTCATGTCACCCTAAACCTCAGGTAGGCTGACATATGTATTCTCCGGTCTGTGTATAAATTTACTTCGACAATAGAATGAGTCGGGTAAATTTTGTAAACTTTAATTTTCTCAGATTTCTTCATCGTCTAGATGTTTTATTTTTAAGTTTGAAACGCTTTCATTGTGTATAATAATTCAAATAAATGTCATTCTAATAAAGGAAAAATGTTAACTTGATTTTTCAAAAGAAATTTTTTTTAAGATTTTGTGAACGAAGTAGTAAAAATTCCGGGGCAATATTCAATTGTTTCCGTGAAGAGTGCTTGCCACTGAGTCATGAGACAAGTGCTCGTCAAGTGCCACTGAGCCACTTGCTTGTCCCTGAATCACATACAAGTTTGCCACTGAGTCACACCGGGTTCAATCCCGACAGGACCAGAAAAATTGTAACTTTTCACATCAGTGTCCCAAATCATAAAGCTGTAACAATCGAAAAACGAATTCTCTCTCTTGTATCCACCTCCTACTGCTCCTAGTATAACTATTAATAATACTAACTACTACTAACACCTCCGAGTTGGTCAAGATGTTGGAAAACTCAACTAACCGACCTATCTACAAACAATAGCCCTTCCACCCACCTCTTACCTCCTATCACTGCGTGTAGATAAGCTTCAACAGCACGCTATACAATATATTTGTTTAATTTTGTATTTGTCACAAAATTACGTCAAATACTCTCCTATTTCACTTACAATGAATGACGAATAACAAGTAATCTTTCAGTTGACGTAAATTAATAACGAATAAAAAGTCATCCTGTAATTTGACATAAATGAATACCGATTACCTAGTTATCAAATGAATAATGAATAATGAAACAAAGTAGTATCTATTAATTTAAAATAATATATCATCAAAAATGTTGCCATCATCCACTTCTAAAGTTACAAATGCGGAGACCACCAACTGAATTTATATTTAATAATCCTCAAGTATAATTACAATTATACTCTAACCTTAGCTAAAGGACCGAGAAGCGATAACTAGGATAGATTTTTCAATGTTTTTGGTGTATCTGTGTTTAATTTAATATCATCGGCTTCACGCGACCGAGTAGCAACAGTATTGCGTTTGACACAACCCGTACATTCATATTCATCGTAGGGAACACTTACACACTCACTCATGTACTTACACTAGGAAAATGCTTAAAATTTTTTTTGAAATTTGAACAGGACACCCTCCCATTTTGTTTTATGTCTTCAAATATGACTTCCATTAAAAAAATTAAGATTTAGAAAATATATTTTTCATAGAAGTCTTATATTAAGAAACAAAATGAGAGTGTGCCTCGTCAAAATATTCTATAAAATACCTTCCGAATGGGAGGGTGTCTGCGTCCAGAAGTACCATGGGCGGTTTGGTTGGTTTAAAAAATATACTTAAAAAATTTGGACGGGGCACCCTCACAGTCCATTTTATGTCTTAATATTAGACTTCCATCAAAATTTCAGATTTTGAAATATATTTCAGGAGTCAGTACCAATCTTAAAATTTTGATATTTTGATACTTTAAGGTATATTAAGCTATCAGTAGACACAGTTACTAGCCATCCAATTTTATGAGAAACGAAAATAGGGAATACAAAATNATATTTCAGGAGTCAGTACCAATCTTAAAATTTTGATATTTTGATACTTTAAGGTATATTAAGCTATCAGTAGACACAGTTACTAGCCATCCAATTTTATGAGAAACGAAAATAGGGAATACAAAATAATAAGTTCAACAAACAATAAAAACCAAAACCTTACGTGAAAAGAAAGTATTTACTGTCAGTATATTGCATGAAATAATTTGTTTTTGTCGAATGCATAGTAAACTAGTGGTGCAAAACCATAGCACGTACTTTCGTATATATTTTTAAAAGCCTTGTCTATTTTATGCAAAACTAACTTCATAAAGAAAAATAATTTTAATTTAATATCACAATCATTTTTATCATATCTTTTTTTGTTTTTACTAAGTGATTTCTTAAAAGAGACGTGTTCTTGTTAAACATAATACGATACTAAATAATAGTTACATATATTCAAATAAAACTTATTCAGATGTAAAAAGGCGTACTCTTTTATCATGAACTTTAAGTTACAATCTTTGGGTTCACTTCCCCTTCCACCAAGACCATAATAACGCTATAGCAAAAAGAATGTCTATCTTTTCGATTCCTGTCAACATATCTAACAACACTCGATGTATCTCACTCCAAGTGGGGAAATAATAGTGATTAATCTCCCTCCAAAAAATCAAAGTTACGTTCTGTCTCAATTATCTCTTCTTCGTTTTCTTCTCCTCATTTCTTACTTGCTTTATAAAATGACTCTTATACCAACTCGATATCGTGGTATAACCTGTTTCAATGAACCCATAGCGATTAATTTCGCTCTTCAGTAATTGCAATAAAAGCAGTAGTATAGTCACTAACATTGAAGATATTTACACGCTAAGCATTAGGAACTAATTTTAATGAACAGACAACTAAATTTTAATTACTGGTTCAAATAAAAACACGTTTCAATAACAATTCTAAGGTTGCAAAACAAATTACTAACAGTGTAATCTACTGTAAATTTATTATTTAACTACGATTCGGAATGCATAATAAACCTTCATTAATTTGGAATTTAGATTATCAATCTGACAATTCCATTTGATGTTGTATTGAATACGGAGGCCTAAGAATTTTATTTTCGTAACAGTTTCTAATAGTGTTCCGTTCAACGAAAGAGAAACCTGGGACAAAGAGTTTGTGATACTAATGTGACGTGGACACTGTTTTGTCAGTGTTTACAATGAGACAATTTGTATGGAACCAAGTCGTGAGGTTAGACAAAACGTTTTGAACGTTGGCGAGGTTACATAGTAAATTAGTGTTATCAGAGAAAAGAACTATTTTGCAATCTGATATGGAGAATGATACATGTCGTTCACAAACAACAAAAAGAGTGTAGGGCCTAGAATTGAACCTTGGGGAACTCCGCAAGTAAATGGCTTTGTTTCTGAAAGGTAATGCTGAAGTACTTTACTTTTAGTGTACGATATTTCATTCTGTTGATACCTATCTTTTAACAAGGAAGTTAGCCATTGGTGTGCAAATTCACGAATGTCGAAAGAATGCGCTTTAGAGTGGAGAATTTCGGGAATCAAATGCTTTGGATAAATGCTGCATCGAATGCTTTGGCAAAATCAAGAAAGACACCCTAAGGATTTTCTCTATGGTCAAGAGATGTGGTACCATCATTTAAAAAAAAAGAAAATTTGGCGGTGGTAGTGGAAAAGGATATCCGAAAACCCTGTTAATTGTCAGATAAAATTTTATTTTTCGATAAAAAAGATCTAGAAGAAGCACATAAAACAATTTTTCTAGGATTTTTGAGAATATAGGTACTAGAAAATTTGGTCGATAATTTCCAACATTGAGTTTGTTTCCTCTCTTGTGTAACAGTTCTACTTGTAGTTGTCTTAAATATAATAGGAAACACCCCTTCCGATAAATAAATATTAGAATATGTATGAGTGAATTGAATATAACATGCGACGAGAAATTAACAATAAATTCGGATGTATCTATGACTGTTGAACTTGAGCTTTTTTAATGAACTGATGATTCTCATGAGTTTACTAGATTTAGTTTCGAAAGTGTACATAGAATGGGGCACGTGGGTGGATGTATTTAGAGGACATTGATTTTGAGAAATTGAATTCGTTATTTTACCTTCTTATGCGAAATAAAAATGAAACAAATTTGCAATGTCCTGCAGATTTGATTCGGTTTTGCCATCTTTTAGTAGGGAAATGTTTTCTTCGCGATTTTCAGAAGGTGAAGTGTAATTTTGAACAATGCACCACATGGTTTTGGTCCTGTTCTTGTCCAATTTTATTATCTGTCTGTCATTTTCCATAACTTTAGCTGGATGGACCACTTTTCGAATCTTCATAGCTGCATGGTACACTTTTCGAAGAATCGTCTTAAATTTACGGAAATAATAATGGAATTCGGGTGGTTGGTTATAGAGAAATGACATTAAGAGAAAGAGAGAGGAAGGACATTCTGTTAGAATGTTACAAAAAATAATGATAGTAAATGGTTCAATGAACAGAAATGTATTCTTAATCATTTGGGATTGGGGAACTTGTGGGAACACACCGTAAACAAAAGCAACCATACAAATGTCTTAGAAACTTTGAACTGAGAAACACGACTGAGTACAATCATTGCTCGACATATAAGAGAAACAATCGCTCCTCGTGTGTATGTTGGTCGCCGGGAATGGAGGAAGGATACCATATATTGACTGGTTAAATAAAACTGAGGCTGCAGATTACGAATGCTACAGATTGAGCGGTTCGAAAATCCAAAAGTTATGGTGGAATTTAAATAAACAATGTCCACTCGACGTGGGAGAGGATATTTGGATACAATTCTCATTACTTTGCACAAAAATGAAACAGCGAAACGTAAGGTTTCCGTGAGTGAAATTCACAAAAGAACTAGAAATATAAATTTCACTAATAAAGTAATGAGTGATAAAACTTCATCGGTTGCGCTCAACAAGTTCCTTATTATTGTCAGATGCAAAAATGAAAAGTTATTTGCAAATAACAATAAGTGAAAATAAGGTACCGAGGATGCACACTAATACTATCAAGCCTCCAACATTAATGGATAACGTTCTCACTAGATATCAATGGGAATAGGACAAAAAAATTGAAGACATACTACAAAATTCACGTGAGCAAAGCCGCTGGTACTCAGCTAGTAATTTAATAAACGCAATTATTCGTTACACTCTCTTTGATAATCAAACCGTTTATTGTTCATAAATTGATAAAAACGCAAGGAACACCGAAAGAGCAACGCATAAACACCATCGTTGCCACATTCTTCTCGAGGTTAAATGCTCGTACTGATTGCCAAGGGACACTGTCCCCACTAAGAATATTATGAGGCGACCTAAAAAATAAATATTTACTAAATTAATAACACAAGAGAAGGGACCGACGATTCGAAAAATATGATTATATTAAAAATACATGGCAACACACTTATCATTGACTCACAGTGAATAAAAATTTTCTGGGTAAGTTTCTGTTGCAAGTTGACTGATAAATAGTACATTGGAAACTGATAGAAACTTTCAGAATACCTTGAATTATTAATCTAGGAGTAATGACTGTTTCTTTTATTTATTTTAAAGACATAGAGGATGGAAGCAGTGTATTCAAGTCTGAAAGAAAATAGGCGAACTGAAAACCATCAAACAAAGCATTAATACAGAAATAATTGGTTAACAGGATTGCGCTGAGCCACGCCAATGGGGTGACTCTTTTGACACTGAGCACCAACAAAATATAAATAAATACGTTTATATGGGGAGAGACCCATTGTCAGAGAAAGAGCTGCACTTCTCACCACTTTGGAACAATCATACACAAAATTAGATGCAATCAGGTAGAGGGGGGTGATGCATCACTACAACTGGATAACAAGCTAAGAACTATCATCTTTTGTATTCTATAAGTTTGAATGCTCTGAGCGGATTGTTCCCAAAAGATAATGCTGTACCATAAATGAGAATAAACATTAGCAAAGTGCGCGGAGCAAGGAGCGTGTTGACTTACAACATTGACTAGAATTCTGAAAGCAATAACACAATTTGTTTAGTTTGGAATTTAGATTATCGATGTGACAATTCCAATTGAGGTCCTGAATATGGAGCCCTAAAAACTTGGTTATCTTGATAGTTTTTATTTGGGTTCCGATTATCGAAAGTGTTGGAGCAGGAAATGATTTCGTTACACTATTACAAAATGACATGGTTACTGTTTTATCGGTATTAAAATTAAATGATTTGAATGGAACTAAGACCAGGTAAGATAGAACTTTTTGCACATTAACATGTTTACATATTAAATTTTATTAACCTAGTAAATTTTATTCAACTTAATCTATTATCCCCCATGTGATCATACGTAGTTAGAAACTGCTTTTTTGACAAAAAAATATTTTGTTAAAATAGTGTCATCAGCAAAGAGCACAATTTTGCAATTAGGTGTGGTGGATAACATATTGTTTACACACAATAAAAAATGAATAGGGTCAACAATTGAACCTTGAGGAACTCCTCAAATAAAAGGCATTGTTTCTGAAATATAATGCTTTATTTTCAACATGGAAATCATCGACTAGTTGATTACTTTCTTTTAAGTAGGAAGTTACCCGTTGATGTGTCAATCCACGAATGCCATATGAATGCAGTTTTGAGAGAAGAATTTCGTTCGAGATAGGGATAGTTTTACAGTCGTTTTCAGGAGAGTAGTTTTATGAACAGAAAAATACTAATTTTGAAGTGCAACTATTTTCAATTACCTTCTCATATTACCTTTTTCGAAACCTTGTATCGGGCGTTTTGAATATACTGCGTTTATTACCGCCTGTTCGATAAATAAGAAGCTGGGTGGCGTAATTTATTCACATGAACTATAAATCTTATAAAAAATGAAAGTCGCTTACAAATTTCTTTATTATAGTACAAAAGGAAAGTAACAAAACAAAATTCAACGTAAGAATATCAAGTTTCTTAGCACACGTAACTTGAAACTTCTATTGTAAATAAATAAATAAATAAATTTATTGTCAAAAAACAGTACAAACTGCGTATGACCACGTGGAGGGAAAAAAAACTAATTTACTCTCCGGAAGCAAGCAAGGGACCATCCCATCAATTCCGATCAAGGGCCCTAAGGCAGAGGCGGATTCAAAAAATTCAGCAAAAATTCCTAGATAAGATAAAAAGTTAGCTGCGAGTTATAATACTAATAGAATGTCAATATGTTTGTAATTTTAAGCAAAAAATTACATGTAAGTTATTATCGAACTATAGATTATTCTGAGTATAGTGCTTAAAAATTGAAATAACACTAAATTCACGATTTATTGTTACAATAGACCCGCCCCTAGACAAAGCCTAGAGAACCTGTATGATAAATCCGCCTCTACCCGAAGGAAAACCGGAGAAAAACCCGGGCCAGGATGGGGCTACAGAATTTATGTACACAAACGTGCCAATGTTGAGTACACATAAAACTAAATTAATATGAGCCATAAGACAACACAATCATGCAAGAAAATAGTTTTTGAAATTGTTATAAGTTGTTTAAAAAGTACTACAGCAATGGCGTGATAAAGCACAAGACGAATTTAACTTTTGTTAAAATCAATAAATTCTTTTACAGTGTAGAAGCACTGGTGCAGGAGGTAGTTTTTAACCGCGGATTTGAAGATATTCAATTTCATAATATCTTTTATATTCTTGGGCAGGGAATTATATAGAACGATTCCCGAATGGTATGGTCCCTTTTGGCAAAGAGTGGTTGACACTCTAGGGCGATGAATATTACTACTATTGCGTGTATAGTGTTCGTGAACGAGACTGTTTCGTATAAAGCAAGGGTGGCACTTCAGTAATTCGGTCTTAACAAACACGACCGTTTCATAAATATAAATGCAGGGAAGTGTTAAGATATTTAATTCCTTGAATAAAGGTTTACAAGAGTTTCGGGGGTGAGATTTACAAATTATCCGAACTATCCTCTTCTGAATTCTGAAAGTTTGAATACTCTGACCGGAATTACCCCAGAAGGTAATGCCGTAACGTAAATGGGAGTAAACGTTTGCAAAATATACGCAACGGGAAATACGTGGACTAACTGCGTTAACTAAGATTCGGAATGCGTAACACAATTTGCTTAATTGGGAATTAAGATTGTCAATGTGACAATTCCATTTGAGGTTGTCTTGAATATGGAGACCTAAGAATTTTGTATTTGTAACAGTTTTTAATTGTGTTCCGTTTAAAGAAAGAGAAACCTGGGGTAAAGATTTTGTGATACTATTGTGAAATGACATAGACACTGTTTTGTCAGTGTTTACAATGAGACGATTTGCATGGAACCAAGTCGAAAGGTTAGACAAAACTTTTTGAGCATTGGCGTGTTTACATAGTAAATTAGTGTCATCAGCAAAAAGAACCATTTTGCAATCTGATGTGGATGATGACATGTCGTTCACATACAATAAAAAGAGTATAGGGCCGAGAATTGATCCTTGGGGTACTCCGCAAGTAAGTGGCTTTGTTTCTGAAAGACAACGCTCAAGTATTTTATTTTTAGTATAGGATATTTCTACTTGTTGATATCTATCTTTTAAATAAGAAGTTAGCCATTGATGTGGAAGTCCACGAATGCCTAAAGAATGCAATTTGGTAAGGAGAATTCCGTGATCGATGACATCGAATGCTTTGGATAAGTCAAGAAAAACACCCTGAGGATTTTCTCCACTGTCTAGAGATGTGGTAACATCGTTTAAGAAGGAAAATATGGCGCTTGTAGTGGAAAAGGATTTCCTAAAACCGTGTTGATCGTCAGAGAGAATGTTATATTTTGATAAAAAATCTAGAAGACGCTTATAGAACAATTTTTCTAGGATTTTTGAGAAAGTGGGTAGTAGAGATATTGGTCGGTAATTTCCAATATTAAGTTTGTTTCCTTTCTTGTGTAAAGGTTTCACTTTAGCTCTCTTAAATATATTGGGAAACACCCCTTCCGATAAAGAACTATTAAAAATATTTACGAGTGGATTTAATATAGCGTGGGACGAAGATTTAACAATAAACTCAGGTATATCATCTATGCCTCGTGAAAATTTGTTTTTTAAGGAGCTGATGATTCCCATGACTTCACTGGCGTTAGTTTCGGAAGTGAACATAGAATTGGGTATGTGGGTGGTAATAATTGGAGGACATTGATTTGGATATATTGAGTTCGTTATTTTACCAACTTCTGAGAAGTGAGAATTAAACAAACTTGCGATGTCCTGAGGATTTGACACGATCTTGCCATCGTTTAGTAAAGAAACATTTTCTTCGCGATTTTCAGAAGTTGACGTGTAATTGTTAACAATATTCCACATGGCTTTCATCCGGTTGTTCGATTTTAGTATATGCCTGTCGTTTTCCATAACTTTAGCTGCATAGACTACTTTTCGGAGAATAGTCTTATATTTACGAAAATAATTATGGAATTCGGGTGGCTGGTTATAGCGTTTTGAAAGATAATATAAACGGCGTTTGTTTTTTGAAGAAATTCTTATCCCTAGGGTGATCCATCTATTGTATTTTTTTGTGTTAATTAACTTGCGTTTTATGGGAAAACTAGAGTTGTAATGTTTTAGGAATGTTGAGATAAATACATTGAATTTGTCGTCGGTGTTTTGGCAATTGTAAACATCTTTCCATGTTTCTTCACGCAAATAATTTACGAATATGGATTTATTTATGTCATTAAACTCTCTTGTAAATTTGTAAAGGATTTTAAGCGGTTTTAGTGTATTATTAATAGTCAATACTTGAGCAAGGTGATCACTGTATCCGGCGATAAACACTTCAGAGAGATACGAGATTCCATTGTTGACTATAATTTGATCTAGCAATGTTTGAGATGAGCCGGAGAGGCGAGTGGGGTCATTTATCGTAGTAATAAGGTTGAAGGAGTCGATAAGATTCTTGAATCGATTAACTGGTGAATGTGCAGAGTCGGATGTACTCAAGAAATCGATATTGAAATCACCACATATAACGATAGATTTAGTAGATTTATGTGCGATATGTTCTAAAACATTTTCGAAGTTCCGAAAAAATATGTCAAGATCTGATTGAGGAGGTCTATAAATACACAAAACAACAATACCGGTGTCGGTCAGTTCAACTGCAGAAATTTCGAACACACTATCTACGCAGAAGTTCTCGTAGCCTGTCAGTGGAGAAGATAAAATATCATTACGAACGTAGATACACGTACCTCCGTGGGGATTTTTGCCTTTAAAATTTTGCCGACAGTAAGAACTTGCTAAATAATAATTAGAAATAGCAGTATCGTTGATGTTGTTAGTTGAAAGCCAATGCTCTGTGAGGCATAGCAAATCGAATCGATTTTCGTGTACCAGAATTTCAATGTCTGTCAATTTGTTTGAAAGGGATTGGACATTATGATGAAATATAATTATTTTATTTTCGCAAAGAGTTTGTGACTCACGAGAAATGGAATCGACGTTAGATTGTGGAGAGGAATTTGAAATTGGTACAGCTTCTAGTTCCGGATGAAGCTCGCACACAGCACCTGAACGCGATTGTCACCTTCGAGTACCACATCGTACTCCTGAGCGCAAGTTGTAACGGTGTATGGGGGCGACAGGAGGAATAGATGTTGACGTGGGAGATGAGGAAGCAGTAGGTGAAAGAACGGGGACAGGAGAAGAAATGGGTGTGGAGATAGGAAGAGGAAATGGTGATGAGGTAGGAGCAGAGGGAGGTGGAGGAGATGAGGTAGAAGTAGAGGGAGGTGGAGGAGGAGATGAGGTACGTGCAGGAGGAGGTAATGGAGGAGGTGGATGATGTGAGGTCAGATGTGAAGCTAGGAGAGAACCGAAGTGCTGTTTCCCAGACGGTTTCAGGTGTAAACCGTGCTGGGTAAAGTCCTTGGCAGTCAGGTGTGGTTGCAAATCAAAAAATGTGATTTTTGTGTCTGCCAGGTGATGTTTTAGGGAGATGTTTGCCAGGTTAATTTCGTGGTTTATTTGTGGAACGTTGAAGCGTGGAGGCAGGCTAGAGAGCACTATGTTTGTGTGCAGGGAGGCCATTTTTAGTTTCTGTAGATGTTCAGACGCGTTAAAATGTCCACCCAAGTTGATATCGTTCTGCCCACCTATGATGATTACTGTGTCCCGCTCAGTGAGTTTTTTAGTGTAAGTGTCCAGTTCTCGAATAACTTCAGCCAAACGAGCGTTTGGCTTAAAGAAACCGGAGACTGAGAACTGGCTAGGAAGAAATCCACGCAATACGGAGGACATCTGACGACCGTGCGAATCAGCTAGTATGAGCACGTTTGATTTCTGCGTGGAAGTGTTGGTATCATCTCTGGATAGCACTACTTTACGTGGTTTTGGGCGGCTGTGCTTACCAGTGCGTGGTGTGCGAACAGGTCTGGGTACTGGACGGGAGGGGATGAAACGAGTAGGTAAGGGAGGAAACAGGGACATGTCATCTAACACACTAAACCTATTCTGAGTGAAGAGTTGGGGTGGTGCATGCGTCGTTGTTTTAACCGGGTGATAGCAGTTGGAAGGACGGACGGTATTGTAACGTCATTTTAAGTTTAAGTTGTAATCATTTAAGGTTTTGGCATTTTAATTTATGAGAAATAACATTATGTTGTTGTTTTTTACAAAGGAAAAACTAGTGGTGCAAAACCAATACACATACTTTCTCATATATGTTTCTCCATCTGCAGCATAGTGTGACAAAAAGTATCGTAGATGTGATATGTAAATTTAATTTCGTTGTAGACAGAAATTGATGTATTTTCGTATCTGCAGTGTGTTTGCTGTCCTCCTATGTATTTTATCATTATCATATCTTTCATTTCAGTTTTCGAAAAGTGTATTCTACGTTTTATTCTATTTATACTGCTAAATTCAAGCATTTTTCAAGCTTCTTGAAACAGTAAACTAATGTGTAAGAGTAACAGGCAGAAATTATTTTACCGCGTCTATACGAAGTTTTCAAGCGAAATACCGCTAATGCGGATGTAATGCATACTAATTGTATCTTACGTACAAAAAGTTATGCAAAATCATTGTACACGTTTTTGAGAAACATTCAAAAGAGTACTTTGACATTCATGTGAAGTACCCTTTGTGTTAAAGTAAAAGAAATAGAGCAAGTGCATCGACAACAAGTAAATTCTACCGTAAATATGAAATATGAATAAAATTGGTTGATCCATTTACTCACAATCGCTGCGCACGGACGGAGGACGGACAGACGGACGGTATGCCAAAAACAACTTTTTCTGAATCAGAGATATCCAAAATGGATATTTTCTTGGAAATCACACGTCTGATTTTTTTACGATTACAAAACTTCTCATATACTACGTATATGAAAAAGTGATAACATTTTGTCTAACCCTACAAAAGTCTTTATTAAACGACAGTGAGCAATAACGCCCTCAATCTACCATTAATGACGGTTATACTTAGGTAAGGATCGTCTTTTACCAAACTGAATTGAGACAATTTTATCTTAAATTTCTGTTTTACACCATAGATAAAATAGTAAGTTATTTTTTTATTACTTTATAATTATGATAATTTTGCCACGGTATAAAAACGCTCGCGCGTAGACTAATAGGACTCATGAAGGCTAACATGTCTCAACGGTCTTTTCTCGGGAAGCTTATTGTCCATTGCAAACACACATAAGCTTAAAATATTAACGAAATATGAAGAGTAGTACCCCACGCTATAACACAAATATGAAAGTTTACAAAAAATACCTCAAAACAAGAAAAAAACTAACAATTGTACCGCTACAATTTTTACAATTCCGGCGTCCGTGATTGTGGTCCTTCAGGTACGGCCCTAGCAAGAGGATAGTATGAGAAACTTGCTTTCGCGCTAGTGTGTTCCTGTGGTTGTACACTAGACGAGCAAAATCCGTCACCTAAGCTACACAAGTAAAAGTATGTTTTCTGTAGGGTAGGCGTTATTAACAGTGGTCGTTAAATTGCCCACGATTATTTACTCAAGGTTGAATGTAAACAATTTTGATACTTTGATATTCGAATTAAAATTAGAGGGCAATATTTTGGGGATTGAATAAAAAGTTGTAGATCGTTAAAAAATCACGCTATTTCATAATGATACTCACTATGATTAGCTTTCAACAGGCAATTCAAATAAAAAAGAATGTCATTCATTATCAAACCGACTAAAACACGCAGACTTGAGTGGCTATTTATTTGTTCGAAATTTTCAACAGACATTTTACCTCCTCCAGCAAAAGTGTAATTGGCTGAGGACAGTAAAGACCTGATATGATTATTCTGTCACCACAAAGTTGGTTCGAATCCCGGTGACACTTGTGAACTGATTTTTGAAAATGGTTTATACCACAATTCAGCCCGTAATATCTGTTTGGGAGCTGTAATAAACGAAACCTTAATTCATTCTCTCACATTNTAATTCATGCTCTCACATTGCTTAGGAAAATATTAAAACATACGCTGAGCAATTGTCAATTCGGCAACATAGCATTACAACATACATGGATGGCAACGTGACAGGGCAGTTTACGACAAAGTTCATCTGCCAACGAGACGACAAAGTTTCTATTCATATTCTCTGTAAGTTTCGATATTTCGATAATTTCTTCATGTGTAAATGAAAGTGTTCAATGATATATTTTATGATGAATTTAGAAAAGTTCTTCAAAATTTTAATAAACATGTGCAAAAAATTTTTATATTGAATTTAAAACCAAATAATTTATATTTAAAGAAAACAATGATACTAAAAGAAATTCACGAGTTCGTAATTATACCCCAAGTATTAAAACATTATTTGAATAAAAATATTGAGTAGAAAGCGGGTCTAATATATATCCAAACCATATTTTCAATAAATATTTATTCATATAGCATATAGATTTACAAAATTATACATTTGGAGAACAATATTTACTAAAGAAAAAGGTATATGCTCTATTAATTTAAACTAACAGTTTTCGTAGCAATAAAATAGCAATCGCATCGTCCAATTTTACTACGCTACATAAACTCAAATTCTCCCTCTACAGAGTAACACGAGGCGAACTGATCAGATAAGGTATTTCAAACCTTTCTTCTTAAAGTCGTAGATGAAAGAAATAATTTCAACCAGGAATACCTAGAATTTGCGCAGTTGATTTACACTTTCGCTTTACTTGAACGCAAAGGCTACTTCATTTGAAGGTCAAAGTATACTTTTGAAAAATATTCAAAAACTGTTCCAACTATTTTATTTTTCTTAAATATACTGTATTCATAGTGTAATTAGTATATGTTTAATCCGCATTATCGGTAAAGTTTGGAATAGATGCAGTGAAATAATTTCCACTCACATCGCGTACTTTTTCGTTTACCAATGGTGAGAATCCAAAGAGTGTGTTTGTAGATATGTCATTTTAATGTTATTTTTAAAGAGGAATAGAAGATAGTGTGCATCTCATGTTTCTCATTGTATTTGGAATCTTCCACCCACACGAACGTCCTTAGTCGCGAATTCACATCCAATGACGGTGTATCATTTCGCGGCGTTTTTAGGTGTGCACTACTTCATTTGCTGAACTTTCTTGTTACATTTTGCTTAGCTCCGTTTTTTATTTTTCCATTATTTTGATGGTAATGAGTGATACCATTTTGTTTATTTTTAACTATTGTTTTGAGTTCAGTGCTATATCAGTTGGAAATGTAGAAATAGTATTGTAAATATTACATTTTACACTTTCAGAATTCTTTGTCAAGAAAGATAAGTAGAGTAACGAAATAGCATGAAAAATACAAAACACTCAGACGCAAGGATATTGAAGAAGTATTATCTTTAAAAGAGTATCACATATTTAAACAAAATTATTAATAGATGCAATTAACGTTCTTTAATATAACTATGAAATTTAAAGAGAGAGAAAGAGAGAAGTAGGAACAAAGAAAGAAAACAAGAATCTGTGGTTGTATTTCACAATTTCATTTGAATAAATTAATGAAAGAGATTTCAGTTTTAGTGATATTTCTTGTAATCTAAAACACGTATTTTGTAATATTAATCTCGGATCACGATTTTATATGCTGCACGATTACAACCAGTGTTATATTGTAGATCGTTATATTATTAGAACATGAAATTTATTTGTTCCTTAAGTAGTTTTATATTATTTATAACTCGAGAATTAAACTTTTGTGTTATTAGTTCATGTTTTAGACAAACGTTTTCTATATTTATTTAATTCCTTTTCACATATATGAAAATCTTAAGAGAATCGCAAATTATGTGAAATTACTTTCGACAATACACATCATTTGTAGGCAATGAGATTTGATTTCTTTACTTCACTGTATAAATATAAGAAATTATAGGAATATTTATAAGTAATTTGTGATTCGAATTATACCAATTCCATACGATATCTTGCAATTATATTCAAATTCTGTTAAAAACTATATTTTATCACAGTATTACGCAAACGTTTTTTACAGAAACTCTAATATCGTTTACATTGCCTATGAAGACCTTGCGAGACAACGAATCTCGAGATGTCGTTTAAATATAGAGAATGGTAAAGTTTATTGAAGTCAAGAATATACAGAATATTTTTGTTATAGAAGTCCAAAATGTGTATAATAAAAAAATACAAAATATTTCTTTAATAGCGGTGTAATGAAACATTTTATCTCGTTACGATTTACCAGCGGTACTATTAGTCTTCCAAATATGGGAGCCGTTTCAAATAGACCTACGATTGGTCGAACGAAACTTCCCCTGTCGAAGGGGAAGCAAGAGGAGAGAGGCGTTGCAAACCTAACAGATCCAAAACTGGTCAGAGCGTGGGACTTAGAAAAATAAATGGGCCCTTTTTTGTTATCACTAGTATACAATCGCGCTCTTACGCCTCTTCCGTTCGTCTGACGACAAAATGACACAGAACATAATTTGTTGAAAGTTAAATATTACATTATTTATAAATGTATAAATATTACATTGTTTCGTTCTAAAAATGTATTATCAAGTTATAAGCGGAAAACTGAAGAAGAGCATTTTAGAGAATCTTAGTAATTAATTTTTGTTTCAGTTTATTGTTGAAATCTGAGCCTGCAGCTTCGTTCTTTCCCCTCCTTTTCTTGTTTTTCTGGTGATTTTTTTAATGAAAAATTTTTTAAATAAAAAATTATCGAGCTAGTGCTAAAAAGAATAAATTTTATTTGAACATGAATGAATTCTTTATGATATTAGAGAAGCATCTGGTATATTTTATACAAAATAGCTGACAACAATAAAATATAACTCATACTAGGATATTTTCTCTCTAAGAAGCGTGACTGGATTTGGGAACTTAAATCTATTATTCAGAGAATTGTTTGACAATTCTTGAATTCAAAGTTTCCAAATATTAGTGGTGTAGAATTTTTTGATACAATTTGTTCTTATATATTATTTTTATATTATATATATTTTGTTCTTATGTTTCTTAATTTTATGTGTCGACTTCGGAATACATTTGAGCAGTGGCTCGCTTGTAGTCAATACCCGCATATACAACAGAAATTCAACAATAAATGAGCATTTCATGAGAAAACACCCAAATTATGAAGATAAAAGAAGAACTTTCATCGTTGAAAAAAATATTTTGACGAAAAATCGAAGTTAAATCTAAGCTTTCTTAGCTGCTAAATCTTTTATTTTTGACATTCAGATGAATAACCAAAACTGCTGTTACATAGATCTGTCTTATTGTTTCATTCGTATCATAAACTGCATAAAAAGCGTATTTCATGATTTAGAGGGAAATAAATATTGTGTCAGCAATAAAACCGGAGCCAAAAAGTTCTCCAAAGCCTAAGTGTTTGGTTTAGCTTGAACCAACGCATATACTCTAGTACGATACACAAAATTGTTTTCCTTTCAAACTTATGTTTGATGAAAGCATCACGAAAATTATAATTAGAATGCTACGCACATTGTTCTCGGAATCAGAGGCTGCAAAAACTGATATAGTTGTCAAAATTTCGCGACCGTTTTTTTTTTCACGATTACAATACTTTTTATATACTATGTTAACAGAAGCTTAAAACTCAGTAATGTCATAAATACGTCGTGTTTGGGTTCATTTTTATTGGAATTATGTGTATAATTAAAAAATTAAGATGATGGGAATAAAAATAAAAATGTTTAATTGATACCTCATTAAATAACTCTGAAGTGACTCATGAAATCCATTAGCGGCAGGTCGATGGGTCGGCAGGAGGGTGCGTGGCAGGCGGCAAGCCATTAGAGCAGGTAGAATCTGTCGAGTTTGATGGTGCCCAACATTTTTAATCCCCTGCCCAACATTTTTAATCCCTAGCCCGACTTTCTGACCATCCGGAACTGTCGAGTTTAAGAACTCCGCTGCCCGGCAAGCTGCGAGGCAGGTTGCCTGCCCCGTTTAAACAGAACCTGCCTCAAAAATGAGGCAAGCTGCCTGTAATTTCACTAGGCGGGTTACTTGCCTCGGAGAGAAGATTTGAGTCAGGTAAGTTACACAGGTTTTTCAAGTTATACAGGTAGTCTCTACGTGAAATACAATAAAAAAATAAGGAATAATTTAAAAACGAAATTTATAGAAAATTTATCACTTTGGTTACCTTCGAGGTGGACACGAAGCCTTTCACTTTTTAATGAAGATGTCATTACAGTCAATACATTCTTCAATCGCGACATCCAAGATCTCGCGGCGTAAGCTTGTGAGGTCCTCTTGAATCGTGATGCGGCTTTCCTTCTGGTGGCGTTTGACGGCGAACACTTTTGGTGTTTGCCATAATTACAAGCGAAAAACTGGGCAAGAGAAAGACGTGTACGGATGAATTTTAGGATATGTTATAATCCTATGTGGATGATATTTTGATGATCGAGTTTTCTTTTTCTTTTTTATTTCGAAATGAAGGGAATCATCGTGTCTCCTTGAAGAAATGATCGAGAACTACCCAAACAAGTAGTAGGTACACATCCAACTCGTTCTTTCACGATTCAGCAACTAAAATTTTAAATTTATTTTTAGATTTCGTTTTTTGACCTAGGTGTTTTTGGTCTGCTATTTTGTTCTTTTCTAATTAATATCTTCGTATTTGCTCCCGGTTGTTCGTGTTTAAGTTACTGTGAAGTTGCCTGTTGGTCAATCAGTCTCTTTAAATTGCGTCGACGAGGACCTATTTTCAGTTTCGTGATCGTATCAGGCGACGTATATGTGTGTGTCAATATATACGTGCGTGACCAAATTTGTTATTCTGATAACAGAAACGAATTCTTGAATCCGAGCGCAACTTAATTGTTGGCGTGTGGAGTCATTGTGTCAAGTCACCTTCAAACTTTGTTTGCTCCTGGTTCACGACTTCCTATTCATAACAATGTTTTATTTATCTATCACAACGCTAACGGACTTCTTTCCGATAGCCTATAAAGTATGAAAGAGTTAGCGAGAAATTGAAGTCACCACTATACGTTCTACTCTATAAAGAAATAGAAACAAAATTGAAAATGTTTTCTCATGTTCTATTTAAACGATTATAGTTGTATTATAAAGTATGGAAGTGTTATTTTTCTCTCTAAAAAGTGAAGTTCGCTTATAAATACGATCTAGCCTCAAGAAAATTAATTTAATTATGTACAAATTTTCTCTCCACTTTCAAAATAATGGGTTCATTTATGTAAATAAGTGATGTGGTTGTAATCTTTTCGATCTGGAAAAACGGCGATCCCATCGCACCCTTTTTATAGTTTTGTGTTTATTTATAATTTGAGTTTTTACTATTTCTTTAAATTTGGGTGGTTCCTGGGTATCTTCGATTATTCTATGAAAGAATTTCTTTGCTTCATGTAGCCATATTTCATGTGGTTTTTATTGCACTTATGTTATCTATTAATCCACGTCAACACTTTTACCAACTCGCGCCTTACTCTTCCCACTGCTCTTCCTTCCCCCACTGAACGGCGGTGGCACTGGTTCTCCCGCTCTGCCTCCGTCGTCGCCCTCGATGCTTTATCGGTGTGGGTGCGGGTGCCGCTCAGGTCGCCCGCCGCTCGCACCACCGCGCTGCTGTTCCATAATTCAGTGCACGCGAGCTCGCGGTCTCAATTACTGGCGCGCCGGCGAACGTGCGCACTCGAACGGCGGGCAGTCGAAGCGTCACGGCGCGGAGGGGGTTGGCACAAGCGAGCGAGAGTGCGGGCCGGGCCGGGGACTGCCGCCGCCGGCGCTGGGTTCAGGCCCGCGTCGCCCCGACACGCCTTATTGAATGCGTCCTCTGACGTTTCGGAGGTATAGTGGTCTCTGGCTTTGTGCATTCCGGCGGATCTATCCTGAAGTATGCACTCCGGGGAATTCGGGAGATAGTGATGCTAGTTTCATTCAAATTTTAGAACCATGCAATCTTGAGGATTTGGTATGTACATATTGATCAGAAAAGGAATTAATAAAATCTTGACACTATTGTTAAATGATGCGTCATTACCATGTTATTTTAGTTAACTAGTAGAGTGCAATACTCGGAATTCGTGCCATTTTTATACTGCTTACCTTTTTGATTTTAGATTTAGAAATATTTTCCAATAAATATAACTTTTCGAAATCAAGAATACAAACACATTTATTGTCCTTTTACAAAATTGTCACATATTTTTCATTATGAATTAACAAGTTATTGTTCGTTTGTTTTTCATTTCATTTGACTCGATTCGCACGCTGGGGATGTTGGTACTTTGTTCCAGTTAGCTCTCCGGTGCGGTGCGGTGGGTCGAAGCACCCTCTGCAGCTTCCCCTCAGCCAGACTCCAAGCGTGGACTTCCATGCATCGATAATAATGTGTCGTTGTTATTCGCAACCGAATGCTTTCTTATAGGAAAACTCGGGAACATGTCTGTGTGTGCTCCAGGTTTAAATACATGATTGTGCCCACTTTCTAGTCAAACGCTACCCGATGAAAATTTTTCCCATGGTTTGTGTTTTAAAAGCTCTGAAGTGGGACTATAAAATGATATTGCCGTTTCATTATATTGTATGTGCTCTTTCACACATCCATTTGAGGTTTTCAGTTTAATATTTCATGTTTATTTTATGATTTTAAACCCTGATAACTATTTCAAAATGAATAAAATAATAAAAAGTGCGCCGTCGAGTTTGTGTTATTACAACTAATGGAAGGTAGCACTATGCTGATTCCAGTATCCTGATGGCATCTTTCCATTCATAAGGTTTGTATGTGCCTCGATGGTCGAGAGACGCGAGGGTTCCGCGATATTATATTTATCGTCCTGTTTTCAGAAAAGGAGTGGGTGTGGTGTTTATGATGCTGTGAGAAATAGCTGTGCCGATAGTATCAATGACTGCTAAGAGAGCACGCTGTGGGTCACACATTATTTGTGATCTAAATTTGCATGAGAAACTGGCAATTTTACTGGTGGCTGCAATACATTTGTTGTGTTTCGCCGCCTCAAGTATTGTCTTTTCAATTTCTTCGCATGTAGAGACTTAAATGGTTACTCGCGGTTAATTTCCGCTGTTTGATGCAAGTAATTCACATTTAAGTTCTGTATTTCACCATTAAATTGCAATTTTTAATTTTGTATTTGCATTCCTCAATTTTGACGTTATGGTATTCTTGTTTCCAAGAGATTTATTAAAATCTTGTTAGTTGTTCTTTTCTAATTTTCTTATTTGGCGTATGATTCTTAGTAATATTGTTTACCTTCTTCCTGTTATTTCGTGGATGTTTGAGTTCTTTTCATCGTTACTTCTTAATATTTCAACTCAAACCACTTTATTATAATTTTCATCTCCTATACCATTCCAGACCTCTTTTATTTCGAATCAGAAATCATGTTTGGTGACTTTTAGGGTAGTAGTCCCCTACTCTCTTGTCGCGCTGTCTCGAAAATGACTAAAACGTCGACCCAAGTCACCAGAAGCTGTGATGATGAAGACAACATGCAATGAACATTACAGTTGAGGAGTATGCCGTTAATGTGTTTTGTCGAGGAATTATTTTAAAAGAAACTTGCACATTTTTACGTTTATTCGTTTGACATTAGAGCTCATTTTAGTGGTCATATAAATTTGAAAAACACACCTGGAAAGTACTGTGAATGCTTTTGAGTTTGGGCAAATTATTTTTCGATTTTACAAATTAAAGAAGTTATTTTCTTTTTTGATGATTAATTACGGTGAACTCCAAGTCGGAGGTCACTGCGGCATTTTCATCTTACTCTATCGTTACCAAATTGAAGAATTATAAAAGTTCTGATAGTTGATGCAAACTACTAATTACCATCGGGATGTGTAAAACGAAGCTTCGTATTTAAGTATTGCCAATATTGTTAAATTTCTATTGCTAAACTTGAAATGTTTACAACACCCAAAAATTAAACCTAGGTAAAGTATCTCCATTAAAAACACCTTATTAATAGCGCACCTTCAATGACTTGTTATAGATTTGTTATTTATTACTCTTGAAATTGATTGTTCTGGAAATACTTCTTGTGTTTGTTGGCTAACATTCGTGAATAGAATATACATAGTTGTTGTTTTTACATACTCGATGATTAAAAACTCTTTCTATTAAAGAATAGAGAATACCCTTCGATTTTCTGTTCACTCAGGACAGATGTAGACACATACCGTTTTAAACTGCTAGTGTACCTACAACTTATGAGGCCCAGGGCGGATAGACCCCCTGTTCCAACCACGCTTCAACATGTTTGTAAACTGAGTTAAGGATTACGTAAAAGAAATTGTATTTACATTGAATTTGGGATTGTATTTAATAGGGAGATCAGCTATTAGTTATTATGCTGTTGTAATGAAGTTATTGTACATTAAGTTCAATATTTCGTTTTATATTACTTTTTGGTGTCCCATTTGGAGGCACCTTACAGGATAAGGTTCGGGGTTGACCGTTCCCCACGTTTTCATCTAGTTACTTCTGTATACTGTGCAATAAACAGTATTGGAATCAGAATTGGATGAAGCAGTTGATAGAGAAGGTGGATTGAAGTTTCTGCCTGCTTGAAGAGTTGACTGCTCGCCAATGGCTGGCAACGAGTCGTTAACTAAGTTGCGTCTAGTTTGCAGGCGTTGGTTTATGTTCTAGCTGTGGCGGACGCCAGGAAATCTTATTTTCCCAGAGAGCTCCCTCCTCTTCATGCCATATAAAATTTCCGCTTGAACCAAGCAAGATAACGTGTAAACTTCATTTCACCGACAGAGTTAACAGTCGTTACTAAATAGTTTTACGGAAGAGATGCGTTTTATTTTTGTGGTTTCATTCGAAAGGTATCGGACTCTATTAAAACGGCGAGTAACTGTAGGATTTATTTAGGATAATTTATGGAATTTGATTGAATCCCTATTTGTAAAATGACATGCAAATTCTCAAAATTTGATTTACATGAATTTACACTTCACTCGTTTCTTATTTTTTTCGTGAATGGAATTGCTTCCGTGCTTCATGTTATCGCACTTTTTTTTCTTCGAAAAGTTTATATATTCCGTATGGCGATCATAGCGAGCAATTTTTAGGTCATAGTTATTTTACGCTATTAATCGCATAACAATTTTGGCTTGATTCATCTCGTTTGTAGCGCACTGATAGGCGCCACGGGTCGCGTATGTTCACATACATGCTACGCGAGTTACTGCGCTTTAACCTTCCCGCCGTTTTGAATGTTGATCCTTTTTGTAGATAACGAAAACGCGACATTATACAGTCAGTATAAGCGCGATGTATTTAAAGAGAAACCTGATTAGCTCTCTATTCCACTCTCTAGGCTTTAACTCTAGATTCAATGCTTCTGTACTTTATACACAGTTATTGTGTTTTTGTGAATGTGTATGACTTCTTACCCGATCTTTGTGATCTGGATGACAAAAATGAAATCACCAGGGATAATCTGGATGATTCCGCATCTAGTCGCATTTATAGCCTTAATGTGTTTTGGTGCGAATGAACGTGAAGTAAGTTTAGGATGTCTGAAAGGAAATTTTGATATTTTTCGTATCCTAATTTTTCCCTTATTCAAGAGGTCGGAGATGGAGTATGAGATGATGCCTCTGTAATTTTTATTCCTCAAATTGCTTAGTATTCCTGACGCACAACCCCCAAATGGGCGATTTGTGAATTAGTCCCTTTAAAACGCGGTGGTTATCGTTAAAACGCCCCATGGATCGAGACTACCTTCACTGTATGTTTCAGGGGTCGCTGAACACGAGTATCGGCGACACCTCTAAAATAAAAGAAACACACATTTTTAGTATTTTTCGCGATAATCTAAATAACAACCGTAATTAATCGTATGAAATAAGCTGTTTGTAATAATAATTTGCATATTAAGTATGTTCCTACAAAATCAGGACATACTGCATGTTAAAGGTTAACCAGTGGGGGTGAAACCACCCTCAAATGGGTATACAATATAAAAGTGAATTTTCTTTGTTTTTTGATGAATGGGGATTACAAAAACTGAGAAAAATTTCACCCCTTTAGAAGGGAAAACTACCCCTACATAACCTTTTAATTTAATAAACACTGTAGAAAATAAGTTGAGATGTATGTTTTTACATTTTGTTGAAGTTTTTGATGAGCTTGTATAGAAAAAAGTACAAAAGATTGTTACCCTTTCAAAAGGGGTGAATCACCCTTAAATGAACATAGTTAGAAACTCGTGAATTTTTAATTTTTTGCTTTTTCATCTAAATTTGTATGAATAGAGATTGTTAAATTTTAAAAAAATTTCAACTCTTTAAGGGGGAAACTATTTTCAAGCTCGCAGAAAATTGAAAATAAGTTTAGGAATATTGTTTCTAAATGAAAAATATGAATTTAAAAATAGAATTATGGTACAAATGTACATTGTACCCCTCTTCCTGTATTTCATGTAGTACCTTGTTAACTTGCTACGATGGTATATCACGTGATCTTTCCCGTTCATCACGCGGGAGATTCATTTCAAATATCGTTACACAAGAAAAAAAGTTTTTTTTATCTTGCAATCCTCATTTATCCAAATTCAGATGAAAAAGTAAAAGAATAGAAAATTTATATAAATTTCTAACCGTTCGTTCATTTAAGGGTGATTCACCCTTTTTAGAACCCCTTTAAAATGGTGACAATATTCTTTTGAACTTTTTTTCTGTACAAGTTCATCAAGAACTTCAAAGAAATATATCAATATACATCTTAAATATTCTAAGTGTTTATATAATTTAAAGGTTATGTAAAAGTAGTTTTTCCCCTAAGGTTGAAAATATTTTTCCTTAATTTTTGTAATCCCCATTCATCAAAATTCAAATAAAAAAACTTTCATAACTTTTTTTTATTGTATGTCTATTTTGGGGTGGTTTTACCCCTTCTGATTAACCCATTACATGCGGTATGTCTTGATTTTGTAAGAATATACTAAATATGCAAATAATTATTACAATCAGCTCATTTCATACGATTAATTAAGATTGCCATTTAAATTATCGCGAAAAAAACCTAAATGGGTGATTTTTGCATTTTTAGGGGTGACGCACTATTTTAAGAACTGCGGGACCCCGATATTTGTGTTCAGCGACTCCAAAATCAAAGTAGATGAAGTCTCGATCCATGGGGCGATCCGACGATCACCATTGCGTTTTAAAGGGACTAAATGACACGTGAGTGAATGATGGTGATAGATTATTGTAATGGAATGAAAGGTAAGGTGAAATGAGAGTATCCCAAGAGTAACTGCTGGCGGAGGACCGCTTTGTCTATTCCTTCAAAGAACTTGAATGTTTTGAACCACCTTTACCGAAGGGTAGAATGCGAGTGCACTGACCATCTACATGGGGGTAGCCAATTCTGAGAACTAAATTATGAGTATCGTAAGCTTATCATTCTTAATAGTATGACTGATGGATATTAGCTTCAGCGTAATATTTAATTTTTTATCAATGTTTGTTCTTAAACATATTATCAAAAGAAGTGATACTAGGATTTTGGCCTACTAGTATGTCTTTAAGTTTGGAATTTTGATATATCCCTGTATTAGGAAAATTACAACTCATGGAAACTCGTGTGATTCAGGTAATATGAAATGAAAATATGTGCAGGAACTAGGTTGTCGAATGACATTTAAATACTCATCCCTGTTGTAGATTACTCATGTGTCAGATAATCTTCCGTTACGAGGGTATTCTCATAACTGAAAGTTCTGTTGAAATTAGTATTGGGCTCGGTGGATAGTTGTCACCTGCTAAAGAATACCTTTTACTCCTTTCACGAAGGCAGTAGCTGAGCAATGAGTCCCTTGTTCTAGTGTTCTCCCTTTTCTCTGCCGCTTTTCTTGCTAACATGTCCACTGACGTTCTTCTTAAAGGCGCCTTTACTCTTACTGCAGTTAATTGCTTTCGTCACCATTCCATTAAGATGGATACTTTCGATATTCCACTGTTGTGAGATATACGTTTGCATTATTAGTACTAAAGGTGATATTGTGTTTTACCTGAGTAATTGTTCGTGGTGTCTTCCGAAAATTGTATAGAAACGTATGTTATGTTCAGTAACCGAAATAAACAATAGAGGTTCTGTGAATGATTAAAAAAAAGTAAGGTTTTTATAAGTAAGATCCAAAGTTTTTTCTTTTAATGGCTTCATTAATGTGTTACTTCACGGTGCGGTTTACCGCTATTTATGATAATGTGTTCTTACACTACGATGCATACTTTTACGGCAATTCCATTTGGCAATACTCTATGAACATGCTTTTTCTTTCCTGGTTTTATATCGACTGTTGAACTGTCAGAGAAACATTGCTGGTGCAGATTTAAGAAAATGACCCTCTTATTCCCTTGATATATTTTAGTGCCTTGTTCCTGCCTGATTTTTTTCACTATGCTTATTGTAATGTGACTGCTTATATTTATTCGTAGCAGTTTTATTCACTTCATGGCTTAGAAGGTGTTCTAGCTGATTCAAGATTCTAATCCCAGGTCGTTATTGTTATTATCATCTGTCATTGTGACCAGTTTTCTTATTCTCCCAGCAGTTAGTGATTCTCCTTTGGTTTACCCCCCTCCCTTTCTGATGCCGTCACTTCTTCTCTTCCGAGTTGTAACTCGCATCCGTCCCCTTCATTCGTGTCCGGTCGTCACGCGTTCTCTCCACGCCTCTTGCGCTCTAGAGACGGATTGCCTTGATGCACGCGACGTCGCACCGCCCTTGCTCATCGGCGGAGCGCCGCGCCGCCGACAGGTACTCGTTCGCACCTCTCGTGCTCATACGTCAGGCAGGTTATTGGGAACACAGACGGTGGTGGGTGGGGTTCGAGTTTGGATGGGAAGATAATTAATACAGGATGAAGAAAAATATTTTTTTATTTTTTATTCCATAAATTTTACAAGGTATTTACAAAATACATTAGCGGATTTGCTAGCCATCGTATTTAGTTGTGAATGCTAGTGTATGAAAAGGCAGTTTTCATAAAGAGAACGAATATATTGGAAGTTGTCTATGTAATAGAAGAGATTTAATGTAAACGAAAGAACCTTATAACTTGAACGTTTATGGATTATATGCATAAAATTTTCTGTAAAGAGATGTGGTTGCTTAAGACAATTGATGAAGTGTTCTGGTTAAGTGTTGTACGTATTTCCTTACTTCTTTTCCCTAGTCTAGTAGGGGTCGGAGATCGGGGATAGTATGGTGCCTCTCTCTTTAATTTGGCAGGGGAATTATCAGGGTGCAGGATACCCTTCCTGTCGCACCTCCCCGAGGCAGGTGATCAATGAGTGACATGAGGGTGAATGATGATTAGATAATCTTGTAGTGGAACGAATGGCATGAATCTGTGACAAAAACCCAAAGCGACATAACCCGAAACGACCAAATGTGTGACAAAACCCCAAATCCCTTTATCTGTGTCGAGGAAAATACCCTCCGAAGGTGCACTAACAGGTAGTCCCAACTTTCCTTATCTGTTGTGGTCATTTTTTTCCTTTATTCCCATGTCAAATATCTAGTTCCTATAGCTGTTAAATTAACTAATAATCTTACATTATTAAGTGACCGCTCACTGCTGTAAGATTGACGAACAATCCAAAATTTTAATTACAGTCTTATGACGTCACGTTCCCGAAACGTTAAACCCCCTCTTAATGTAGAGTTACTATTCTTAAATAGGTAAAGGCTGGGAAGAAATCTATAAAAACGCTGTTCTATTCTGGAACAAAATTAAGTGCTATAGCGTTCGACACCGAGTTAAAGTACCTCATTGAGTTTATTTCAACTTAAGCCATTAATTGGCATGAAAAACGTGGATTTGAATGGTTATACGAGAAAAAGAACTATTAATTATTTTAAATCTTAGAGTAAAGGATGTTGTCATTATAAATTTTATGCTCGCAATGAAATCTCTTAGCAGGGATAATGTGTTTTATTTTAGTGTCGGGAGAAAAACTCTCGGAAAGTTATTGAGAGAATTCTGAATGTTAAAGTAGTTATTGAATTACACTTCTACTGCCGGCTATGCTCTGGAGTTATATTACCTTCGGTTATAATTAAGAGTGGACAGAAATTTAGAGTTCATTATATTAAATTTTTCTGTTGAAATACCGTCGGAAATCCCTTCAGTTCTTGATGGCAATTTTTTTTTTTAATTTGCAAAAATTAATATTTAATAATAATAATAACTATTTAATGTTTTCTTGTAAGAGAATAAAACGTGTGAAACACGAATGAAGAGTTAACATTGTCGGGAGTACATAAGATAGTCTCAGTAACTCGTCGATTATCTCAGTAACTAAGCATCGTATAAATGGGATTCGAGTTTGATTTTACTCGTGTATCTTAGACGGGAAAAATGATACGATACTAAGATATGCGAGATTAATGGTTATTTTTTCAGGAACTTGTACTGGGAGTTCTGAATAAGAAACGAATATAACAGCCGGGCCGGACTAATTTCTTCCCCCTTCTCACCGGATATGAGCCAGAAGGGTCTTTTACCTGACTTTTGGGGGAAACGGGAGTGCTCCGAGAAAACCTACCGCAAACACGGCTTCGTCCACCACCGCGAATTCTACTTGGACGGGACAGGGTTTGAATCAGCGTCGCCCTATGGTTTAGGGTTGTGCTTCATCATTAAGTATTGTGTTGTATGATTAAGACATGATGTGAAAAGGTATTTTAATGATGTAAAAACTCTCGGAGTGACTTGGTTAAAAAACGGGCAGATCTCTAAATTAAAAGAAATGGGGGTGAGGGTATGAGGACTTGATATAGAGTATGAAGATGCATGGATTGATGACATGTACCTGTACAGGTTTAATTCGTCTATATGCTAGCGTTTTTCGAATAAGTAAATATCTGTCATACACCGTAGCGTAGTGCCTAGCGTACTCGCCTTCTACGTCACCAGAGTAGAAGAATGAATGAGCCGGAAGGGTTCAAATCCAAGTAGAATTCACGGTGGTGGATGAAGCGGTGTTCGCGGCAGGTTTTCTCTGGACACTGCCGTTTCCCCTACCTATCATTCCACCACAATATTCACGCATCATCATTCATCCCTCATCTCTGTTTTGCACATTAACTCTCATCACCATGTCTTCTTCATGACAAAGCGCCAGAGCGCGGAGTAAACGGCGAAGAACACTGCCATCGATATGCCGAACGCATACATACATACATCCATGCATACATTCATACATTCGTACTTTGGTACATTCTTACACTCTTACATTCATACATTCATAGTCATACGCCTACATGAAACCATGTACCAAATTAATCAGATTTAACTATAATTTTAAATTCCGAATTTTAACATATTGTTCATATTAGATCTTTCTATGTAAAATGGACTGAGTAACCATTCCTCGAATTGAATATATCTGGGAAATTTTTTGAAGAATGTTACGTTGTGTGGTGAATAACATTCCACTTGTGGGAATACTACTCATATGTTTAAATGGCGACTAGTTATTTGAATTAATTAGTGCTGGGGATGTAATTTCCGAGGCAGAACGTGTTCACTTACTGAGGCAAGTGAGCACATTGTTGCGAAGTGGTGCTTCGTAGTTTGAAGCGATCTTGCTCCAGTTGTGGCTACAAAGCGAACCTATTCCTGTAAAACCGTGTAAAGTTTAGGACTTCTCTTTTCTATTTGCACACAAGATTGACGGTTCTCTGCCATGGATTTCTGTAGGAGCATATCCACTCTCCAATTCCAATTTGTTTTTCCAACTGGATAGTTACTTCAAATCATAGACAATCTTACAAGAATACTAGCAGAACTCGGGATCTAAAAAGAAACTTCAAACATCATTCAAAATTTTAAATAAATTCACAAATGAAACATAAAAGTTTAAAAAATTGTTTGCATTGTTAAAGGAACATACAAAAAAATTACATCAATATCAAAGAAAAATTGGTACGCTGATGTAGTTTTTTTCTTTCATTGTAATTTTTGTAAATGGGAAACGTTGGGTAGGCGGTCAGCTGGGTTTACCAACAATTTGGCCCACGTGGAGGTATTAGTAGTATTTACTAATAGTAAGAATTATTGATACTAGTAGAAGGAGGTGGATAGATTCAGGAATGATCGCTTTTCAATTGTCACATGTATATGAACAGGGACATTGAAGTGAAAAGCTAATAGTTTACCCTTGAGAGGATGTTAGAATATAATATTCTGCATATGTTATAGAAATATCTTAAATTGTGGTGAACGTCACCGCCAGGTAACAGATTAATTATGTTATGTTAAATGAAAATGGGAGGCGGGACCGAGATTCGAACTCGGGACCTTGAGCGCGCTAAGCTCAAGGTCCCGAGTTTGAATCTCGGTCCCGTCTCCATTTTCATTTTACATAACATAATTAATTCATATGTTAGTTTCCACTTTTCTCTACTTTTGTTAATTTCAAAAATTAAATACCAGAAGAAAACGTACAAAAACTGACACAGTTTTCATTACGAATTATTTCAAAATTCAGACAGAAGGAAAATACTCTTTACACTGAAAATATAACAAACCAAGCGCATAGTTGAGACCAATTTTACTTTGACTATGTGTTTGAAAACAATGTTGTTCACAACCTTATACGTTTAGTGGATCGTAACGCAATCGCACTGGCGGACATATTAATGAGCTTCACAGCCGACTATCATGCGAGTGAAGATTCACATCTATTGGTTACCAGTCAATTTGAATTGTTTTTCTGCTCGTGTAAGCCGGCTGTTGTATCATCAATATTCACTATACTTTGCATCGTACTTCCAATATCCATTGAGAAGAGTCCTATGAAATTTCAAATAACGTCATCAATTACTTTTCCCAATTTCCGTGCAACGGACATTCCATAGAATTCTCTTTTATTAGTATAGATTAAGGATTGAGTCTCTGAAGAGAGTATTCATCATGTTTAAATATTAGTAATACTATGTTAATTTGGTGAGGAAGAAATAAGTATGTGTATGGATATTTATTTTTTAGAGTATATGTTGTACAAAAAGCTTACTCTTTAAAATCGTGTAATAATAATCTCAGGAAGTTTGATTTGAAGTATTTTTTCCGTCTCATTTCATTTTAATTATTTTTTGTTTTATATTTTATGGCTGTTTGCGATAAAACGCTTAATGCCCCGAGTTGATTTTATTTAAAGACGAGGTTTCTACGAGTTTAATAATAAAATTTACTTCAGTGTACTGTATATACTCAACAGTCAAGCTTTAACTCGATCAGTGACTCCGTTGATTTATTGGTGGCTTGGAACCTGGGAGCAAATTCCGTCCTCCATTTTGGTTTCGCAGATCTCTAGTTTATCCGACCGGAGAATACGCAATAGGATGTCTTCCGGTCGGTTTGGTCCAATTTCAACGACGTTCTTCGGGTCTCGCCGAGGTATGTGATTGGCGTATAGAATAGTCTGAAGTCCCGCCCTAAAGTGTTCGTGAATAATGTGTGAAGGTTATCAAGCGTAAGTCTTCGGTTCTGTTGCGTGACGGGCGGCTGTCGCAGGCAAAGTTGCCAGAAAACAGGGTTGTGAATTAAAGAAGTGATGGAAGAGAATAAAGTTTGGAAGCCGCGGAACGAATGATATTTTTCTCACCTCGTAGATCATTGAATTCGTCCCGGTTCATACTTCGATGGTTGCTTCTCTAATAATTTAGTAGTATCGATTTTGTTGAAGCAGAATAACGCAATAAAGTTCTCTAATGTCTGTATTCAATTGAGTGTATTAAACAGGAAGGTAATTATCTTGATATTTATGGAACCGAGGAAAATAATAAAATATGATCGTTAAGATTCATCGGTCACAGTAAGAAAGAACTTTGAAAATTACAATTTTCAAATTAAATTTTTACGTTACTTAAAAGAACTATAATAACATTAGAGAATACAAATATTCTTTCGATGGTGTATAATATTTGTGTAAATAAAGAGCATTTTCATAACTTTATTGCTATTGATATATTTATAATTAGATAATGGTATTGTATTCAGTTTACTTTAATAAAATACAGTTATAATCAACTGAAAAATATTTGTTTTTCATTATTGATATATTGATATTGCGAGTGTTTAATAAAAGATTTGTGAATAGTAATTTACGGAAATAAATGATGGGGAGTTTTAAAATGTATACAATTAGCTATTAACACTTGTAAGTTTTCAAATTATGCTTCTTTCTTCATTTAGTTGGTACCCACAGAAAAACCATGGAAATAATTGAACGGATTCAAGGAGTAATTTTGTTCAAGTAAGGAAATGTCTTGTGCAGATACCATGTCAGTCGGTAATGAAGTTATAGGCTATGCACACACCTGTTACTTGTATATCATTGTTCTATAATATACTGTATTGGTTTTACTAATTGACTGCAAGGAAGAAATGAACTGTAATGTTTACCTTGCTTGTAACATTTTGCTGCGATTCAACTACCGCCGCTAATAATGCCGAGATTTTTTCCAGCAAAGTCTTCTGTAGTCTCTTACCTTACCATAACCTGCAAGTCATTTAAACAAATTGAATTCATACCACTACGGATTCGTACTTGTGTGATACTACTATTCTGGCTCTATCTAGTGACCATTCGGAGTGTCAGTTCTGAACTTCTAGTACATTTAACGTATGGTATAAATACCAGCTCGTTGGCCTGACCTCGTTCCTTCTCGGACTCCACCATCCGTACTCGCGACGCCAGCGCGGCGGCGGGGCTGGTTGAGCAACTATGCAACTCGGTAATTGCGGCGATGCTCACCGAGGGTCGTTTTTGAGTTGCGCGCTTAATGTAATTACTGAACATTTCTGGGAATTTTAACAGAGTGCGCAAGCTTTCTGCTTCGGCGCCTCTGCTGCTGTCACCGCTGCACTTTCTGTCACCGTGATCGCGTCCTCCACCACCAGCTTTACTGAGGCCCTTTTGAGCGACACGGAAGTGGAAATATTGTGAGTAAAGTATTTGAGGTTGAGATTAAGATTGTTTCATCGGAGTACAGGGAACTTCGCCGACCAACATGATTATTTATACGTGTGCATATGCGTTTTTTTTTTGTTTTCATTATTTTCAATTTTCGAATAAAAATCAAGTTATGAACTGTACGTCATATGTTGTTACATGTGTAATCTGAAATCATTCCTTACAAAATCATATAAGTGATATTGTAATGGCGATGCCGGGAAACAAGGGATGGTTGTTGATTGGAAACAAGGACTTTTTTAATTTATTTTTTATTGTTGTATTTGCAAATGTGAAATGTAGCGTGCTATTGAAGCTTATCTACACGGAGCGATTGGAGTTAGGAGTTGGGTGGTAGATCATTGTTAGTAGGTGGGCCTGTTAGTTGGGTTTACCAAGGAAGGAAGGTTTGCTTTTCAGTAGTCACAGCTATATGAACTGGGATATTCGTGTGAAAAGCTACAAATTTTCTGGGAATCAAATTTTCATCGGGAATCGGACCCAGGATGACTTGGTGATGAGTAACAACACTACCACTTGCGCCCCAGGTGACTTAGCCATGGGGGAGAGGGATAGACAGTACTAAAAACTTACATATAAAACATTAAAGGGAAATGCTATTCTAATTTTTGGGACGGATATATTGAATACAAATTTAGGGAACATATTATTAATTCGTAATATAATATAAAATAAAGTACGAGTGATGATATTGTCTCTACTCCAGCACTTTGTCAAAATACTATCTGCAGTTGACGTCAGAGAGAAGCTTCACGAACTCTAGAAATTTTGTTACGGTTTGTGTGACGTTTCCGCTTGCTTATTGCAGAAATGAGAAGATGAATCCGCTTTGTCCCCTTATGAGTCCTTATCTTGTCCCTCTCCTTCACCATGCTCACTCAACACCTGCCTCCATCCGTGATGGAATATCTACATTTTTTTGAAAGGTATTAAAATTGTTACTAAAATTCTTTAATTCTATGGAGGCAAAGTCGATCCGAAATGGTCATGAAAGAAAGGGGTTAGTATATAATGCGTTGGAATATGTAGGCATCTAATGTAACCTAAAACTTCTGTGGTTGTGATTGCAAGCACCGAGGGAGGTGGCGGTAAGGCGGAAGCGGCGTTCAGGAACGCGGTACGGCAAGCATTGCTCGAAATGCGGTTGCTTGCTCGGTGTTTTATATTAAATGATAAATAACTGTACATTAGGTTTGTGTGTAACTGGCCGTGGCGGCAGGAAAGCATGGGATGGTAACTTTTATGTAATTTTTTTCCTTGTTAAAGGTATCTTTACTTGTTATTTTGAACGCTCGATTCCGCAAGCCGGGGTTCACGAATTCCGGAAAGCATTGTACTAGGGCACAGGATCATTCTTTGCTTGTATGCGGATTTGTGTGTTTTGTTTGTGTTTATGATTTCTCTCTCTAAGTTAAATACGTCGTATTATTCTGCGAGTTACTGGGTTCGTTTAACTCGCATCGGCTTTTACTGCTAGAGACAGATAATTTGTTTTTAGCTTGTCATGAAATGAAAATTAAGTTGTTAATTAAGTTAAAATTTGTATTAGATTTATTTTATTGCTGAATTATTTTAACTTTTAATTAAACTGAATGAATTCTGAACATCGTAATGCCGCATAACATTTTTATAACTCTTGGGAAATTTTCTGTCTCTGTTAATATTAACTATTTTTAAACCACAGAACTTTCAACAGTTTCAAATTTTAGGTTTTCTCTTAAATAGGTCTTACATCACCAAGAAGGAAGTCTCTTGTGGAGTATAATAAGTTTAAATGTTTTTATAATGAAGAACTTTGTGTCCTCGATATTTTTGGAAATTTTAATCTAATGTTACTAACTGATTTTAAGTTCTTAATCGATGACTTGTATTTTTATCTCGCTGACTCATCATTCATTGGTGGACTTAGAAAATGTTTACTTCATAATATTTAGTGATCATTGTGTAATCTCTGCTTGAAATCGCAGTGAATCACTTGAAATAAAATCTAGTTTCTAGATTTCGTGCTGTCAAGCGCATTCGGTATGTCATTCTTCCATATCCTGGGTTTTTATTTTGGCCAACGAATTTTAGAGTTATTTCCCTCCAGGAAAATCGTTTTTGATTTCCTTTCTTCATTCCTCAAGATTTTACAAATTTATATTTTCCATTACTGTGGCTTATAACCTTGTTTTGAACTTTATTTAGACAGTTTCATATTAATTTGACATTAAATGTATAGTTTTCAAGGGATCTTTGCTTTGCTGTTCTTGCTTATGCGATTTATTGTAAAAAGATATTTTTCTGTTATGTTTTTTAAATATACATGATTTACAAAACGTTCGTCAATCTGTTCGTTAAAAAAAATCTTTTTAAGAGTTGTGTTTTCTTGTAATTGTAAGTAAGTGCAATAACTTTTTTCATAAGTAATCCCCCATATAAATTGTGAAGGTCAATATACGATGTGAAATTTAAAAAAAATAAAGGACTGTATTATTTTGGACTATTTGACCGTTGTGTTACATTCGTCGGCATCCCAGTTCAGTGAAAATATATTCAGTTACATTTACATACGTAATTGGATTTAAAAGAACAGAACAGACGTGTCCGGACTGAGCTTCGGGTGACTCGTGTGTACCGTCGAAGCAATTCCAACTCGTGTAAGTGGATTGGAGTTATGACGGAATACCAAAGAGAAGAGAGGGAAGTTCTGTGTTTTCCTCGAACGAAATTTCGTGGACAACCAAGCGGTTGTAACCCTCTACGCGGAGGAAATGGGAAGATCTGTGACTCGGACGTGGCACTTTGACAGTGGAAATATGTCGGCGGTTGATGTCATTGCATACCATTATTTTGGTCCAGATGAAAGGCTGACTTAAAATGCTACGCGCCAAATATGAAATTTCCATATTGTGGTGTCTTCATGTTCAGATGAATAATTGTAGTTAAGTTTTGTTTAATTTTAAAAGTATAGCATACTTTTTATACTCTTAGTACGCATTGTGGGATTGAAATGGAAAAAAAATATTGCGAAACACCTATTTCTTTAATACTTTCTCTGTAACGGAATTATTTTTCTGGCAAATGATGGAGTGGAAGGGAACGCAATATCCTTTGTCTTGGCTATGATGGAAAGAAGACATATATGTTATAATATGAGATACTTGGTCGCTTCCCTCCAATATGAGAAATTACTAGATTTTATTTATAAGCCGCTCTTTTGGCTACATAGCAGCTACCTTATGTCAAGGAATGACCAATCTACGATAATTACTTCTCGAAACAAATGTGAAGCATCTCAGATGTGTCATTCAATATTACTCATTTTTGTTCGGATGTTCTACAACAATTCTTTAAAATGTTCGTTGAGACATGTAAGGTTTCAGTTTTCGAATAACGTTCGAATACCTACATTGAAAGCTATTCATCATATGCGTGTTCCGTAGACCTATCTGAACAGTAAGCATCCTACTGTACCGTTGTATCTGTATTTGCATAAATGCATTGTTCTTTTTGTGATCCAGTGATCTCAATTTCTTATAGTACATACTTTCTGAAATACTGATTTTTTCAAGGATTAATTTTTTATTTAATTGATATTATGTGTAAGACGAAATTAAATCACATCAATTGTGAAAAAGTGTTTATTACTAAATATTGCCTGTACCAAACTTATGTAGCATGGGTATCTATACCTAATGGTAAAAACTTTTATTACTAAATATTGCCTATACCTTTCTGAAACATCATACGATAAAGAAAAGGAAAAAATGTGTCATAGGACATTCAGACGGTAAATATTACGTCACAGCAGTAAAAAAATTCGTTTTCTATTCCACTTGTGAATACTGAAATGAGATTCTACTCATAAGAAGTATCACTTCACGTGAGCACCATACGATCTTACACCGAAACTCGAGATAATCACTACGGAGGAAGTCTATGCGGATCATTGTCTCACTGAATTTTTTTCCAACTCTATCGGTGTATAATCTGCATATAAATAACCCTGAGAAATTCTTTATCGAAGGTCTGCGAAGTTAGAACTCTTTAATAACGCATTATGAAAAACAACCCATAGTAAATGGTTATTGGAAATTCTATACAACTCATGTTATACAACTTGATACTTTTCACTATCCGGGGAGCTAAATTGTATGCAATGAATTAAATATATGTTGCGTATCCTTTGTTATTGACGCGCACTTGTTTAAAAGCGACCATATTTTATCGACCAATTAAAACTGATGTGTATATAATGGATGATAAATATGACGCATGTGTCAAATTTAAGACGCTTAAAACGCTATTTTGAACGACTATTGGATTCGCGTTATATTTTTGTGAATATAACTACTCAATTTCTCTCTTTCTATACGTATCATATCGAGTAAGCGTGGACCAGTGGATTGAACGCTGAGCTGTTGGTTCGACATCCTAAATTCAAATCCCGAAGTGGGCAGTATGTCGGTTCGGTACCATAAGTTCCCCGGCAACCCAACATCTCTACATCCCAATTCTCTCTCCCTAGTCCAACGGTTAAGTGGAAGAGCCTGAACCTCACCAAAAACACTAAATAAAGAAATAAAAAAATAGATAATATGTCAGTTATAGTGGACTACAGCTGTACTTAAATTCACTTTTACGTATCCATAATACATTTTCTTTGTTTATGCATACGTTTTTCCGACATCAATTATTCATAGTTCAATGTAGGATTTGCGTGTTTCTGTAATTTATGGCATTGCACTTCTTTTCTACATTCTTACGAAGTGATATGACAGAAATTGGAGTATAATCATACGATTAAATTCATGTCTATCTAATTGTGTGTAGTGATTATATTTGTCGCTTTGAGTTTCTTCAGATTTTGTATTTTTGATTTTTCATAATTGTTTTTGCCTCGCTGGGTCGTCTAGCCCTGATCATCACGTTCTCCTCTTTTAAGTGGCGGTCAGCCTACGCCCTTCCAACGTGATGTGCGTCACGCGTCGCATCCGGTTGCGTCAGTGCCCGACTTTAATGACACACGTCTTTCAACCTCTTTACCTCTGTGCAAGTTTTTTTAATCGTAATTCCTTTTCTCGTCTCATTTTCTTCCGCTATATTTCAAATTATATTGTTGTCTTTCTCGTAGTTATCAAGGAAACTTGATATATTCCTCGAGCATATTACACACCTCATCTCATCATTTCCGATCGTTTTCTGTTATATTATTTTTGTTTCGCATCTCCTTCATCTTCTTTTCGATAACCACGTACCATTTCCGTCCACATTGAAATATTTAAATCTAAGTACTTGAAATACAGACCATAAAAATAGTAGTGAGAGAGAAAAGTGAAAAAAATATCTAGGGAGACAGAATGGAAATAAGTAAATTGATATACGAAGCATACATTTCAAATTTACATGCCTTTACTACTTAACAATATTCGGCGTATGAGTTCGGCCTTGTACATATTTGTCATGTGATCAGCTTGTCGAGTAAGATTCTTTTACTTTATTCATCCTGACATCTCCCTAAAACATTTTTTTTTAATTTTCGGATTCATATTAACGCAAGCAAAAAATGATGCCTATTGTTGCTTGGGTCGTTATATTTGCAAAAGAGACGTAACGGAAAAGAATCTCGTGGTTAAATCCTTCTTTCCACACTTTCTGGAAGCCTAGTCTCTTTAACCTGTTCCTGCGTTGCGAAAGGTTATTTCCCGGTGATTTCCCTACGTTTAGCTTTCTGCTTAGTGTTGCAGAATTCATGTCAAATGATTACTATCTTTTTATAGTTTTTTATCTTGATCGGATTTTTGTCAAATATGATTCGAATCCGGTCATTCTATTTTTCAACTCTGGACTATCCAGTTTTCGAACGTAGGTATCTTTCCAAGAAATTATTAGAATTTAAAAAACGTGAATCCGGAATTTTCGGTTAGATTTTATTCTGTTGCATGCATTGAGAAACAGCAGTATTATTTTAGTTTTAGCACTTCATATAAAACAAACGAATTTTTTTGTCATGGGATTGATCCTACCCCATCTGAAATTGTCACCGTGATGTGATTAATGAATTATTTATGAGAGATATAATTTGAATTTCAACGTGAAATTTTTTTACATTAAACGTATTGGATTAATTACATAGGAACGTGTATGGTAATCTGTAATAATTCAAACAGTTATGAAATACTGTACTATTTATCAAAAGCATTAATTAGCTTATCAACAAATGTGGGATTGATTTAACATAATAAATATGCGAAGAATAAATGAAAGATGCGGTGTTGTCTACTAGTAAAATATTTACTCAGATCGTACTTTCGCCAGCTTAGCTGATATCTTCAGTCTAAAGTAAAACGAAATACAAAAATATAAACAATAGGTAAAAATGCAAAGCACAAGAATTTCTTTAAGTTGATAAACATTTGAAATTTGTTAAAATTATGAAACTTTGATATTATTTGAAATTTGTTAAAATTATTTAAAAAATTGAAATTAATTAAAATATAATAAAGTTTTAAGTGTATTGGAAACAGAGCAACAAATAAATGTAGAATGTATTCCGGCTGGGTATAAGGTTATATTAAGTTATGAAATAGTTTAATAATGTTGAAATCAGAAGGAAGTAATTGTAAAATACAATGGCGTGTTCTAAATAACATTAAATCATACCCATCAAAGTAGACCAAGAAATAAATCAACACTGACGTTCAAAGTGGAACGTCAATTAAATTGACTAATTATAAATTAAACGATTGAATTCCAATTTGTATATAAACAAGGTATTGTTTATTGTAACTGGTCGAATGGTATTTATACCAGTAAAGTTCAACAAATGTGAGTTAATTAGATATTCTGTGGATGAAACACAAAATTTAACATACAATTCAATAAACAATTATAAATGTGCTTTCCTGTGAAATAGGAAACTTGAAAACATAGTGAAACATGACATTAATAGGAATACGTAAGAATAGTACACAATATTAGAAACATGTCAAAATAATTGTTTAGATATGTTTGTATTGAATGAATAAGAAACAAGAAATATGAGAAAGCATGAATTAAATAATTAGTCTGACATTAGTAAGTAATCAACTTGCTCGTGACAATGTCGAACAGTTTCTACGAGTGTCTTGACTCGACGTTTCTACTCACAGTTCGATGCACTTTGAGGACAACGTGATTGACATTTCGTGAATGAGTCCTGGTTGAAGTCATGTTGTTATATTCCACACTTAGATCAGTTTTGAAAATAATTGAGTTAATGTGGAAATTGCGCGTTTAAAAGTATTAATAATGTTATAATGAGATTAGTAACACGATAAACATCGTTCAGAGTTACATTTATAGCTCTATCACTCTTGGAAGCTAGACTTATCGGATCAGTGAGCGAGGCGTCGCTCGTCGAGTTCAACTCAAGAATGTAATCTTCTTTCTTCTTGCACTAGACTGTCAACTTTCAGTTTGTAACACTTTTTGATTGGTTGATTACTAATGTATTTATTCACTTGTCAACCGGTTAATGAGAATTTCTCATTGTAGCAAATATTTAATTGTTTTGTTAGAGAATATTCGGGAATAGTTTCCTTTAATTGTTGTTTGCAATAAATATTTACATTTTTGTTAAGAAGGGAGGGAGTGATCACTTTGTTGTTTGTATATGTAGCCTCGCTACAAATGAATCTGTGAATAAGAGAGAAAAGCTGCAACTAAATGAAGATATAAAAATAAATAAGTGAGATGAACGTACCTGACAATGCCAAGTATCAAAGGGCAAATGTACCAAGGGTTGGACGGCGCTATTTAAGAACAGGTAAGTAGGGGGGCGGGAGGAGGGGTTAGAGCACTGACCGGGGAAGTCCTGTGAGTAAATTAGATATTCCTGGAGAAGGCACAAAGGAGAATAAAAGTTGCTTTTATGTTCATTGCAGAGAGGGATATTCTGTTTTAATAATTTGTGTATGTGGAAATTTTCAAAGATTAATCTTTTTCTGAAGGTTTCTTTTGTGGGCGTTTTGATCAATGTTAAAAGAGTGGGTGAAAAGGTGTAGGTGGTCGCAAAATGAGATTGATTGCTATTGTTGTGTAAGACGTGAATATGTTCTTTAATTGTGATTTTAAATTTCCTACCTTTCATTCCCACATATTTGACATCACAATCATAGCAAGACCTAAGGTTTACTCCACTTCTTTCTAGGGTGGGGGTGGTGTCTGGTGGTCGTAAAATTTGGTTTTGGATAGAGTTGTTTGTTTTGAAAACTGTGTTGTGACCCAAGGAAGAAAGAGTGTTTGAAATTTTGTAGGTAATTTGTCCTAGATAAGGGATAAATACAGATTTGAATGTGGATTTGAGGAGTTGTGTTAAAGAAGTGATGTGTGAAGTATTTAATTTATTGTAAATTTTTGTGTGTAGAATGTCAATTAATTTCGTTTTGTAACCATTGACGTAAGCAATGTGTTTGATTGTGTTAATTTGTTTTATGATTTTTTTTTGACAGTGGAATTTGAAGAGCTCTGTGGATCATTGAGTGGAAGGCTGTATGTTTGTGGGAAGTAGGATGAGCAGATGTGTTGTGTATGAGTGTCAATGTGCGTCGGTTTTCGAAAAATGTCAAAAGTATGTTTGTTGTCAATAATCTTTATATTAATATCTAAAAAGTTCAGGGATTTTTCTTTTTCAATTTCCATAGTGAATTTGATGGTGGAGTGTCGAGTGTAGGAAATCTTTAAAACTGTCTAAGTGTACCACTCCATAGTATGATGATGTCATCAACATATCTGTACCAATAAGTTATGTTGGTTAGTCTAGGATGTTTTGAGTTAAAAATGTTATTTTCCAGATTGTCCATAAAAATGTCTGCAAAGAGGGGCGAGATGGGTAAACCGAAGTTCTGTTTTTACAAGGTGTGGTTGAAGGAAAAATAATTTACATCTAAACAAAAGGACGAAAGATTAAAAAGGTATGAACGGATATACGGAGGGCAAGGGGATTTGTCAATTAAATCGTTTAAAATAATTTTGAGTTCATTTGTTACAACTCTTGGAAATAAATTTGTGACATCAAAAGAAATGTTTGGCATTGGTGGGAACGTAAATGTTTTCAATGTGTTTCGTGAGTTCATGGCTGTTTTTGATAGTGTGATTGGGTGTGAAATTGATGTGCTTGTGGAAGCAGATGTTGAGATATCTAGCTAGTCTATGAGTGATGGAATTGTTGTATGAGACAATAGGACGGATCGGAACATTTGGATTGGGAAGTTTGGGAAGACCATATGGTTGTGAATTAGATGGAATTAAGAATTTAGGTTGAGGGATAAGTGTGGGAGAGTCATTGACGAGTCGTTTGAGTTTGTTTAAGTATTGAGAAGTTGGATCTTTGTTCAGCTTAACGGTGTTGTTTGATAAAAATGTATCAACTTTTTCATCAGTCTGGCCTGTCCATAATTACTACTGTATTGCCTTTGTCGGCTTTTGTAATTAAGAGGTTTGTTTTTCTTGAGAGTATAATTTTTTTTTTTTTCAAAATCCTTGTGTCACAATGAATTTTTACCTGTTGGTGTGGAGTGTGTTGTTTAATGGTGTGTGCTAAAACGGTTTTAGTATCATAAGGAATGTTATTGGAGACAAGGTATGCACAGATTTTTTTGTGGGGTTTTACGGCTCGTCGACATCGAGGTCATTAGATCCCTAAAATTCTGTACAGGTAGGGAAAATGCAGTTGCGCGCTAAGGAGAGCCAACATGACTCTCCCCGCGTGTGGGACTCTCCGAATGATTCTCCCCGCGTGTGGGACTCTCCGAATGATTCTCCCCGCGTGTGGGACTCTCCGAATGATTCTCCCCGCGTGTGGGACTCTCCGAATGATTCTCCCCGCGTGTGGGACTCTCCGAATGATTCTCCCCGCGTGTGGGACTCTCCGAATGATTCTCCCCGCGTGTGGGACTCTCCGAATGATTCTCCCCGCGTGTGGGACTCTCCGAATGATTCTCCCCGCGTGTGGGACTCTCCGAATGATTCTCCCCGCGTGTGGGACTCTCCGAATGATTCTCCCCGCGTGTGGGACTCTCCGAATGATTCTCCCCGCGTGTGGGACTCTCCGAATGATTCTCCCCGCGTGTGGGACTCTCCGAATGATTCTCCCCGCGTGTGGGACTCTCCGAATGATTCTCCCCGCGTGTGGGACTCTCCGAATGATTCTCCCCGCGTGTGGGACTCTCCGAATGATTCTCCCCGCGTGTGGGACTCTCCGAATGATTCTCCCCGCGTGTGGGACTCTCCGAATGATTCTCCCCGCGTGTGGGACTCTCCGAATGATTCTCCCCGCGTGTGGGACTCTCCGAATGATTCTCCCCGCGTGTGGGACTCTCCGAATGATTCTCCCCGCGTGTGGGACTCGCCGAATGACTCAACTATACCCACTAAAAACCCTCGTGAATTACAGTATATCAAAACATATTTTAAAACATGTATACCAAAACATTACTACAAGGAAAATGAAAGATACCCTAGCCCCCGCAACCTACTAGCGTCGGTAACGAAAAGAACAAGTGAGAAGAGAGGTTTAAATTCGGGGATAGAAAGATTGAGTTGAGAATGGAATTTCAGTTTTAGAATTACTATGGTATCCCAGGTGGTTCAACTTACTTATTTATATATTTTACTAGTAGACAATACCTCATCTTTCATTTATTGTTAAAAATGAATACGAGAATCGCCTCACCGATATCCATCTAAATATGTGAAGAAGACAAAACCTGAACTGAACATTATAGGTTTCCATTTTAGTTAAAGTACTACACATTGAAGGAAACAAGTATTCAAGCACGTTGTTCCATATTGAATCAAAACATTGATCTAGAAAATGTGTACGTCAACCTACGTAAAACATATCTAAACTGGTTATGATGGTAACATTAAGAACAGGACGAATTTGTCAATAACAGCGTGTATATATGCCAAGAATTCATTATACTGCATTTTATGTATAAAAAGTGCAGTACTTTAAATCTCTATATGTTTTTTCCTTTCAGCATATTTATAATCAATATCTGCCGTAAATTATTGTTGATATTTTTTATTATTGTAATAAAGAGACAATTATTCGATTACTGTGTACAGGTATTAATACTAATGACAAATGTTTAATTTCTATTTATGTCTAACCCTGCTCCTAAGTCAATCTTGGAAGTGACCCTATTACGTGAGTGTCTCATTTAAGTTATTTTAATTAGAGATAAGTATACACGCACCATATTTAGATACAAAACATCTTATCCTGGTTTATCGGATAAAAACCTTTCGAATTTTGTCATAATCAGATACTTATAGCATAATGCAACTCATCCATTGTCAATGTGTATTCCATGATTATTTGATGCAATCAGTTAGTTAACATAAGTCCTGTAACTAACATAATTTATTTATGTTTTTCTACCCAGTCGTTGATACAACTTTATTTTCCCCCCATTTTTACAACTTACATGTTTTTATGCCCCATTTCCACATAATCTAACTTCCTCTTATCAATTCCCCTTCCGTTCCTACTTCTTTGTTGCAAGCGCATTTGGTAGATTCTATCTAACCTATTGTAAATATATCATTATTGGTATATCATGGTCGAAATATCTCCCAACTGAACATTGGAATCCCATCCATTCTTTATGAAAAATGATTAATTTGACCTACTGGACTGTTGCTTAAGGTTGTTATATAAATGTATGTTAAAATCGATTTAATCTTTTAAAATATGTAGACTATTAAGTGCTTGGATGAACATATTGTCTTCTACGAGAAAGTAATTTATCTTCGAAAATCAATTTATCTCCGAATATTGTAAGTAGATGAAATGTTTAAAAACTGTAGTAAGTTTTTTTTTGAAGTCATCGGGCATTCTGAAGAGATATTTTACTTTTTTCGGTGTCTTGTTATTTTGTTTCGAGAGCTGTGTGTCATTGACAACTACGTCATATGGAGATAGCATGCCAAGACGTTTACTAGGGGAGTGAAGAGAGTTTGTAGTATTATAGTATTAAATAACTGTTCGATACGAAATACTGTCGTAACTAGTTAGTATATTTCATGAAACAACATAGAAACAAGTTTAAATACAAACAAATAATATAATTAGAATTTTGAATGATGTGACGAACGTAACCTGGCAGAACTACCGTATCATTGATCATGTATCATTGCAACCACAATTCGCGTCGTGTAGCTGTGTGTTGAAATGCGTGGATCGATGACCGTCGTGGACTGAATTTTTCAGCGGTCGCACAGATAATGTCACGTCTCCTTCCATCGCCTGGCCGCACTCTACCGCGCACCACCGCTGCCACTCCGCGGGGTGGCCATAGCCATACTGCGCGCTAGACCCATTGAAAGCGTTCCAATTCGGTCTGACGCGCTAGGATATTTGTGAATGGATGTACCAAAAAACAATGTGAGTCAACCTATGTTCGAAGGTGATCGGAAAAGTTCTTTGTCGTAGATAGTAGCGACACGGATGCGACATTCTTGTCATATTTGTTAACGTTATTTAAAAGTCGTTCCGTTTTGTAGTTATTTTATGAAAGTGTTCTATTTTAATTAAAAATTTAGGAAGAATTCTTAAGAATATAAAATATTTCTCTATAAATTTGTGTCGTTTAGCTATAGGACGAGTGTAAGAACGACAGAAGAATTAAAGCTCGTAAAATATCTGAAGATCAATGGATTTTGAAGGTCGTATTCTGCATAGAGAGTTGAGCATGTTCATCTTCCCATGAAATGTGTTCCACTTGCCCACGGATGAAAACAGAAAATCTGAACGATTATTGGTGCGTTTTAACAAGGATAATTCTGATTTGAGATTGCCTATTAATTATTTTATCCATCATTGTGCTTATGAATCGAAATAACGGTTAAAACAATCAATGTAAGCTGGTTATTATGTGGTGAAGGAGGAACGGTCGCTTTCATCGACTTGTAGGGCCATGGAACTGGTGTTTTATGATGCTTCAAATTTTTCATGGATATTATTGAAAAGAGTGAAGCAATAACGGAGGATAATCGTTTCTATGTGTTAACAAGGTATGATTGCAAAGAAAATAACAAAATAGCATAAATGAAAATTTGATGAATTTTGTCAGTACGTACCCTATTACTATTTTAATGATGGAGAAATAAGGTGTTCTTGATATTATCGGAACATCCACTGTCTCATGTGAACTCTTATCACAAATGATAATATTTAGAGGATAATGTTAAAACCAGTGAAAATAGTAGCTGGCTTATTTCTCTACAAGGTCTATAGGGAAAGTGAAATATATTGAGGTTTATCTGCTTCCAGGATTTTTCCTGTGAACCCCCCTGGGATTACTTATCCCATTCCCAGATTTATTTCTATTTCGTCGCTTTCCCCAAAATTATAATTCTTCTTTGTTAATCAGCATTCTTTTGGCGAAATTAAGAACGCAACTGTGTAGGATCGTTTGCTCATCGTACAAAATTGTAACCTGTTGCACAGATGAGTTGTAGCATTTATTTATTTAAAATACATCTAAAACGTTTTAATGATAAAAAATGGGGTTTAGATTTTTTCTATTCATCAAGCTAAACAAAATTTATCAAAATGATACTAAAGGTAATACAGAGGAGATACATTACTAAGTAATGATTAATTATTTTAGTTATATTTGAGTAAATAATATTACCTATGATTAAAAACAATGTTTAGGATAAGATCATATTCTCTGCTATGCCACATATTCCATGAATTTACTATTGTATTCTGTAGGCTCCGTCTAGTCGCCTTCAGATGGTTCGAATACCGGGTGTTTCGACCGGCTACGAGGGCATGACTCTCACATCCCACACAATATGTCACTTGTGTGTAGCTTCCACTCACTGTACACGAAAAATATAGTTCAGTTGACGAGTACTATTGTTCTATAATTAAATATTTTCGACGAATGCTAATATTTTCGACGAATGGTATAGATTTTACAAGAATTTTAGTGAAATGGTGCATCCGCATCGTGCCTTTGAAGCCAAAATTCAACCTGCGCAGTTCCCGCTAGATGGTGTAGTGTAATACAGTCTAGTTTTGTATTAAATTTGTATTATGATTTTGAAAAATTAGGATTCTGTACACGTTTTTAAAAACCAGTAACTAAAAGTATTTTGATTTACCATTTAGATCGATTTTATTTTTTCCTGTGTAAAAGAAGAAAAATCCGCGTAATCACGACAGCTAGTAAATTTATATTTTATTAATGTACGGGTCATTCATTGAAAATCTATATCCATCATTAAACCTTGTATTCGGTTGACTGGGGCATTCGGTTTAGGATCTGGTCCCAAAATGATTGATCGAGAAAGAGAGTCTGCTGTATCTTCAAAAATTATTTTTCCAGTTTAAATTAAGTTTGGATTCCAAAAATTCAATGCACTAACTTTTTGAATTTTAGAACTGTCTTACGAAAAAAATATCAATTATTATGAGTAAACTCGAAGTGAAACAGGCAACTGCGTGTTTCGGCGAACAGTTTGATTTCGTTATTGTGTTAATTAATACGTTTTTAACCTTCACTGAAAACTTACCTGCAACTAACAACACGAGATACAAGACTATTGTTGTTTTATATTTTATTATTATATTTTATTTTAGATAACACCACAAACATTTTGAAGAAAATCTGCTCTTCAATTTCACATTTATGGACTTCATATAACCCTTTCTCTTGCTTTCAATATTTCCATATAATCAATGGAAGAATTTTATAATAATATTTGTCACTCATCTTGGAATATGGTGTTTCACTCGAATCGTGATATAGCTGCTTAAATTGCATCCTTATGTATTTAACGAGACCAAAATAATCTTGATAAGATAATATAAGATGGTTTAATTCATTGTTTAATTCTATTTTATTCGTTGGGCGACTCTAAAATATTAAACTACAAATAGAGTTATGGGACTGTTCAGTATATTTCTGTATTGTTTTAATTTACTATATGTCAACGTTTATTGCAATGGTGGATTCACAATTTCGTTCATGATCAACTCTGATTTAATTATTTTTCCTGTTTCCCGAAGAAGCCGTTCCGTCACTTTTCATTAAGTTTCGCTAGTACTGTCCCTTTAAGATTTTTGCTGTAATGGGAAGATTCTGTTCCTCTCTTTCAAAGTAATTGAAGTGGTATCCGCAGAACAGAGATATTTTCCCTCGTTCTTGAACTCTCTCAGCATTTTTTGTGCCTCCAGTTTTCATTTTACTTTCAGGTTCCATTTGGACTTGGACACCTTGGGAGTAATTACCGGGGTATGTCTGACGTCTCATTGATTTTGTGCGCTATTGAGGAATGCCTCCTATTTCTGTCGTGATCACATTGATAACAATAAATTTTAATTATGTATAGAGAAAGTACCTTCCGTTCTGACATTTGATGGTTTAAGTATGACTTTTGAGACTCCTTACCTGTGTAAAATATAGTTCCACTTTATTTTCGTTGTATTTGTTTCTATATTATTTTTGAGCGTTAGTTACTGGATCGTACAGCTTTATTTTCATTTCTTTTGTGTCATTGTCATAAATTGGTTATATCACTCATAATATATAGGAATATTAAGTCATAACGTTTGCATCACGAGCAGTGAATTTGAATGCAACACGAATATATTGAAATACGGTTTATTGTTATGAATATTGTGCTTGCGTGAACGGGGAAAGCGCGATTACAAGGCAAATCCATATTTCAATTCATTATGGTTCCACGGCGGAGCTATTTTATTCGGCAGGGATGAGGCCTCATCACGTTCCCTCACTTCCCTCTTATTGGTCGATATCATACCTGCTGGTCATATTCAATATTTCTTCTATTGCTTCCAGTCGAGTGGCCTAACAACAAGCGAGCCAGCTAGCGAGCGAGCCACCCACTGTATTTCTGTCGCTATTAAACTCCACTCGAAACAAAAGAGCATGTGCGATCCGTGGCCTAACGAGGTGATACTGCAGACTCGTAACATTTTCCGCTCTCGCTGAGAGGAGCCGCGTGTTTCCCCCCAGCCCTTCGTTGGCTACGACCGCAGAGGCACGCGTGGCGGATCCGCCATTTCTAATTAACGAACACGTCGTTTAAAAATGGAGAGTCGTAACACCGCACGGGACGCTATTGCGAGGCGGCGGCGATGGCCGGTGGGCGCGGTGGAGTGGATCGGAGCGAATGACAGAGGCAGCGGAAACGATGGTTGACGCATTGCCGGAGGCTAGCTGCTTCGGTGGCGATGGAGAGGGGACGGGAGGGGAGATTTATTAGTGGCCTCCAGATATCACGCAAATTCAATTGCACTCATATATATTACACATAATCATGAGTCATCGCGTTCTCATGCATGTTGGAAAAGTCTCGCGCTTTTCTTGCTTATGCGGTCGACGTGATATACAGGAATGGAATTGCATTTCTGATAATCTGCGAAATGATTACAATGTTTGCCGTCAACGAAGTCGTCAAGTGGATTGTAAATTATATTGTGGATTGTGAAGTAATAAAACTACCTCTGTGGAGTGACTTAGCAGGTATGAAATAGTATCGGTCACTCATGAACATATGTCTTTCTTCCAATCTCAAGACTATCCAATCCAACAACTGATCATTTGTTTTGAGTTTGATGCATGTTCTTCGGGAGATGTTTCTCTATAGCTTTTTGTCCTTGTTCCGTTGCATCTTCAAGCTCTGCGTGTAAGGTAATAAGCGAGGAAAGGTAATAAATGTAAAAAATGAACTTAGATACTTCCGTTTGGTATATTAAAATAAAGTGAGAATATTGTATTTGCATTTGTGTTGTACATTGTTGTACTATTTTGTGATTGTTGGGATTATTTTTATTCCTGTGGGATAGGACTCACGAAATACCTTTATAATTGCACCATACATTCATTAGAAACATCTATAACACCGAAGAGAAAGAAAATTTATTCCGTTTCACGAGCGCGTTGTGGGACGTCGAGGTTGACGCGTGTTGCTACGACTGCATAGCCGACCAGTTACGTAGTGACGGAGGTGTTGCTGCGAGTTGGAGCGATATCGCAGTGAGGTCTATCGTGCAAGAGTAGAATTTGGTCGTTTTTTTCGGTCGCGTTGGCGCGAGGCACGACCGCCCTTGGTGTGGTCTCGTGCTTTATTGAGGTGATCGCGTGTTGGGCGTCGTGGGTGGCGCTGCTAACGGGAGCGAGTGTCGCTGTCCACTGAACCCATTTCCTCTCCACCCCTCACCGGCCACAACTGTAGCACCCGATTCACGATTGCGACTGCTACTCCCACGGTACTCGCGACTTATTGTGTTTCCGTTTAATGGAGGCCAATTATTCGCTGATTTACTGCTTAACGAACTTTGTCGTTTATCTTAACCGAGTTTGCGCCCAGGCGTTGCCGGTGATTTAGCTGTTCATGCAAAGCAGGTGCCTCAGCGGCACCTCATCGCCAGAGCTCTGCTCTCTTTTGGAAGGGGGTGGAGAGGGGTAAGAGAAGGAAGGAAAATGCGGGGACGACGGAGGCGAGTGTGGAGGAGCTGGCGGAGCGTCCTAGAAGTGGCGATATTACCATCACTTAATTTATCGGCGTTTAATTAAAATGGCTTCAACTTAATATTCATCCGGGGCGGGGCGTCGTACGAGGCGCTTTGCTTCGCGGGGCGCGAATGAGAGGCTGGAGGTGAGGTATGTGGGGGTGTTCGAGGGACCCGAGAGACAAGTAGGGCAAGGCAATGGATGGAATGGGGCGTGGCTAAGGCCGTGTTTTGCGGGTTTGGTGCGGGCGGACGGTGGCAGTCGACGGCAAATGATGGGGTGGTGAAGAGGTAGAATAGAGGGTGGGTTTTGTGACTGCCGAGAGTGTAGTTTTTTCTTGGTGATGAGAGAAATAAAGAATGCGAAACGATATTACATTGGAGGGAAGATTGAGACGTGTGATTAGTCCTGAGGAAGAAGTCTACGTTGAACCTCCTTCGAAGCGGTGGACGTTTCTCGGTCGATTTACGGCATCTTCGCGAGGTTCTTCGCGTGATCACAGAGGCGCGTGCGAGTGTTCGATGAGTTAGCTCTTCCACCAGAGAGCAGGAGTGGCGTCGAAATTGAAGTGAGGTGTTGAACTGAGGTAGCGTGAGTTGCCGATCATCTGATAAATTGTTCCAGATGAATGTTGAGGGTACTTGTAAATGCAAATCGTGGAAGCAGATGGCTGAAAGATTATTTGACTTGTTTGTTTATATTATTGTACGGTTAAGAAAGTGGCATTCCACGTTATCTGGGTCGCGGAAATTGATTAATACCCATGTGATAAGAGAACATATTCAATATTAACATGTACTTTTTCTGCAGTGTACATAGTGGATGACATGCAGGTATAGCATTATATATCCTCTGAAGAAACTAAACAGGAAATTGTTCTTCGCCAGTATCTCAGAAAATTTGATATGAAATTTCGCTGTCATATTAATAAAAATTAAAAATAATCGGTATGATCGCTTACATCGTTTATGATATTGGTCAAATGTTACTTTGAATCAGAAATACTTCAGAAATATAAAAATTCCATTTCCTATGTCTAGCGAATTAATTTTATCTGCACGTCTCTGCTATTACATCTCAAAAACAAATTCTTTGTCATGTTTTCGTACATTACTTCTTTGTTTATTCGAAATTCGTTTCGTTAAAATTGTTCTTTTGTCTTTGTTTTTTTTTGTTCTTTTGTAAAGGACGTGGAAAAGCGTTAAAGGGGTCGCGTGTTGTGACTCGTCGCCGACCCTGTTAATGAGTTAGGTGCTTAAGCCTGCTGTACGAATTTAATTATAAACCTTAGTTTTGTGTAAAATGTTTTGCGTATATTACACAATATATTTATAAATCTTAGTTTCGCGTATAATCTTGCTTATATATATCTTAGTTTTGAGTATCTTCATTTCGTAGGGATCATATACAATAGTGCTTCGTATAGTGTGAATTGCTATGTGAAACCTCAAAAGTCCTTTAAAGTACAGATTCCTCGAATGGTGAAACATTCCATACAGAGAACTTCTGTGTTCTACAAATTATTCGGTTGTTAAAACTTCCAGTTGCTATCGCTATTTCGACATACTATGTATATAATGAGGTAGTATATCCTTCTCGTGCGATTAATGTACTCAGGATATAAATTATTTGACTTAATAATTGAATTTAAATTGAACTGAATTTTCTTCTTCTTCTTGTAGTTATAGTCCGGATAAATCTTAAGACTTGTCTTCAGGTACCCTGTACATAGATTTTACATATTTTACAGTGTTACTTATTAACAAGATTTTTTTGCCGTTGTAGCATCCATTACAGAGATTATTTTAAATTACGTGATTATTTTACAAAAGATTTCACAAATTATAAAATACAAAATAAATACATATGACATAATTAATTTTCATTTCCGTTATAAATATTTTTGTATGTTACATTTTGTATTGTAAGTTACACTGCTACTTTTGAAAACCAATTTACAAAACAAGACATGTTAAAAATACACTTCAAACCACTGAAAAGAATACATTAATTGTATTAGAGAACATATCCAACAAATAATATAACAGCCAAACGCTACCGAATACAATACCGAAAAGTATAAATACCAAATATACAGTATCCTAAGTGGTTTCCATATTTTGTATCCATAGCTTAGTTTCTTTTTTTAAATTAATTTTTTGAAGTTATCTCTTTCTTTCGGTAGTATGTTGTAAAGGGTCGAAAATATTCCTAGTTTTTTCTCCAGAATTGTTGTAAATAATAAGTATGTTGTATTGAAGTTTCCTGGTGTTGTATAGGTGATCTGTGATTTCTTTGTTCGTGTTCACATTGAAATTTTCCAGGATGTGCCAATATTGTGAAAATCTTTTAGGAGTTCAGGTGTCTACATATTTTAATAGTTCTTTGTTGGCAAAATTCTTATCACAGAACAATTTTAAAGTTTTCCGTTGTATTTTGTTAATTTTTTGAAGCGTAGAGTTTCTTGGTGTTCCCCAAATTTGACTAACTTTTCGAAATATACGTTCTATCAGAGCTTTTTGAATTATTTTTAGTTCATAATAGTTTATTGAGTACATACAATCCATTAATTTCTTGCATCTATTGTACACTGATACTGTGTGTTTGTGAAACTTCATGTTGATATCAAATATTACTCCTAAATATTTGTATTCGTAAACATAGTAAAGTTTTTTACATCTACAATCATTCATCAAACCTACATTAATGCAATTTGAGTCATGCAATACAATTTTCTTTAAATAATTTTTATTTTTCATGTGCGGTATTTTTGTACTTTACTTCGGTCTTGTTAGAGTTAATGATTAAATTGTTTTCCTTCGACGATTTGGAAATGCGATTAAATTCTTCCTGCATCATACTACTTACAGCTTCCTCATTGCGATGGGAGAACATTAGTATTGCATCGTCTGCATACATGTATAAATTACATTTATTCACGTTTTGAAAAAAGGTGTTGACATAAATAAGAAATGAAATTGGTCCCAGACAACTGCCCTGCGGCACGCCCAATTTTTGATTGTATAGGTTGCTGTTTTCATAAAGTTTTACTATTATTGAGGTAACTTTCAAATAAACTGAGGTATGGACCCTGTACTCCAGTCTCCTTCAATCTTTTAATGAGTACATTATGTTCTACTGTTTCAAATACTCGTGAAAAAAATGGTAATAAGACCAGATATTATTCTAATAGAGAAACTCAAGAAAATCACACACATCATAGATATTGCAGTTACCGACACCCACAACTTACAAACTACTTACGACAAGAAAATTCAAAAATATGAAGATTAGAAAACAGAAATTCTTCGCTTATGGGATACGGAGTGTGTTTATATCTTCGTATTTTTTAATTTTCCAGTAGTCCTGTCCACCACTGGAGTCATCCCTCAAAGTTTACATCTGAGCATCAATCGGTTTCAACTCCCAAAAAACATATTTTTCACTTTACAAAAAGCAGCCATCCCTAACACCTGTAGAATGGTCAGAAGATTTTTAAATTGTGACATTGTTTGAGGTGAGGATGATTTATACCCCGCACCCCACCTAAATCCAACCACATGGTGTGAAAACAATTACAGAAGATAAATAGAAATAATAATAATAAATAATGTGGGGGAGTTTCTTGACTCCTACCAGACGCCTTCGTAGGTGGTGGATGATGGAATGCTCGCGAGAAATTGAAAGTACCAGAGAAATAAAATACCTGGGGCGAACCAAAATTAGCAAATGCACCTGTGGTTTGCTGGCCCTTGTTCAGAGACATTGGCACCTAGAACTAGAAGTAATGCATTGGACATACCAGCCCTTGAGACTGCAGTTGGTGTGAGCAGGAGACAGCCTCCTTTGGGGTAAGGATCAGGTGGTGATCCCCTATCGTATGAACCATCAGATGCTCAGCGAAATGATGAGACACAGAACGGCAATAATACATCCCACGACCAAAGGGCTGTAACTGCTGAACGTGTAATAATCCTGGGGCCACTTCAGCAGAACTACGTCGGAGACTTAAATGGAACAACGACATGAATAAATTGATTGTCAGAAACTATTTCAGAGTTATGAAAGAAATTCATAACACAAGCTGTTACGCCGAAGCACTTAGAACTTGTTTCATCCAGAACTACCTTAACCTTACCTCACCACTCAAAATGTAGATATGAAAAGACAGCGAGTACTCGTGCCACAAACTATAATGGATCAGATCAAACACGATCAGATCAGATCAAGTCGACTTACAAAATACAGAAACCACATCTGAAACAAGCCAAGAAGAAAGGACTCGTATTTCTTCTGATTCACTTATTGAACTAATCTCAGTTACACAGCAAATTAGCAGAGGACAGGTCGAAGTCAGTGCTAACGAAGATATCATTGCAATCAGTGAAAAGTTAGAAGAAAATTTCATAAAATACAACCACAATGAAAATGATACACTACCTGCAATCCCAAAACTGTTCAGACGAAATCAATAAATCCATTATTCATTCCCTTACTACTCGTTTGGGGTAATAAAATTGTCAATTACAGATCTGGAAAAATTAGAGAGGAAAGTCAGTACCACGATGACAAACTACTGCAAACACCATCCTAAATCAGCATTAGAACGAATGTTCATCCCACGTAATCGGAAGAATGATGCATCATACCAATCAAAGACTTCCATGAAAGACATAAGTTCTTCCAGAACAATGCGAATACCTCATCACTACAACAAGCAATTATAACCAATGATAAAAACTATACGCAGTGCCACCTGAATGAGTGTCTACTCCAACCAGCAGAAGAACATAGAATGACAACCTGGCTAGATAAACCAATACACGGGAACTATTCCAAACAACAACAAATTAAATAAAATAGAATCAGTTAAGTGGTTAATGAACAGCAAATTATTCCAAGAAACAGAAGGCTTCATAGTATGAATGCAAGACGGCGTCACACCAACCAGAAACTACAGGGTAATAATCCTAAAAGAAACAGGAATTACAGATTCATTTTGCCGGTGTAACCTGACCATGTAATCACTGAAACATATCATTGGAGGGTGCACACAGTTGGTTACAAAACTGGACACGACAACATGGGAAAAATGATTTATTTGGAAATTGCCAAAACACTGAACTGCATTAAGAACCCCATACCACCAGACCATCAGTATAAACTACCAAAAGTATCAAAATACCAACAACTGACCTTCGAAGTAAAAATGCTCTGAAATGTTCAAGAAGTGATCATAGTGCCTATCATTTTATATACACTAGGACTAGTGTAGATAGTCGATTCCATTAAAAAACTCGAAATCAACACCAATATAATAATTAGACAGCAACTCAGCGTCCTTCTGTTCTCAGCCCACACTACCAGAAAGCTCTTGGACCTGAACTAGATTGTTCCTTCCAGCAGAACTTGATTTAATAATCCACTGCTGTGTGAAAAACCAACACAAGTTGAAAGAATTACGAAAAATAAATGAATAAATAAACTTTATTGTAAAAAAGAGCAGTTACAAACTGCGTATGACCACGTGGAGAACAAACAAATTTTCTCTACGGAAAAAAGCGAAAATAACTGGCTTATTACGTTGACATGTTGGATGGATGTAATTATATTTGTCATACACGAAGTGTACGAAGTTGAGAATTTAAAGGTAAATTTATTTTTAGTTAAATGCAAGAGAGTAGTGTTAGTTTCTCAAAAAGTAAGCTATAAAAATTCTAATATTTTTTGTAATAGTGAGCAAAAAGATGCAATGATAAAACGATCAATTAAAATAATATAAACTACTCAGTATCATGTATAAATGAAATATTGAATCAAAAGTGTAGTATTATTGATCTCAAGTTCTATTGAGAAATTGAAGAAATTAATATTTTGATACAGTGGTTGACAATTGCTAAATTAGTTATGGAATTTGTCTCAATGCCCATGTTAAAATTGATTAGCTCTAAAAAAATAGCTTTGGATTGCGCTCAATTAATCACTGTCCTACTTCGTGAGAACCTTTGCGCTACGAGAACACACTCGCTAGGAGGCCAACTTCCGGCTCAGCCGCAGCTGTACCACCACCACCAGCCGCCGCCACCTCCTCCATTGGGGCCGTGTGTAATGGTTGTGTCGCTTGCCGCTTATTGATCGTTTTACCATTGCATCGTCTCTCCTCATCGAGTTTTTTTTTTCTTCTGCTGCGTGGATCTTCCGCACTCCATGCCGCCATCGCCCCTTGTCCAGTTGTCTCTTTTCTTGTTCCCGCCACTCGCGTCTACCCTTGCGACACTTTCACGTACTGCTGATGCTCTTTCCTGGTCACGCCATTACCAACACTTCCTTGGGTTGCCCTTTGCACAGCCTTTGGCAGCCATAGATTTTTTCCCGGAATTCCTCCCTTCTTTAAAATTCGAGAAACGTTATAATATGAAGGCCTCCTCTAGTCGGTGTAAATGCAAGCGCAATTCATTCGGTTTTTTACTCCTTGGGTTTTTTATTTGCGGCAATTTCTGTTATCAGGAGAAAATAAGCATGGATTTTTATCCCCTTTTCTCGAGTTATAGTTACGCCCCGAAAATGTTAAATATTCGTTGTATGTTACTCTTGAACTTTTCTTAATTCGCGCGTGTTCTTTCATATTCGTAGTGTCACAGGTGCGGAGCGACAAATCCAACTCGTCCTCAATAGATTATACCAGTGGTCTAAGACGACTGACTTTCGTTTCTCTGCTGAAAAAACTCGCTGTGTTCTTTTCAGTAGGAGACCATGTCTTCTGGCAGAACCTCACCTCGCTTTGGGGAATAACGTTCTAAAATTCTATCTTTCTATAAAAGAATTTTATCAGAGGTTTAATTCGATTGAACATCTTTCAGACCTAAGAGCGAGAACATTAAAGTCTCTGAATCTATTGAAGTGCCTGAGTAGCAGGGAATGCGGCGCTGATCGCTCCTCCTTGCTCCAGTTTTATCGAGCATTCATGAAATCTCGGCTCGATTATGACTGCGTCATATATAGCTCTGCTCGTGCAAGCTATTTAAAGAAGTTGGATTGTCCATCATGCAGGAATCTGACTAGTTACAGGAGCCTACCGTACTAGTCCCATTCCGAGTTTGTATGCCGAGTGTCCACCTCTTTACCTCCGGCGGCAACTACTTATGCTACGACACTTTTACCACGTGCTTACTTTACCCGACAATCTGGTACACAACGCAGTATTTCGTAATCCAAGCAACAACAGACTGAGAGCAACCAAACCATTTGGATATCACTTCAAACAAATTTTGAAAACCTTGATTATCGCACACCTTATGTCTTAATTCAAGGTCTCAGTAAGACTCCTCCTTGAGCTTTGACAAATCGAATATTAATTTCGAACTTCTGCATCATGAGAAGAAGAACACTCCAGCCGCGATGTTGAGGGTATACTTCCACCTAATACTCGAAAAATACCGAGTCTATATTCCTGTGTTTACTGACGGGTCATAGGAGACTAATGTTGTCGGCTGCTCTGTGGTGTTCCCCCGTAAGACCTGTGGCTACCGCCTTGGCGACCTGTGCAGCGTTTACATTGCTGAGTGCTACGCCATATTGAGAGCACTGCGATCAACAAAGTGCTCACGCTGATTAAATTTCCTGATTTGCTCTGATTCTCTAAGTGCTCCTCAAGCTATCCAGACTATTACAGCTGATAAGCTGATCTAGAACATCCAGGACGAGCTCCAAAGTGACGGAAGGAACATAATGTTTTGCTGGATTGCCCGACACGTGGTAATCAGAGGAAATGACGAAGCAGATGCATGCCTCAAGAATCGCATGGATTATTTCACGATTCCAAAAAGGGATCTCCTAAATTCAATCAAGACAAGGATTCTTGGTGAATAGAACAATAAGTGGTTGCCTGTTGAAGGGAATATGCTCCGACTTATCAAATCCTCTGTTAAGTCATGGAGTATTTCCTGTAGGTCAGCTAGGCGCTATGAGGTCTTGCTGACCCGCTTGCGCATAGGACATTGTCCTCTCACTCATCGGTTTCTTTTGCTACTTGATGATGAACTCGTGAGGAGTGTAACTCTTCGGTGACAGTGCGTCTCCTACTAACTGATTGAAGAAAATACGGAGAATACGAGAATACGGAGACATTGGTCTGGCTGCAGATTTACCAACAATTTTTGGAAATGAGGCGGATGATGATAAACTATTGATTTTTGTAAGTAGATCGGGGCTCCTCCCACTAGTTTTCGGGGGGGAGGGTTTATATTTGCATTTATTCTTTCCTTTAATTCTTCCTTTTCGAAGTTTGAAAATTAAAAATTTCACACACAATTGTTGTATTTGGGAAATGTAGCGTGCTATTGAAGCTTATCTACTTGGAGTGATAGGAGTTAGGAGTCGGGTGGTAGGTCATTGTTAGTAGGTGGGCCGGTTAGCTGTGATTACCAACAATTTTGCCCACGTGGAGGGGTTAGTAGAAGTGGTTAGTTATTGATACTAGGAGGAGCTGGATAGAGGAAGGAAGGCTGGCTTTTCAGTAGTCACAGCTGTATGAACTCGGACATTAATGTGAAAAGCTACAAATTTTCTGGCCGCATCGGGAATCGAACCCGGGATGACTTTATTGAGAAGCAAAAACGCTACCACCTGCGCCACCGGTGGGGCAATATAAATTTCAGAATTTATTTCATTTTCGATATAATGTTTTGGGCAACTGTTTTCTTTTCTTTCCTCTCATCTCTGTATTTAGATATTTGTTGAATTCAGGAGGGTATGTTAGTGGGTACGGGCGAGATATTCGGCGAGTTCCACACACGGGGAAGAGTCACTATGGCTCTTCCCTATGGTGCGAAACTGCATTTTTTCCTACTTGCATGGGCTCTATTGACCTTGACGTTTGCAAGCCCTACAGCCCTAAAAAAATATTCGCTTGCACATTATAACGGGTAGGGTTGCGCCAAAGTTACTCTCGCGGACTCCTTTCTCCTCATTCTCCTCGAGAGGGGCGAGCTGGTATTTGCTGCTGCTGCTGCTGCTGCTGCTGCTGCTGCTGCTGCTGCTGCTGCTGCTGCTTCGCGTTAGAGATTTCCGCTCGGGCGTTGAGTGCTTGAAGCCAACAATTTAATCGTTTACGACGCAATGACAGTAATCGCGAAGACGAGTGCAACAGACGGCGAGGGTCTTATAGCGGCGGATGAACGTGTCCTGTTTCGCCGCTGTTTTGTTTTGGCGCCGAGCGCGCTGTACTCGGCATGGGATAATAGCATTCCAAGGTTGAAGCGCTGAGCTGACTTGTCATTGAATCTTCACGCATTTACGAGTCCTTACTTCATGAGTAATGAATTGTGGTGTTGCGAAATGGGAGAAGGAGTACGTTCAAAACGACGTTAATGGAGGTTACGTATTCCTGCAGAGGAAATGCTGGTTTGCACTTTCATTTTGATTTAGGTCTCATTTGTTAAATTTCTGGGGAATAAATATTTTCCATGATGTTTGTTGATTACTGGTGTCACGATATATCATTTTGTCAGTCCTCTAAGGAATGTGCAATATCGTGTCGATTAATAATGCCTGAATTGTTTTGTCTCTATCCCTTCATTTACATTCATGATACATTCATTTACTCTTCTCAGTTTTGTTTGTTAAACATAAATGAATGAAAGTATATTTTTTATAAATTCAAGTTTACTGCCGTATCTATACCTCGAAACTAAGGGAGTACAAACGTTCTTATGGTTGTGTTAAAATATACAGTCGATCACTCTCACCGAGTTTGATTTTCTCATTTAAATTGTGAATAAAAATGAAACAAAGGAAGAACGGAAGAAAACGTATTATTTGATCTGTGAACATTTTTGAACACTAAGTGTAAGAAAAACGAAACAAAGTACTCAACTAATATCAAATAAACGAATGCAATTGCAAAAAGAAAGCACCTTATAAGTATATTCGGTCACTGACTCTTGTTACCTTCCTTAATAACCAAAATATCTCTTAATATCTGGCTGGATCACCCTTATGTGATAAATTATATTACAACATTAGTATGAGCTATAATCAAGATTTGCGTTGCAGTTCTACTTACTGTATACACCATAAAAATTGACCATTTCTATTAAGTGGATGAAATCGATTCTCCCGTATCCACCTATTAGCATAATTCATTTAAATCTTTTGATAGCCAGATAGAAATTTATAAGAAGTGGACCATTCAGTAAAGAAGTGGTCCATTTTTTTCAACTCGATCATTTGTTTTTTCTCAACGGAAATTATAATTTTTTTCTATTCATCTATTGATATTTCGTGGTGGAAGGTGATGAGACTGGTGGTCCGGAGTACGCGATTCGGTCGCTTCACCATCCAAGTACTTCTGCGCATGTCTAGAGCTGTAAGACGGAAGTCTGGAGATACGACGCTGTTCGAACACGCTTGGTCTCGTGAGCGCCTATCTCACATCTCGCAACGTCTCATATTTCTCGGTATAAGAGTTTCTATGGGGCATAGCCTTCTTGACAGTCCTGTCCTTTTTCCTCTTTCATTCGTCTTTTATCAATTGGTTCTGGTAACATTACTCTTAGTGTTCTCTACCGTGTTTTTTATTTTCAGTTAAGTTTATTATTATTATTAACATTATCATTATTATTATTTATGAGGTTGTTGTAACTTTGTTGTATTTTAAATATCAAATATTAGAAAACAAAATTTTCTTCGTCAAACCTGATACTGAAAAACTAACTTGATTTTGGAAACAAGTTCTGTATCTGTGTGTAAATTTTTTTTTGTAATCTCTTCTTGTGTCTGTTGTGTCATAATTGTTACTAAATTATTAAAAAATACTAAGTATTGTTTTTGTCTGTTTTAGGTACGTCACAGATAACAAGCGATTCGCTTTAGTTGCCCTGTGGAAAACGTTTGAAGGAGTAATTATAGTTCTTTACCCGTTGTAAAAAACTACTATCGTTTGCTAAATATTAGAAGAAGAAATGCAAGTACATAGGTTAGTTTACAGCTATTTACATTATTTTAAAATTTATTATGGAAACCTTTTCAAAGCAGTTTAAAAATTGAATCATGTAAATTTCTTATAAATGCATGTAGCAAAAAGTGTATACTTATTGAGTTCTATAATATAAGCCATTATCAAAACATGAAGCATGAGTTTTTGTACATTACAGTACTTTATTTGAAGAACGTAAAATATAATTGCTGAGGTTCAAGTGCGATCGCGGTGGCACGAACGAGATACTGCTGAGAGAAAAATTGACATTGGTGTTTGGTAGCAATTTTTAAGGAAGAATAATGGAGCATTAATATGTAGTTACATTTGGTGTGGACAGAATTAAAAATAAAAGTAGAATTTCGTGTAGCTTTTACTCGCTTCTTTCTGAGAATATTTGGAAACTAGCTTGTTCTTATTGTTTCTGAGGCATGTTAACGCTCTGCTGCCTTGACGTGATTGCAATGTGAATTATTTCCGTTTATTTTATTTTTAATGTTAAAATATATATTTTTTATGTTCTTGTAAACATTTTATGGCGATTTCCTGACGTTTGCTTTATTGTGCAAATTCACGAAAGAAACTCAAGGTAGCCTTTTTACAAGTTTGTGAATCGACTATTTTGGATCGGGATGTCGGTTAGGCGGTACTGAAGGAATTACGTATTGAATGTTGCAAACAAAAATATGAGGGCTAACATACACTTATCAGTTCGACCAGGGTCTATTCATTTCATGTAAATGCGTAAGGTTTTTACGTAAATGGTATTTAGTACATTGATTATAAACTTTGTGGTCTGATGCGATAAGTTCGTGTTACATTAATAATTTATCCCTAGTGAATGATTGTTGGTTTGCTGGCATACCGTATGTTCTGTGGCCTTGATATCATGGTAAGATCTTTTTGTCTCAGCAAGCTTTACGCGTGAAAAATTCTCGGCAGCTGTTGATATATGTCCATGGTGTCTAAGACGGTTGAATCTCACATCTAGTTCGTTACATTATTAAGATTGAGTTGATTGATAACTGAAGTGGTTCTATAATCTTATAAGTCTACCATTTAAATATGTTTCCAAAGTCTGATCATCTTAGAACAATGGTTGTCAACTTTTTCACACGCGGACCGCATAGATATCCATTATAATATTTAAATATTGTTGAATAAAAAGCAAATTATATCTTAATGTCATTAGTCCCGATAAAGGCTGGGGATAAAAATTAATTGAATTAACACGCTCAGATTTTCTAACAGTTTTATTTAAGAAAATACATACNAGAGTCGGTTATGTTGAGGCTAGTCGGTATTCAATGTGCAATTAGAAGTTTCCGGACAGCCAAAGAAGATTCGATTTTGCGGTGGACGTTGCACGGGTACACTGAGTGATTGTGTTGGCGACCTCCGACGCGCACACTGTGCCGGCTGGCTATCGCGAGGGGTGGGTGAACGGTCAGCGGTTTCTTTGAATATCGCGACGGGGCCTTCTTGCGGCCATAAAACATGAACGGAGCTCGCATATCGGACGCGGTTGGAATCGATAGGGCTTTTTCCTTCTCCTTTTTCTCCGTAGCAGCTGAACTCATGGGGTCGTGCAAAACGTGATGCCTTCGGCTGTTTGCCTCCCGAAGGAGAATCTCCTTCTTGCAGGACGTTAGTATAGCCAGCGTCAGCCTGAGCTACATGCTCTCTATGATCTTTGGGGAAAAAGCGGGGCGCTACTACAAGCATCAGCTCAGGGGAATTGTCTTCTTTAAAATTCGTTTTTTGTCACGAAAGAAGATCGAACTATCTGCAAGGTATGCGTATTGTATCCAACAATTCAAAATTCACAGTTTCGTTTAGGTACCCGTGATACTAAATATTACTTAATAGTTTCATCCAAGAATTAATTTCTTCTTGCTTACGAAAAAAGCTTGCTTGCTTCTTGCTTGTCAAAAATGTATTAAATCAAATTTTGTAGTAAATTTGTATTGTTATGAATTTGTAAAATTACGAACCTGTACAAATGATTAAAAAAACCAGTAAGTAAAAGTATTTTAATCTGACAATATAAATAGGTTAGCCCCTCCGTGGCTACGGTGTTAGCGTGCTCTCTTTTCTCCAAGCAACCCCGGGTTCAATTCCCGGTGAGGCAAGAAAAATTTGTAGCTTTTCAAAATTCTATGCTGTGGCGTTTGAAAAGTTCACCCTCTGCGGCTAACAACCGCAGTTGTAATACTGGGATACAGCTAACTATATTCTATCTAAACTGTCTAGTAAGTAAACTTGCACAGAACTGTCACTCGTTATCGTGGTCCTTAGTTGGCCTTTTCGAGAATACTTACACATACATAAATTGGTTTTATTTTTCATGTCTATTAGAAGGTTGGGCTATAGAATATATCCGGGCAACGAAGGGTAAGCAGCTAGTACTAAATATTACTAAATTCTTCTAGTCATTTCTTTATATTAACACAAAATCACTCGGGCTTTCAACGTCAAATTTAATGAAAGTATATAATAATCAATGGAGGGTAAATGATATTTTAAGAAACATTGGCACTTACAAAATTAAAATCTATCCTCTTAACCTTGCTAGTCATTCCGAATATGACTGGTTTTACGTCTGATCAAGTGCTTTTTCTCAATAGGAATCGACTTAGGGCAGTGTTATTACTTATACGTTGTTCTTATAAAATCGGTTTTTTTACAGAAAAATATAAAAAAAATTAAGAATTTGGCATTTTTGTTAATTTTGGCAACATGCTGCTATATAATCTTGACGTGTCATTGTTTTCAATTTCCTATGTAGAGTGTATTTCCGTTTTTGTCGAAAGGAGTGAATTGAAGATGATTCTGAGTACAACTAGTGTGACTCATGATGCACGGTCAACATTTAGACTCAATATATTTTGCACGATTATAATAATTTCCCTTTAAGATTGTGTTTGCGCTCGGTTATCAATTACTTTTAATTCATTGTGTTTGTAACTACATTTTTCTCCTTATTCCCCAATTTCTCGTGTCAAGACCCACTCATATTCTTGTCATTATTTGTTTAGTAATTTTAGTTGTGTACAAGTTTGAGTTGTATTTTACATCAGCTTTTGTATTGAAATTGTGTATTGCTTTGGGATTAACAGTCCTTCTTCGTTAAAAAAATCCATTCAAGCGTTTTTTGTTAGCAGCGTCTAACACCCTATCCTTTTTAACTCACATTTCTTAATTAAGAGCTTTGTTTTGTAAGATTCGTAAAGGAAATTAAGGATGCGAAAACCTTTAGTTAACTTTTGACGTTGCGATCAATGTATCGTATATTTGCTTAGTTTCTTGCTACAGTTTTTCTGTTTCTCTCTCCCTCTCTTCGGTATTCTTCAAACATATATTATTGTCCTCTTGTGTTATATAGTGCCTATACTTTTGTTTTGTCGTACAGCTTGAATCACGTGTACTTATGAAGAGATTTGAGAGAAAGAGAAGAATAAACTATCGTACATGACGTTAAACTTATTATAAAACGAAAATATATAGAGGATATTTTTTATGATCTTTCGTGACTTCATAAAATTATTTTTATTTGTATTTAGTGGTTTATTCTTTGATGCTTTGTGTATTGACATTATGAAAGTTGAAGCCAAATTCAATTACCTTGATAATTGAATAATAGGAATTAAGTTATGTTTCATTTCTTGTTGGTTATGTTTTGTTTTTCTTTTTATTCTAACCTGCTCGTGCAGGTTGCGTGTTAATCAGAATTGGTTTCAAAGTGTTTTTCTTACGCAATGAGGAATTTATTTTTAGGTATACTGCCTGTATTTTGAATAATTCAAATAATTCAATTGGAATATTTTCTATCTCCGAGTAATTTCTTCTAATATATATATTGTGAGATTTGAATAATCCTCTAATTAAGAACAATTTAATTATTCTGTTGCGAAATTTTGGACGGACGCAGAGTGAGAAATTTAAACGAACGACGGTTTGGAGAAGTGGGCGACCGCAGACGGGACGCGGTACTAGAGGGTTGTCGGCGGCTCTTTTGACTTCAATCAAAATTTACGACCTTTTAGAAATCTAGGCGAGGGAGGAGGTCAGACCACCCGTAGGAGCAACATCTGGCCGCTAGATGCTCGCACAAGTTTCAACTGGGTCAAAAAAA
>NNCF01126481.1:556924-630974 GCA_002313205.1 Laupala kohalensis
TATATATATATATATATATATATATATATATATAATATCAATAGAGAAAAATTGAATCCAATTCTTTGTACTTGTCCAATAATATACGTTTTCGTCAAATTTCATGATGTCCGGAGAAAAGTAAGCGGAATAAGAAGTCGTTTTCTTTATATTAAAGGGTAAATTAACATAACAGATAGGCTTTTAGATTTGTTTTTAAATTTACTGAACATATGTTTCTTAAATGAATCTTCTTTTTCGAAAGCAATATCCTATATTTCACATCTGCAGAGTTGGACAGACTATCATTTTTCCCCTTCATAAATAATATGAAAAAAATCTCTGAAATTGCTGTCTAACTAGATTTGCACAACAGCGCAAGCTCATTAGTACTTCTCATCATGTTTATTCTCCGTCCAGTTTCGCCTTATTTATTGGACTATACGCTAAATGTTACACGATGTTATGATTGCGTTATATAAATCGTTTAATATCTAATTAGCGGTTACCAGTCTGACAACAAAACGCACGTTGCGCTTAATAAATACACCTGAACGTGTTGCGTAGCTGCTGCGTGGTCTGACTGGACCTTGTAACCTTTGGTAAATGAAAGAAGTTGCTCGTTGTTCTAGATTAACCTATGAGAAAGCATTGATGGAATATAATTGGATTCGTGAGTTTCATTGGTAATACTTTACACAAGAGGAAGTCTGGTATGTGGCGTTCCTACATAATGAGACCTGGAGAGAAAGTCTTTTTGGAGGTTCCCATATGTAAGCCACACACAATCGTGTTTGGATATTTAGGATAACGTACAAATTTTGAAATTTATTTAATAAGAAGCTCAGCTATTATTTATTTTGCTTTTATAATAAAGAGAGGGAATTTTTGTTCTAATTTACGTACTTTTGTGGACTTACTTGGAGGCGCCGTACAGGATGAGATCTTGGACGGACTAGCCTCTAGGTCCTCTCTTCGGTATGAAACGGAGTCTGATGTGCAGTGACAACAAAAGCGCTCTTGCTTTGTCTCTAGATTAACCTCTTTTCCTGATTATAGGTAAAGTTTTGTATAAATCTTTATTTGCTCATGTAGGATATCCTTGAAATAAAAATGAACATAGCACAAATGTTAACTGGGTAATTCAAAGGAAGGCAAAGATTTCTCAAAAGCTTTGGCTATGGCGTCCTAACATTATACAGAGTGGGCAAAATAAAACTGGCCCGGAAAATACGATTGAAACGGTATTGACTCTTGCTAATGAACAGGAGAACTGCCCATCACAAAACATGCTGGAAATGGCCACCTTTGACGTCGATGCAGTGCTGTACTCGATTTATCAAACTGATACGCGCGTAGCAGCCATAGCGTTTTCAATGTGTTGTAGCTCCTCCAGTGTGTGAGGATTATTTGAGTACTCTTCAGTTCACAGGGAGATTCACAGGGAGAGAGATCAGGCGATAGAGGTGGCCAGGAGATTTTACTGTATCTGCTGATACAGTCCTTTCCTCTACTCACTTTACTGTATCTGTCCTTTCCTCTACTCACCAAACACCACATGCGTTCGTGACAAGCTTATAAAGGCGGTGTGCTGTTACTTCGTCTTGCTACGTGTGTGCTGTTGTATCTACGTCATCAGTGGTCATTTCGAGCATTTTGTGTAAAGGGCAGTTTTCGTGTTCATTAACCAGCATCAGTTCCGAACCTGTCTTATAAGTATTTTCGAGGCCATTGTTTTGCGTAGTGTGCAGTATCCAAAGCTCATATCCAAACATTTGGAGAAATCCTTTTCTTCCTCGGAAATCGAATGCATAGTGTTTTCTCAATGTGCTTATTAATTACACTGATAAGTAGTAGTCTCCTCATTCTTCCTGTTGTTTAGTGAACTTTACATTGTAGATACACCTCTATTAAATTGCAGACAGTGTGAACAAGTAAGAATAAGGAGTCTATGAAATTTTAATTTCCAATTGTTTATATTTATGAAGTTAATAGGTTATTTATTGGCGATATTTAAGATTGTGACGTTATTCCAGGTAGTAAAGGTCTTACGTCATTAGTCGGCGTGTTCTTTTTATTCTTGTGTAGCTTTCTTATGATAATCACGTTTATAAAATAAAAAATTGCGTTTTACTGTATATAATGAATGAATTGATGAAATTTCGAATTTCTCTAACATTGTTTGTAATTACCTTCGTTAGGAGATCAAAGCTATCTTTCGTGAAAGTAAAATGTACAACAAAAAATGCTATGTTCCTCTAACGGAATTGAAACATTCTGCGAATTTTGCAATGTCTGAATGAAATTTCTGCGAATGTCTGAATTTCGGATTTGCTGGTACAGGTTATTTTGGAAAATTTCGTCATTTTGTGCACAGTTTATTATAAAGAGCTTGAGCCAATTTCATTATTTCGAGTCCTTTCTGCTTCTTGGCTATGCACGTTCCCCAGAATTTTTATCGGTTTAACTAAACGGTACTTCCTAGAAAAGTCCAAAAGTATACTTTGGAAAATTTTAAAATAATTTTTAAGTTTAGGAGCACATAGTATCACGATCACGAAAGTAGTATATCGCTTGAAAGTTTGGTGTAGATGAAATAAAACGATTTTTTTCTCTTCTATTCTATCTCATCAAGATAGATCCTTATCAATGTAAATATCTCAAAACTGAGATTGTAATTATTCGGAAAACCCAATAGTGAAAAATTGATGAATCGAAAACCGACTCCTGATATGTAATTGTATATATGTATATACACGTCCTGGATGTTATACAATATTGATTTACTTATATGTTTTTGATGTATACGTGGTATTACTTCTACATTTACTTATGGAAACAAGATAAGTATTACTACATGCTTATGAGTGAAATATTAGGAACATGTGAGAAAGTGCGTGCAATGGACTAACACCACTTACTCACAAAGTAGGTACAATTTTGTTTGTTTCCTGTCGTGAGAACGAGATTACATTGCTCATGTCTTCGTTTGCCCGGTGGACAAATGCAACATTTTTAATTTAAATTATTTGCATAAATATATTTTTCATTCTTTCTTGTCTCTTAATTCTTACTAGTAACATTTTGTGAGTGTGCAATTGATACAAATACAGAATAGACTCAGTTTGGAATTAGTTTATGTGTATTTTCTTTCTGTTCGCGAATATTACCTCAGGTATTTACAGCAATTATATCTCGACTCAAAATTAAATTACACTTCTCAGATACATTTGTTATTAACCTTAGTTTGTCATTTTGTGCCCCCCTTTGACCCACTTGTCTCCGTAACATTATTTTGCCATGAAATGTAATTTTTATGAAGGCACCTTGATTTGTCTTAGACAGCACTCCAATTAATGTTTTAAGTCCAAATTTTATTTTTTTAAAATGAAAACGTAGTTTACTTTTGTATTGCAGGTTAGTTTTGTAGAACGTATGCGCTTGAGACCGATAACTAACCTCCTTCATATCCTCTTGTATGCGTCTTTAGTCATACTTTGATGCTTAAATATTTGAATGTATATGAATTTGCAAATTTTGACGTACGTAGCCCTAATATTCGTTCTGATGTTTTCATATCCGTCTGTGGGCCAGTTATTTTGGATTTGCTCTGAGCAAGCGTGGTGTCTCTTGTGCTCGTATACGCATGTCCATCTGCGTTGATTCACCCTCCAGCTTCTACACCCGACCCATGAGGCATGACGTCTCTGATGTATACCTGTAATTTGTTCATTTCAGCCACCATAACCGGAAGCGGTTACACTGCAGTCATTTAAACACACGTTGCAATCGGACAGCTGTGTCAAACTAGAGGAAAAATTAACGGGTAAATTGGGTGTACATTTAGTTCGTAAATAATTTGTTGTTTGCGTTCGGTACGGCTACAGACCTCATTGGTACTCACAGCATGTGGTGAATTCTTCACTGTTTGCTTCCGAACTAACTGTTAGGGTTTACTTTTGTGCGGGGATTCTCAAATATCGTGAGTCACAAATAAAATATTGTAATTCCCGTATGTCATCCCTCAGTAGATATTTAATAATTGTCTTCAAGAGATGGTGTTGTTTTCATTGATTGCTATTAATATAGTTCAATTTTTAACTTATATTTTTATTCCTTTGTTTCACGGTGATGTTCTTGACAATGGTTGTGTTAAAATTTGACCCATTTAGAAAACGATCATATTATGATTATTAGAAGGAAAGTGAAAAGAATCAAACTATAAGTTTAAACTGTACTTCCAGTTTTCAAAAATTAGTTTTTGTTTGTGTTCCATGATATTTGAAAATAGTTAGGAAAACGTGTGTGGTCTTCTCAGTTCATGTTCTATAAGAAAATTACAAGAAACTTGTGTCAATGCCTTGTTTTCTGTTCCGTAAACAATGTGCTTTGCGCATGCATTACCTATGTTAGCAATTGTGCAGACAATTCTGTTGAAAATACATGCACATGGATGATGAGATTCGAAGGACCAAAATGTTTAGATAACTTGGAGAAATTGAGGGAGATAGATGAGGTGTGGTTGAACACTGATTGCCAACAAACAATTTAATGACGAAACAAGAAACATAGAAGTTGAAAAAGATACTGAACATACAAAGCTGAAATCCACTGGGATGAGACGAGATGATATGACCCAACTTCCTTCAAAGATGTAGCTTGAATGGCGTTGGTTCGATGTCGAAGTGATGATGTTGAAGTTGATTTGCAGACCGATAATCACGTGGCGATTCAACGGCGTGTCACTGCTTTCACGAGATCATCTTCAAGTTGAGAATATTTCCTCCATCTGTCTCCTGTTGCAGACTGAAGTCGCCGGCTAGCTTGTCGAATGATGAGAGTATTAAATCAAAAGTGATGTTGACTCCTCGGACGACGTTTAGAGAGAGAATGAATGCTCACACATTGGCTCGCCTCTTTGTAGGCGCGGGCTACCTGCCCGATTGGTGGGTCGATCGTCCGATCGATAGCTTGATCTCACAGGTTAACGATGTATCGATTGTTTATCCGGATCGATGGCGTGAATATCCGGATCGATTACGTGAATGTTACGCAGGTTTTTGTTCATTGTTTCGGCGAGGTAGTAGCTTCGTGGTTTTCAGTATACTTAATAAATGAGTTTTTAATTAAAGAAGCCAGACATACCATGTACCATCATTTTTTAAACTGAAAGGCGTAAATTTTGAATGGACCTATGAGGTTTGAAGAAATTGTTCACAATTAAGATATGTTACTCATTGTGCACAAAGAGTATTAGAGTCCATAGATTATTCACTTGTCTGATGACATAACATTAAAAATGTCTGAACAGCAATGTTGATCTTTTTCCGTTCATTCATTTGTAAAAGATTTATTTCTCCTTGCTGTCTCGTGAAGCATTCCGTATGAGCTGCATAGTAAAGAGAATGGGAATGAGTTTGATAAAGAGTTTGAGAGGCGTAGCGGCGTCGCACGCGAAGAAAAGATCCTGCCAGTCAACGGGAAAGTTAAAACGTCATCTTTATGCGGGGAAATCGCAGCGTCGGCAAATTCTCAAGTTGATGGTGGGCGCGGTGTGAATGAGCGCTGATGAACTGTGAGGGCGCCGAGGATAAGGAGCGCTTGGAGGGTTACCGACTGCTGCTCGCACTTTTTTCCTCTCTTCAGAACGAGAGAGAGAGAGAGAGAGACGCCACGATCAGGGGTAATAACGAATGAGGTCGAAGAACGCAATTAAGAATTCAAGAACCCTGACGCAGAGACGTGCTCTTTCTTAACCTCTCCCTGTCATGCCTTTGAGTATTTGTCGATTAACACGAATTCCCAAAGTATTTATACAGAGTTAAAGAGACCGAAGTGCGTCTTACGAGTATTATATGATAGTATGTAAATGCTTGGCGTTACATATGTGTAGTTTTCTAATTTTGAATATACTCTATGTGAATCAGCAATCACATCGATAGGAAGATTTTAGTGAGTGAAGGTTGAAGTAGTTTTAAAAGTTCTTTTCCATGTTACAAGCACATTCGCCTAAAATCATACCTTTTATATACCTTGTGAATATTTCAAAATCATACCCTTTAATTATTAAAAATTAATAAGTAATATTAAAGTTTTGAAGGGTTTCTTAGCCCTTGGTAATTTCATTACCATTAGTTAAAAATATAAATAATATGAATAAAATAAACGAACCCAATTTATTTGAAAACAAGGCACATTCATTTAAAATCGTTGAAAAATATTGTTTCTTTATTCCTGTTTCTTTTTTTTCCTGACTTGTGACTGGTAATGTATTAAATATGCAAGTTACAAGGACATCTTTGCGGTTTATACATGGTAATGTGTAAAATGAAAATCTACGTCTAATTTATCGAATTTCAAAACCAACCAGTGATAGCTTCGTGCAATGATATTTAAGCAACCAGAAGTCGATCATCTTTGACATGGTATATTCCTATATCTATACAAGAAGGCTGAAAAATTTTTTTTCAATCTATATTTCAGTTCAATTAATATTTGCTATTTACTATGCAGTCTTTAAGATTTAACGTCGCGCCGTCTAGAATTTTCGACTTTCTCCAAGAAAGATATCAATATCTGAAGAAGTTCTCTACGCCAATATTTCTTACATAAATTAGATTTGAGATTACTGTCATTAACTAGAATAAATTAGATTTGAGATTGCTGTCATGCTTCATCGGTTTTGACCAAAATTTCGGCAAACAAATCATAGAAAGAAACGTTTTTTGCGATATTTGTGTTGTTTTTCTTTTGACCTATCGTTTACATTCGCTGCCTTTTCCACCGGAACGGGTTTGACAGTTGGAGAGTGCAAGTGTAGATGTGATTGCAGTCGTTATCTCAAATGAAGCCACGACATAGCGACGCGTTTGTGTACAGAATATTCACATTCTCTCTTGAACCCCGAACGTCGTGAATATAGCTTTCATGAAGACCGAGTTCTCGAGGGCGGAGGAAGTTGGCGTTGGAGAAGCTGCATCAATATATGAGTCTCAGTTGGGTCCTCAAGGTGGACGTACGTGTTTGGGAACTCTCGTGATTGTGGAAGGTAATGGAGATTACCGCGCCCGGGTATGTATTTGGATGGGCCGCTTTTTCTGTGTACGCGCGGCTGTAACATGCGACATCGGCGGTGGCATGGTCAGAACATTAACGGCGGGGACCTTATCTTACCGCATGTTGACTGGGATGGTGACTCAGATAGCATTAGCAATACACAATCATTAGTGAAAACAATCTTGTTTGGGACTGTGGCTACTGTCAGGTAGTGAAGCAACCGACAAGAGGGGATGCAATACTCGATGTTTTCCTTGTGCGACCGGAGGATGAGCTTATCTCTTGTGAAACTGTAGACGGTATAAGTGAGCACCGCGGGATAATCTTAGAAGTCCGCCGGTCTAATTCTCAAATATCTAGACCACAGGAAATAATAATTTATCAATATAATAAGACAAACGTACCAGATTTCCAGTTTTTTGTCTATGTCAAAATTACGTTAGATGGGCTGGTAGGGAAGTTCCGTGGAAGAAATAAGGTTAAAATTTAAGAATATAATATTTAAGAGCATTGAAAAATTTGTTCCTCATATAAAATTTAAAAAAACCAAACAATCCTGACCCTGAATACTATAATAGTTACATTAGATGTTTGAAAACCAAAGTAAGAAGAGCATATACAAATCGAAAGAAAGGGACTGACTACCGAAAAAAAGCTCAGGAGTATTTTCTACAAAAAAATTTCCACAATAAAGACAACTGTAGGTCGCAATTTTATAAGTACCTGAAAAGACGGAAAGGGAATAAATAAAGTACACCCGCTATTAAAAACAACGGTGTAATCTACGCATAACCTCAAAATAAGGCCAATGTTTTCAATTAATATTACTCGTCGGTTTTTGGTATTTCCTCTATTAACGATAGTTTAAATTTGACATAATTCCCATATAAATGCTTTCGTTCTAAATACTAGAATGCGGCGACAGCGAATTTTTTAGAAAAAGGATAGAAAAAAATCAATCGGTCAGAACAAAATTCCAGGGAATTTACTTAAACTCGGTGGAGAAGCCATGATTCCATACCTAGCCGGGCTTCTTGATATTACATTAAATAATTCTTCATTACCACGGGACTGGAAAAAGGCTATTGTGGTACCAATTCACAAAGTAGGTGATCGCTCTTTAGTTAGTAATTATCGACCAAATACCTCCCAAGTATGTAAACAGATGGAACATATTATTGCAGATTATTTGAAAAATACTTGGGAAAAAATAATTTTCTACATCCTGCCCAACACGGTTTTAGATCCGGGTACTCATGTGAGAGCCAACTTATTTCGGTTTGCCTGGACTTAGCTTAGACACTTGACGAGGGGGGTTGGGGAGAACTGGTGCAATAGTTATTGATTTATCAAATGCGTTCGATTTAGTGCCACATGACCGTCTTCTTGCAAAAATCGCGAAGTCAGAAATTGATCTGCATGTTGTCAAATGGATTTGTGAATTTCTCCGGGATCGCTCACAACAAGTTAGAATAGAAGGGTGCTCCTCTAAAGAAATCGTGGTGACATCGGGAGTACCACAGGAAAGCGTTTTGGGTCCACTTCTTTTCCTTGCATGTATTAACGTTATATCAAACCACATTAATCCGATAGTGCGTTTATTTGCAGATGACTGTATTATATATCGGAATATTAAAGAAAACAGAGACAGAAATATGTTACAGAGCGATCTAAGCGAATTTTGGAAATGGGTTGAGACGAATAACCCTCTAAAAAGTAAATCTTTGTTTTTCCAGATTCCAAACAAAACCTCCTCTGAACTATTCATTAAATCATCAGATTATTCCTGAAGTTTCATACTGTAAATACTTAGGTGTTATAATTACTCGTAACTTAAATTGGACAGAACATGTTAAGTACACAAACCAGAAAGCTTGGAGAGCGCTGAACTTGATAAGGCCCGTCTTAGAAAAGGGAACTCGAAATATAAAAGCTTGGCGTACACTACATTAGCTCGAGCTATACTGGTGTACGGAGCCGCTTGCTGGGATCCGTATAAGAGAGGGGGGGGTCAAATCAATGAATTAGATCGGATACAAAGAAAGGCCGCGATTTTGTTAGGGACAACACTCGTAATAATTATTTAGAGTGGGACACAGTTTCCAATCGAAGGAAGTTAGCGCGTCTTTGTACCCTCTTTAAAGCCTACATGAGAGAGCCTCCGTGGAAATCAGTGAACGCTAGGCTACACAAACCGAATTACATTAGTCGCGGCGACCACAAACGTAAAATAAAATGTAGGAAACAAAAAACAAATATTGGTAATATCCTTTGTTAATAAAACCATTGTAGACTGGAATAACTTACCTGCAGCAACATTTTCGAACTTACCAAAAAGATTAATCATGTTACGTCGAATGAAAATGGGAGACGGGACCGGGGTTCGAACCCGGGACCTTGAGCTCAAGGTCCCGGGTTCGAACCCCGGTCCCGTCTCCCATTTTCATTCGACGTAACATGATTAATCTGTTACCTTAGGGTGAGGTTCACCGCAATCTAGGAGATTTCTATGTTACCAAAAAGAGGAAAATGTTTCCGCAACCGTCTTCTTGCTTCGTTGAAATGGGAATATATGTGAAGTGTAGTGAGGTGATTGGAATAAGTATAGAAAATGGAATAGAAAATGATCAGAGTGAAAGTAGTTAAGTGTAGTGAAGTGTACATGATTGTTCTCAGCTTGTACTTTTTGGTTTTATTTTTTTAAGTTAAAAGTTCTTTTATTTATGTTGTAGAAATTACTTTTACGCTAAGGGTATAGGAGGAATAATGACATGTGTGTGTATATTGAGCGTGTTTGATCGTATGAGTGTGTTTCTGTAACTGTTTGTAAGCGAAAATGTTTTTGTGTATGTATGTGAACAAACACACACATGAGTCTCATGTAGATAATTAATTTCTTAAATCTAATTTCTTTTTTGTTGTATTATGTGTAATAATTTCTACGCATTTTATTCCGTTCGTGTGTGTATTTTATAGATATTGATGTTTTGTTTTTTAACTTCGTATTATTTTATCATGTATGTATTCTTTTCTATCTGCCACCGAACATTGCTCACTAGCAGAGTAATAAATTATTATTATAATTCCCCCCAGGGGGTATACATCTAGTAAGTACGTGTTTGGCGAACACGGGGCCCCGGGCTGAGTCTGGCATTGCTTCCACTTTTTTGTGCCGGGCTCCTTGCTTTCTCTTTCATCACCTTCCTTGGTCACCTCTTTTTCTTTTCGATCCCGACGCTATTAGAGCTAGGGTATCTTTCATTTTCTCCTTCTTCTCTTTCTTCTTCTCCTCCTCTTTCTTCTTCTTTCCCCCGCAGGGAGCTCAGTTTCCAGTGAGTATGGGCTTGGCGAACCCACGGCCCCGAGCTGGGGACTGGTACTGCGCCACCAGTCGTCGGACACCGTAAGCTTTGGGCATGCTTCAGCGACCACCATTGGCGCGATGGTGGAAAGTTGCGTGTTTCGAAGGGCGGAGATCTTGCCTTCATCGGCCGGGTCGCGAGGAAGGATTAAACCTCTATAAAAAACCCTCAACCTCGAGATGTGTTACGCGCCGATAAGGTGAATGGGTGTTGGAGACAAACACTAGCTAGCGGCCAACCTCTGGGGCGACTGCCGCTCCTCAGTTGAGCAAGGCTTAGTGACGTGATGCGGGGGCTCCACGTCACCGGACATTTATTTCCTCCGAATTCGTGGGACAAAATGAATGATTCCTGTTTTTCCCTGCCTTGCGGAGTGGTCGAGCCGCAGGGTAAGTACCACGCCTCAGGATCTTCGAAGCGACCGAGGGTTGACAGCCCTCCCACTTCAGAAATCACTAAGGAAAAGTTACAGAGCATTCCTTATGAGAATGTTTTTCTAATTATGTCACGAATAAACGGAACCTTCGAAAAGATATCACCTTTTTGTATATTTAAAGGCCTAGAAGGTCTCGCTGGTACGTTAAAAAGTATTAAAATATTAAGAAACGGAACTATGCTGTTTGAGACAAAAACAAGCAAGCAAGCGTTGAAACTACTTGATTGTAGTATATTTGGCGAGTTCCCTGTGAATTGCGAACTCCATGCTGAACGTAATCGAAGCAAGGGGGTCGTAAGTTGCAGGGACATAATGGAAATAGCAACTGACGAACTTGTTGCAGAATAAAAGGGCTGACCATGTAGTTGAGGTCAGTCAGATTATGAGGAAGGTAAATGGTGTTCTGGAGAAGACCAGTTCCTTCATCGTGACTTTTGACTGTCCTAAACTACCAAAGGATCTGAAGGCTGGATGCTTGAACCTACCGGTCCGTCCCATTATTCCAAATCCTCTGCGCTGTTTCAAGTGTCAGAGGTTTGGACACATGACAACATCGTGTAAGGGACGTGATACCTGTGGAAAATGTGGAAGGAGGCACACGAACCGGGCGTCTCATTCCCAGGGCCTGCAAAGTGCATTAATTGCACAGGCAGTCACCCGGTATGGAGCAGAGAGTGTGTCGCCTTTCTCGAAGAAAAGAAAGTGCAGGAAATGAAAACTACGGAGAAGATCCCATACTGTGAAGCGCGGAAGAAATACAGGGCATTACACCCTGTATTTTCTACTAGTTACTCCACCGCAGCCAAGACTCCAAAGCAGATGAAAACCGTATCATTTCAGGCCGATTGCACTGACGTGTCTACAACAACGTCGTGCACATGTCAGTGCAAATGCGGAAAGAAAGATATTTCAGTCGTTCCTGTTAAGTCAGAACCACCACCAACAGCACGTCCATCTAATCCAAAAAAAAACACATCAAGTAGTACTAAACTTACCACCGTAACCACAAAGCCACAGACAAGGACAAAACATGGTTCTACGGCTAAACCCGTGAACCTTGTTGAATTTTAAAAAAACATCAACAACAACACCTTCCAAAAAATCACAGAGACGTAAAAAGAACGTCTCTGTACTTTCTTCCTCCGAGTCAGAATGTGTATTGCCCGACGGTGACGCGGAAATACACATTCACGAACCTGACCCCGGAGGCTCCAAACAGTAATGGCTTCCATACTTCAGTGGAACCTTAATGGCTATAGAACTCAACGTGAAGAGTTACAACTCTTAGCGCGTCGTAATTCGATTTGTATCTGCCTACAAGAGACACACCTTTCACCAGAACACTCACCCCCTCTGCGAGGATACAGCAGCTTCAGATATGACGACACCACAGGAGATCGAGCAAGAGGAGTTGCTGTGTTTGCTAGAAACACTATCCTCTGCTCACCTGTTCTCCTACAAACCCACATCCAGGCTATAGCAGTCAAAATTCACAGTGTACCTTCTGTGATCGTGCGTTCTATATATCTTCCTCCGACACGAGATTTTTCGGAGACCTTCCTCTGAGATTTAATTCATCAGCTCCCTCGACCATTTCTCCTCCTCGGTGATTTCAACGCCCACAGTGCACTGTGGGTCTCGTCGAGCGATTGCCCTAGGGGCCGACTGCTGAATTGTCTCTTTGAGGGAGAATATTTATGCTTAATGAACACCGGGGAGATGACTCACTTCGCATTTGCTACTGGGTCATGGACTGCTATAGACCTATCAATTTGCTCTCCTGCAGTTGCTGATACCTTTCAATGGAAGGTAAAAGATGATCTGCATGGTAGCGACCATCATCCTATCTGGTTGTCCTTGCAGGAACGTGCGACTATTCCCGAAAGGAAGCCACAGAAATAGATTCTCAGTAAGTCTAATTGGACACTGTACCGTTCTCTGTCTGTCTTCAGAGAAACGGGTAGTGTGCAAGAGAGGGTCGACCATCTGACCCAGGTGATTCATCACGCCGCTGAAGAATCCATTCCGAAAACATCTATTTTTCCGCTAAGACCTCATGTCCCCTGGAGGAGCGACGCATGTCGGTCCGCCATTCGGGCAAGGCGAAGAGCATTGCGGAGATTTAAGGCTAGTCCATCTCCGGAAAACCTCGCCGCACATCGGATTGCTAGTGCAAAAGCGCGCAGAACTATCAAAGAATCCAGATCCGCCTCCTGGAAAGAGTTTCTAAGCACCATTAAAAGAACAACATCATCCACTAAAGTATGGGAGTCCATCCGAAAGATACCTGGAAGGTATTCTCGAGTCCCAATATCTGGACTCAATTATCAGGTTCGGCTTCTCTCCAATAACAGAGATATGGCAACAGTGATGGCTGAATACTTTGCTGACCTAATATCTACAGCAAACGTCGATCCTGATTTCGCGAAAAAACGGTAGTAGCAGAGACCACATCTTTTGACTTGCGTTCCACCAACTGGGAATCTTACAACTTCCTTCTCTATGTGGGAACTTGAGCCAGCTCTAGCAACAGTCCACGACACTTCTCCTGGCCCTGATTCATTTCATTATGAAATGCTGAGACAACTCAGTCTCGAGTCGAAAGAATACCTTTCTAAGCACTGGATATCTTTAATCTTTCATGGTCCGAGGGAGTATTCCCTAATCCCTGGAAGGAAGCAACGCTCTTCCCTTTACTAAAACCAGGTAAGAAGAAAACGAACATTAGTAGTTATCGATGCATTGCCTTGACGAGTTGCGTTGGTAAAACTCTGGAGAGAATTATCAAAAGACGTCTCGTCTGGTATCTTGAACATCATGACTTGCTGAGTCGATCTCAGTGTGGTTTCAGGACGTTCAATTCCACCCTGGACAACTTACTTCTCCTGGAATCAGCAATTCAAGATGCTTTTGTCCGAAGACAACATCTCATCGGAATATTCTTTGACATCGAGAAGGCTTACTATACTACTTAGCGTCATGGCATTTTACAACTACTATATGACTGGGGATTTAGAGGCCGTTTTCCTCTGAACCTCATGTCCTTTTTGGATCAACGTTCTTTCCGCTATAGAGTTGGAAAAGACACCTCGGATCTCCTTCTCCAAGAGAACGTTGTTCCTCAGGGCTCAGTCTTGAGTGTCACCTTATTTGCAGTGGCCATAAACAGCATAACGTCTGCTGTAAAGAGTTCTGTTTTACACACTTTTTGTCGATGACTTTGCTATCTTTTGTTCATCCCAGAATGTCGCAGGTTCGGTGCGACAAATCCAACTCGTCCTCAATAGATTATACCACTGGTCGAAAACGACAGGTTTTCGTTTCTCCGCTGAGAAAACACGCTGTGTTCTTTTCAGTAGGAGACCAAGCCTTCTGGCAGAATATCACCTTACCCTGGGGAACAACGTTCTCAAATTTTATCCTTTTGTGAAATTCTTAGGTCTAATCTTTCATCAGAGACTGAATTGGATTGAACATCTGACAGACCTAAGAGCAAGAACATTGAAGTCTCTGAATTTATTGAAGTGCCTGAGTAGCAGGGAATGAGGCGCTGATCGCAGATCCTTGCACCAGTTTTATCGAGCATTCATAAGATCTCGGCTCCATTACGGCTGCGTTGTATGTAGCTCTGTTCCGAGTTTGTATGCTGAGAGTGGCGAACCATTATCTCTTTACCTCCGGCGGCAACTCCTCATGCTTCGACACTTTTGCCATGTGCTAACTTTACCCGACAATCTGCTGCACAACGCGGTGTTAGATCCTTCCTCTTCTTCCATCCGTTTCTACAACAACAGACTGAGAGCAACCAAACCTTTTGGATATCGCTCCAAACAAATTAAGGAAACCTTGAATATATGCACACCTAATGTCTTAAATGAAGGTTTTAGTAGGACTCCTCCTTGGGTTTTGCACAAGCCGAAGATTATTCTCGATATTCTGCGTCATGACAAGAAGAACACTCCAGCTTCAATGTTGAGGGCATAGTTTCACCTAATCCTCGACAAACACTTGGTCTATTTCGCTGTATTTACCGACGGGTCGAAGCAAGCTGATTGTGTCGGCTTCTCCGTGCTGTATGCCTGTGAGACCTATTACTACCGTCTAGGCGACCTATGCAGCGTTTACACCGCTGAGTGCTACGCCATATTTGGAGCATTGCGATCAACAAAATGCTCCCGAGGATCACATTTCCTGATTTGTTCTGATTCGTTGAGTGCCTTTCAAGCAATCCAGAATATTTATCCGGCTGATAAGTTGTTCCAGAACATCCAGAAGTGCTTCTCTCACTGCAAGGTGATGGAAAGAACATGTTTGGCTGGATTCCCGGACACGTGGGTATCAGAGGAAATGAGGAAGCAGACGTTTCCGCAAAGTCGGCATGCCTTAAGACTCGCGTGGATTTCTCCACGATTCCAAAACGAGATCTCATAAATTCCATCAAGATGAGGATTCTGAGTGAATGGAGCAATGAGTGGTTAGCTGTTGAAAGGAATAAACTCCGACTTATCAAATCTTCTGTTAAGTCATGGAGCAGTTCCTGTAGGCCAGCCCGGCGCGACGAGGTCTTGCTAACCCGCCTGCGCGTAGGACATTGTCCTCTCACTCATAGGTATCTGTTACTACTTGATGATGAACCCGTTTGTGAGGAATGTAGCTGTTCTCTGACAGTGCGTCACCTACTAACTGATCGCTGAAGATACTCAAATATACGGAGACAAATTGTTCTGGCTGCAGATTTACCAACAATTCTCGGAAATGAAACGGTTAATGTTAATAAACTATTGGATTGTATGAGTAGATCGGGGCTCCTCTCACAAGTTATCGTGAGGGTTTAAAAATTTGCATTCTTTCTTCTTTTTCAACTTTCCTGTCTTCTTTCTTTTCAACGTTCGTTTCTGTAATTCGAAAATGAATATTTAAAAGTTGTTTTCCTTTTTTGTGAAATATATTGGTATTCTGTTTTCTTTTCTTTTCTTTCGTCTTTGTATCTAGATATTTGTTCAATTCCGGATGGTTTTTTGTTGGTATGGTCGAGATATTGGGCCAGTCCCACACACTATAGTTACTACGGCTCTTCTCTGGTGCGAAACTGCATTTTCCCTACTTGCATGGGCTTTAATGACCTTGATGTTGACGAACCCTAAAATCCCACAAACAAAAAATTATTAATAATTATACACACCTTGTTGATAAAGGTTGTACCATATGAGTGGTAACTTTTTGATTTGTTATTTGTGGATAAATTTCCTCTGTCTTTTAGAAAATTTTGATCAATATTTAAGTATTTTAGCAAGTACCTTAATTTTACTCTAAACTTTTATCGTGTGATATGCATATTCATGATAATTCTTCTAAATTTTGGTTATTTGAACAAAAGATTTTGAGATAACTGAGGAATTTCAATTTAGACAATGGGAAATCTATATTGAACTACCTCATTGCCTATAAAAGTTTTAATCCTTGTAACATGAGGACCAGTGCTGTCCATAGATTTTGAAATATTAACATTTTCAAGCAATTTTGCTAGCTTGAAATTTGTAAGGAGATTAAGGGTCGGGCCAGTCGCCGCCAAATAAGGAAAAATACCCGCCGCTAAGCCTTCCCGTTCATTGTGTAGAGGCTGGACAGTTTCCATCTACTTCTGAAAATTGAGTAGGAATGTTCTCAGAATTATGTTGCAGAAGCGCGTGGCGAGTGTGAATGGAATATTTCCAGCGCATGTAGAGTGCTCAGTGCGTTAGCGAGGGCGTGATAACGTGACCTCCGCTTCTGTGTATATTGGGAGGATTGAAGATCCTCAGACTTTTCAGACTTTCTGCGGAAGTGTATGGAAGTACCCAGGTTATTTGAGATGCGACTTAGTTAGTTTTGGTCGTCAGACCCCTGAGAATTTCTGCGGTAATTCTATTACATTGCTATTAGGCGCGAATGACGTAACTTGGAACAGTTAGTTATTTCGGGATAGCAACTTGTACATTTTTGAGATTCGGATAGACTGGGTAGATTTCCGAGTAATTGATAACACCTGTATGTATATCTGTGTGTAATTGTTGCTTTCAGATAGCAATAAGTCTGTAATAACAAATTCAAACTTGTATTTATGATTTGAGAGTTCGTTCAAATTTGTAAATACGCAGATTTCAATTTAACTTGTATTAAAGGAATATTTTATTGTTATTACACGTGTGTTTGATTGCTTGGGGAAACCAAGCTGGTGGCAGCNAAAAAAATACCCATATCGCATCTGGGCTTGCGGTGTGCCGCAACATCCTGTATGGGGGTGTAATGGGATTGGAGCAGAAGAGTGGAGAGGTACAAAGTATGTTATGGCAATTGTGATGCGTAGGTTTCCTTTCTGTTGGCGATAAAGTCTTGTTTGGGTGTGGATGGTGAGGCCGTTACGAATGCAGGAATGGCGGCAGTGGTGGCGGAGCGAGAGACGTCACGAAGGGTGACACACATGGCAGTAGAGAGTTATTCTTAGGTTTTGCCTCCCTTTCCTTCATTGCGTGGCTGCCTTTCTTCACCGGTCCTTCGCTTCACGTTTGCTCTTGCACCCTGGCTGTAACCGGAACATCGGAGGAGGACATGTTCCTCCATCTTGATTTTGAAAGATATCTTATTCCATTTCTTCTTTAAGTGGCTTTTAGAAATTCACTTCTGTAATATAATTTTTCACCGGAAACGGGAGAAATAGAGGTATTGCAGCCAATAATGACATCTTATTATTCAGACGATGTCTACGTAACTTGTCTATAAAGCCTCTGCAATATCCAGTAAATTGTGGCCGTACTCTCACATTTCACATCCTCTGTGTTGGAATTGTAGAAAATACCTCAGTATGCTTACGCAGTGTTTACACAGGAAAAACAGCCAAAGTAAATTTTTTTTATTTTAATTTTAAATCAAAATCGTTTTGAAGGATATACCAAGGAACGCATGGTTTGGTGGAAAGGACCGATCGTGATATTAAAGCTTGCTTTCAATGTATTACTTGTTTAAACTCTCATCAAAGTAACATTCATTGTACATACTTTGTTTTTAACCATGTCATTAGATAGTTTCTTTTTCCTTCTTTTCCCATTCCTTTTTTGACTTCTTATTAACATTCTGAATATACATAGTACCCTACCATTTTAGATGTATCTCTTAGCGCATTATTTTGGTGTGTAGTCCAAAAAGGATTTTCATTCTTTATTACTGATTATTTATTGTCTTTTGTCGAGGTTGAGGCTATGAAACCCGAACTAACTCCTCATCCAACTAACTATGACTTGGGTCAGGGAATTGGGGAAGGAGAGATGTTAGGTTGCCGGGGAACTGACGGTACCGAACCGATATTTGCCTGGAGTAGGTGAGGGTAACGCCTCCTAGTGAAAACCTCAGCAAGTTCTACCACTCAGTGACATTGTGGAAGCGAAGATGACCAATAGACCATCACTGTCGGTGTTTCCCTTCTTCTAATTGTTTTACGTCCATTCGGAACGGTTCGCTAATATAGGTTTTCTTTTCTTGTATTTGACAAATCATCAATTGGGTTGATCACAAAATAATGCAATTAATGGTGAATCGACCTTCTCTTTCGGGTATAAAGTGGTTGCGCCACGCTACCAAATTCAATATGCTAGTCATCGTCTATTTGGTGTAGGCAATTCTTTATGATTTTAGAAAGTCAGAATAATATCATACTTATTTCAGTCGTAGTCGTGAGCATGTACATTATTAACTTGATTTCATTTCGATTTTAATTATTTGTTGTTACATGTGTAAATTTATAAGCTATTCCACACGGAATCATCAATCTTCAATGGTTACTAACATGCGACTTGGAGAAATTGAATGAAAAGTATACCATGATAACGGATCTATCGGGAAAAGTTATTCAAAAATAGAAAAAAAGAAACAGTTGCAATCAAAAAAGTATTAAGTAAATATTATGTTTTTAGTACTGCGTAAAGCACAAAGGTTTATTTATATCCCATATGGGCGCATTCCTATGCCAGCTCTACCGCCTGGCATGCTCATAATGGTAAAACACGAGAACTGGAAACTATTGCGTACTTTTAACACAGCTAATTAACAGTACTCTTGCTTATGTACCTCCCTGACTCGAGTTTCTAGCGTCTCAACGAGTCTATAGTTACCACCGGACACAATATTTCTCCCCAAGAAGTCTTTGTTTATTGAATTTTCTGTGTAAAGGAAAAAGTTAATGTACGCATGTTTATGAAACACTGGGATGATACGTAATTAATTTTTCATTACAAAATTTTCCATAGCTCACTAATTCCCGTTTCTTTTCTGTAAAACAAGCGTGGAGTTCAGCAAATTGACTTCATTTAATATGAATTTGTTACGGTGCTCTTCATACCTCAACCTTTCACCACAGTTAGCAAAGTCACTGCCCCTTTCAATAGATATAATTCCAACAAATTTTATTTTAATTAACATTAAAATTATGTATAATTTTATGTTGTTGTTTTTTTCACTTAATGTTCAGTCTTCTTCCTAATCACCGGGACATTACTCGGGTTTTTCACACTTTCTCTTAGTTTTTCTTATGCTTCTTTTCTCTAGTTTTGTTAATGTTATTACATTGTCAAATCCTTTATTGTGTCTCTCAGCTGTGTTATTGGTTTGTAAGAAGATGTTCATTTATTGGTTTGTAAGATGATGTTGACTGATTTTATGATCACTATATTTTCCTTGCGGCCAATTGTTAGTAATACAGTGATCATAGTCCTAGTAGGATAATCGTATTGTTACGATAATGTTTAATGATATTATTTTGATTGAAAATGCTGTCACCCTTGAATCTCCTCATTTCTTTCGTGTCCTAATGTTGTCCAAATTGCCGTATTCGAGTCACCGAATCGTTATGTTTAAACATGCACTCCGCACCTAATGCATTTTTAACAGTGCACTCTCAGTTAATGCACCATTCGCTCTCTACCAACGCTCCAAGGTGATTAAAAGGCTGTGCTGTCTATTTAAACAGTTTTGCGGTTCCTATAAATGAATGCATTACAAGTCAACATGACATAGTCTTATTTGTTGAGTTCCTCCTTTCATGAAAAATGTACTTCTCGAGCCTTATACTACTTTCGCCACTTATATTTACATTCGTGAACACACTATATTAATTATAAATTATTATTTTTTTGACATGAATCGCTACTTCTAAAATTTTGTTGAAGATTGATTACTTTTTGATTGTTCATTTCATGAATAGTTTAATGTGTGGGACCGTCATTCTTTTAAAGATACGAAAGCGTCAGAACAAATTGGTTTATTAGTATAAAATTAGTATACAATTTTTTCTCTTCACTAATATGTGTGGTTCAAATGGTTCGTTTCAACAATTTTATAAAAGTCTAGTGTTTTATAATATTACGATCACATTTCGGGCAGAAGAAAACCTTTGAATTCTCACTGAGTTGTAATACTATGTCCACTGGGGTCAATATTAGTCGTCCTTCTCGATGTATTGATTAGTAAATTATTTGCCTATTAAATTATGTTTACACCAGTCCAAACAAACATGACCGCCATAATCTACATACTGGGGGTAATCTGACTCTTGTGAGGATAGAAGGACATGACAGGATATCCCAAAAGAGAGAATCAAGGGACTTGAAAATGAAAGTATCTCTGTTTCGCCGAACCTTGACTAGTTTTAACTTAGAACCTGGCCTAGAAGTAGTTTTTGTGTATATTGCTTCTTAAAGAAATTTTGTATGTAGTCCTCAGCTGTACTAAAAAAACATATTCCAAATTAATATTGCGCGTGCTCTTACACACTGTCATTTAATTGCGGCGTTGAACTTAAGTTATTATTTAGTTAATAATAGCTGATTATTTGACCGATATTTGTTATATTAAATCTTCGATTTAGAGAATTACGAACATCGAAGTATAAATATCGCTGGATATAATGGTTGTGATGTCTACTTTGCTAAAAATGGATCAAAACTTTTACTTAAGTTTATTTTCTATTGGTACACTCGATGACCAACATACTGTAAAAAGAGGGTTTGTGTATGTTGGTTTTGTTTCCATTTGTTCTGTTTCCAACTTTAGCCCTGTTTTGCTTTATTGTTTGACTGCAGAATCATACATTGAAAATTTCTTTTTTTAATCCGCACACAGTGAGATATGAGTCATAACTTAATGAGAATCTCCTTACATCTCAATACAAAAATTCAGTGTCCCCGAGATACGGGGGGATAGTGGGGGAGTTTGCCCCAAGAAATGGGACCTTTTGGAGGTTTTCCGGAGATTATATATTTAGAACATTTTTGATACTAAATCAATAAAATTTGAAAAGTTGACAATGAAAAATGTTTTGTAGTGTTCATCTACTGCGACCTAGACGATAAACAGAGACCTTGCCTCAGTCTCACGGCCTGGCTTATCTATTGCTAATGAAAAATAAAACAATTTTATTTTAATTTTCAGCCAATAGCTATATATCTGAAATGTAGACAAAATTCGCATTAAAATGAGTTCAAATATAAGATAGTGAGTTAGTATTGTTCCTAAAATGTGCGCCGGTGTTATGAGACCTGCGTTGTACTAGTACTTTATAGAAGGAACAACGGAGAAGAAATCCAACTCTCATCTTTATGAGTTCAAAAGAAATTCCATATGCTTTAGCGTAGACAGTTTTTATCGACCGTGCTTTCAACGAATTTCCAGACATTGTATTCTGTCGGAGCGACGGTACTAGAACATGGTAAACGCAAAGGAAGAACGAAACGTCAATGGAAAGGGCACATTACAGTGAAAGGCATTTCTTCTCAATTTTTATTAATATTTTGTTTTTTTTAGCAGTTTTAAGTCACACCGGATGTTGAGGATAGCTGTATGGAGATATTAATATTTTTTTTCATGTTCATAAATATTGTGTTCGAGAGGTTTTCTCGGTTCATTAAACAGCCATGAAAAGTAAAATATCGATTCCTCATTTATTAAGCTTTTTAATGAAAGGAAACTTTTGTCGCATTGTGAAATAAAATTTAGTGATCCAGAAACCCCAGTATGAAATTGTTTCCATTTTCTTTCCTATATGCTTTTGATCTGGCCAAGGTGTGGCAGCCGAGGGGTCTGCGTACGGGGGCTACGATTCGTGGTCGGACGATGAAAGGCTTGCGCTACTGAATAGCTCTTGGGAGTGACAAATTGCTTTTACTTCCTCTGAATTATTTCGTGAGCTCCTACGCCACTCTGTTATTTCCTTCCGTGGTATTGAGCATTGCAGGGTTCATATCGAGTGGGCGTTGATGAAGACCGCTACATTTTGGGTGCAAAAGAGGACATTTCTATGCTGTTACGCCGAAATTAATGGATTTATTCGACAGTGTATTAGTTGAACTTGATCATTAGCCGTACTTGCCATAAATGTTATGATATTTTGGTTTCGGCTTGCTTGTATAGTACCAAAAATATTTATTTGTGTTAAACAATATTACGAGTTTTAAAATGAGGTGTTATAAAATACGAATTCTCAACCTAGTCGGTGATTTTGCTCTCGTGCATTTACGCATAAAATGTTTTATACAAACTTTGTCAATTGAAAAATTAAGTAAACATAGTTTTTATTTTGTTGTTTTACAATCCTCTTTGTCATGGTTTAACTCACGTGCTTCGCATAATTGTTATTCAGGTTTAGTCGCTGTCGATCCGAAGTCTTGTCTTGTAATACGAGTGCAGTTCTCGTCAAGAGCATTAAAGAACGCATTTTGAGTTGAAATACCTTGCAAATTACTCTTGAGATTATATATGAATAAAATATTGAAGCTGCCTTAAAGGGTGATATCAGTGTTCACATTGTTTCTGAACGTTGCCCGTGAGTGTTGAAACTGAGAAGTGAGGATTGTGAGTCTTTGTTCCGTCGTTAATCTCGCGTGATCCGAAGAACCTGAAGGGCTAATATTGTTGCGTTTAGTTTAAAAAAATTATCTCGTGTGAACATAGTGGAAAATACATTGTGGTCACAGAAGTATATTGAAAAAATAAAAGTGTTCAATGATTATAATTCGTATTAATTTGTTTACTATTTGAAATGCATTTTCATTGTCAAAATTCCCTGATATTTAATCTTTAGTTGTAACTATGTGATATATGGGAATTAGAAAATGGTTCGATTGCTTCACACTTTAAGTTGAATCCATGATTAAAACCACTTCTTTTATTGTGTTGTAAAACTATTATGTATGAAAATATCGCGGAGAATAGAATGTAGTGGTGCATTATTTGCTGAATTTCTAAATATCTAATTGCCAATCCTTCAATTTCCTCCTCTTATATTTCATTGCCAGTCCTCTCATTTCCAAATTATTTAAAGATGTCAAAATCAGGAATACGTTTTGTATTGAACCCTGATTCCAGCTTATGAACATCTATAAACTATTCACCACAAACGGATGAATCAATTATCAATGGTTGAGGGAATTTAAATTGATTTTTATTTTATATTATTATTTTAATGGGAATTTTGTAACTATAATATTTGATATTAAAAAAATGCAGTCATGAGACTTGTAGTTGTTAGTAGGGATTATGGGTGCTTGCATCCTTGTTTTTGTTATGTCATTTATTTCAGCTGTGCGTGTGTAAAGATGTGTGGTGTAATCACCAAAGTGACAGTGCACCAGTGATGACTTTCTTCGTGTCAGTGACTGAAGGCTCAAACACTAAGTAAGATTTAGTGGGGAGGAGCTGTAACGTCGGCGCCAGGACATGCCATCGATTTGTGAAATATTAATATTTCTTTGTATTTTCCAAGCCGGATGCTTTTAAGAATCTTACAATAAGTGGCCGGTTAGCGCTAAGACGGACGTGCTACGAGCTTGGGATTGTCCCTAAGACTTTTCCGTGTGGAGGTATTGTTTGAACGAACATCTTTCACTTGTAAGGAAAGTACGTACAAGTGTATTCGAAGAATGCAGCCGGCGACGTTGACCCACTGGAATTTAGGTGTACCTAAAGAAAAGACGAGTTCTACGAAGAAATGAATGATGTACGTGCCGAATATAGAACAACGAAAAGAGTGTTTGCACGGTGGTGGCGAAGGCGTGGTTATTTGCTGATCACGTGACGTCTGGTACAGTATTTATTGGGAGGAGTGAAGCTCCTCAGAGATTCTTTACAAAGGAACGTAGAGATCCGTCAGCACGGACATGTGACTGAGCTAAGTCTAGGTCGCGGAGACCAGATGTTTGTTAGGCTGCTNGGGCTGCTGCGGTAGTCTTAATGAACTCATTACTAGGTGCGAGGGTCGTAACTAGTATCAGTTACTTGTTGGGGAAAACAACTTATATTTTCGAAGGATCAGATAACCTGAGGGTTTTTACAATTTAGTTGTCTTCAACTATATTTAACCAAGTGTAAACAATGCTCTCTGACAGCATTATTTGTGTAATAACAGATTATGTATTAATGATTTTGGGAGTTTGTCTCTGTGGTAAATTCAGATTTCTAGATAATTTGTAATAAACCAATATTTATTGTTATTACATGTGTGTTTGGTTGCTCGGGAAACCGATCTGGTGGCAGCGACAAAAACCACCATAGAGATTTTGGTATTTATGTGGATCCCACTTCTACCAAAGAAAAAAATAACACCCCAAGGGTCTGAGGTGTGATGTTACAGTTGGTTTTGAACAACTCAAGTAAGTTACTGTAACAAAACTTCGAACAAGTATATCGCAATGTGGGCTCAGTAGCAATACGTGAAAGCCACGAAAAAAAAGACAGTTGGCAATAAGTTAACATAATTTAATGCTTTTATCATAATCTATTCTTAAAGAAACTAGCTAATATTTCCAACCACATGTATTGTTCATTTGATTCCGGGTACTACATATGCGTTTATCTAGTTAAAAAAAAGTTTTAGGTTTTACGTTTACCTTGTACGCTAATTCAAATTCCTTTTTTATTTAGAACATTTCTCTTATATATTATTATAGATAACCTTTTGTATTAAATTGAATCGTTTAATTTGGTCCACCCTTTGTTGAGATAGTCGAAGTCGTCGCTGAAGCGAACCAGACATCGGAGGCTATTCCGGAAGAATACATGAGTGGGCGCGCACCGAAGGATGGGCCGTGCGGGAGAGAGCGAGTGAGGTGGCTTGAAGGCGCGTCATGGATTGTGGGCGACCCTGCCCAACAAGTGGGCGCAAAGCATCTTCGGGCACTCTCTCCTCACTGTTTCTACGTCGTGTGTCCTCATTAGTTGAATCTTCGTCGCTGTTTAGTACTCGCTTCTGTATTGACTCTCACAATACGGCCTAAGAGGTTCAAGGAACACAACAAGCTTGCATTACGTAAGGCTTATTGTTTTAATAGTGTTTTTCACCTGTTAGTTGCGGAATATGTTAGTTGTTCACGTACGATACGCTCACCCCCACCGTTTCTCAGAAAATTCAACTCCAAAATTTTTGAATTCTGGGACTAGTCATGTACCTTTTGAAACGGTTCACCGTAAGCTGTACTGAATATTAGTTTTATGCTGTTCATAGATAGTTTTTTTCGAAAGGTTTTATGCCGAATAGTACGCAATTATCTTTTTGTTGATACTGACTCTTAAGTGTAAAGTACACAATATAATTTGAATTACTGTAAAAAAAATGATATTACTGCATGTTATCGACTGATCTTAATTTTTAGAAGTGTGATAATAATTTAAATTTAACCTCATATTTAAGATTTAGATGAATAGAAACAGTTCATATGTTATAGTTCTGGGTACACGGTATTGACTCAGGGTTGCGTTTCCTAACAGTTTCTTTACTTAATGTTCTCTAGCGATGTTCAGGCCATAAAACCTACTCTTCCACTTAATACTATGATACCGGGAGACGAATTTAGGGAAAGAAACATGATGAATTGCTCGGAAAATTAAGGCACCGAACCGAAATTAGTCTGGGAACAAGTAAATTTCATTAATCCTATTGCAAACGTCAAGGATTAATTGACTATCGATAAGTGTCTACGTTTGTTCCAATCTAGTGTATTAGAACGAATTTTAATATCCGTTAAATGACCGAAAGCATATTTTCATGTAAAATTTTTAAAGTAGAAGAAATAAATCACGCTAAGATTACTTCAGGGCTTATTTATATTAATTTTGTATGGGGACATAAACCAAATCGTATTTTTCCTCTTTTTACCTCTGTGTACGCATCGTTTTCCTATCTGTGACGACTTTCTTTCTTAGGCCAGTATTCCACGATCATATTTCTATGACGTATATTTATTATCAAAGATACATGATGAAAGATATGACATAGGCTCTCTCAACGAGAACATACGTATGTCATAGGTACATGATCATCGCTCAACTGTTATCGAAGTTTGTATATTATATGTACATAAGTTTTTATCTAAGTTCTTTGATAATAGATCTATGTCATAGAAACACAATCATGGCCTTAAGATGTTTGTAAAATTCGCGCTATATGTGAAGAAAAAAGTTCTTTTCTTAAAGGGCAGGTGTTTGCGGGACAAAAGATACCCGTCTGGGATCTCCAATGCGTTATACTGACTGCGCAACTGGAACGGCTGAGTCAGTGACAACCAAGATCTGCTATCTCATTTTCCTATGGTCATTATCACGTCAGCTGTTTGTCATCATTAGATGTTCACACCAGTCGCGTCTTAATCTAATGTATTTGACCCTTCGGACAGAAGAGTCACGCGCGTAATTTGTTGGTTACAAACAAATGTTTTGTTTTATTGTTTGATGATATTAAATGTAGATGGATTACTGGATGATGAAATTGATTTAAATTTGGCGAGCGCTTATTTACTAGAAATATTTTAATAACTACAGTTTCTTAACATCTCTTCATTCATCTTAACTGAATCAAACCGTAATCTCGACTATCGTTTTTAATGCTTATCTTTAGTACTTATCGTTTTGCATATAATTAAATCTTGTATAAGTCATTTGGCTTTTAATGCTTATGAATACACGAAAAGAAGTCATACATTATCATGAAAAATACGTCAATGTCACAGTCGGGGCTTTGGCATGACTGGAAACGTTTCCAAAGAAATATGGTTTGCAGATGGACTTTTTAAAAAATAACTCAGTGGCTTATAAATAACAATAAAATGTTTTAATATTGTTCTGTCGTGATCTACATTGCCGAAATGAAAGAGAATAGGAAATTATATACGTACATAAATAAATGCGAAAAAATAATGAGATATAGTATAATATGTTCATAAAGCGAGGAAATAACGGCCGAAACAATATTTGTGTGCACTCCATAACTCAAATTCATATGGGATAGTAAAATATTATATGAAAATAACATGGCTGCCTTACAAGACCTCCGAAAGTGCCATTTCCACCTATATTATTCCCGTAAAACGTTGTTTTCAGGAAGACCAGAAAATGTCTTTCCCTTTCCAGTTTGGTGAATTGGGTTACTCTCCTTCTCTTTTCCCGTATTTAAATTTCTGAAATGGATTTATGAACAACCCACTCTGCAGACTGCGTCTATAAAGGGTTGGAGTTAAAATGTATAAAGAACATATCGGGAATGTCAAGTCAACACTCGTATGAACGGTCGTAACCCTCTGCTACTGTCCACTTATTGAACTGAATTATTATTTATGAGGTGGTCTTCAGTATCGACGTGCAACGAGTAATGCGGTCATATATTGTACCTTACAGAAGGATAGCGTTATTGCTATACTGCGGAACGTTTGGAGCAAATTTGGTATAATCTTTTATTGCACGTAGTTTATGTGTTTCCTTCTATTCTATTTATCTGTATGATTCTACGCGTCCAATGTTTATGTGTGAAAAGTTGCATTTTTTTGCTTTCATTCCAACGCTACGCTTTAGTCGTTATGTATCTTCGGGATTGGTGTTAATTTTTATCTCATTCGTTTCTAAATCGTGATGTATGTTAGTTATGGAGGGATTCTTCTTTGTTGATTGTGAATATTGCCAATTGTTCTGTACGAAATTTTAACCTTCTTTTTTATGTTTTTGTGTGTGCTTACTTAATCCTCCCCAGGGGATTATCCAGGCAGGAAACAAAACGTAATGTAAATGCAAATGCAGCTGAGATCTGTATATATTGTAATTTTGAAATAAAGTACAAAATAAAAGAAAATATACAAATTCTACTTAATACCTTCATTTATGTTCGTTCTTTTATGAGCTGTACAATTACACAAAGACCCCTTCCTTCTCTTAGAGGTAAGCCACTACATATCATAGAAATAACTTTTTAGGGAAAAAATTATGATGAGATCATTTCAAAACTGATTTTTAAAAAAAAACCTATTCGATTTATCGCAATACGTTTGGAATATGTTTAAAAGCGACTTTTTTCCTTTAACTCTAAAGTGAACGAATATTTTATCACATTTTTAGGAAACATGCAGTCGAGTAAGGCACTCGAAGAATATTTCTAAGATGTTGAAATAACTTTTTATGAATTCCTTTAAAAACTCTGTAAATAAATCAACTGGAAAATTCCTTTTGGTATATTTTTATATGTTGGATACAAACAAATGTTTTGTTTTAATGTAAATTTTTGTTAATTTTTCAATTCGTGTTACGTGTAAGAAAACTGAGATGTATGTTAGTAAGTATCTGCGACTAAAATATGTGTTGGATGGATGTATATATGCGAAATGAAAGTTTATGAAAATTTCATTGTTTTTGAAATAGAACGCTAGGTACGTTAAATCATGGTTCGGATAAATAAAAATTATTTTTTGGCATAATACCAGTTTAAAACTGCTGACCATGGTTGGGATGGGGGCGTCGAAAAAACAAACAAAAATAATTTCTCAACATATAACAGAGGTGAGAAACTAACTTGCAGATTTATTTGCAATATATTAATGAGCGACTGTCAGCACTTACTCATTTATCGTCAGAAATCGAATCCACATCAGTACTTTAAATCATGTGGTTCTTCAATTCATTGCTTTAATTTTGTTCATACTTGGTCTACTCGATATATATTTAAATTTCTGTGAAATAATGTACACAAAATAATATTAAATTTTAATATTGCAAATGCTCCGGCATTTTAAAACCTAGAGCTTGTAGTTTCAAAACAGAATTGGAAACTTTTTTTCGTGAACTCTGAATTAAAGTATTTTCGTGTTGTGGGAACCTTCCATTATATCGATGAGTCTCATCGCGATGCCTGCTGTCTCGAAGGGGTGCTGGTGATTTACTCGTAACCGTAATTAGCTTGGCTAGGAATCGATCTACGTTCCCTCCCACATCGACGCCTCTGTTTGCTTTGGGCAGTGTACCACAATGACTCGCCTCTCCTACTGCTCCCACTCCGTCACGCTCATTCCCTGCTCATCTTCATCACCTTCTGCCTCCTTCACATCCTATTATTGTGGAAAGTTGTCGCATTATAACTCCCTAGTGTATAAGTACTGTGGTTTCTCCGGATTATGAGAAAGTTTCCTTCAACCCACCATTAGTACTCTCAAAATTATCGAACGATTTTATGATTTGTCACCGTTGAAGAAAAGTCGGATGTTTACAGGGTGCATCAAAATAATATTTTATTCAATTTTAGTTTTATAATGTAATATGTAGTATAGAAAATATAAATGCTCTGAGTATTAATATGGAAAGACCACCAAGCGAGAAAAATTTTCTTTTAGGTGCAAGGAAACAGTGTAAACAAGAATGTTGTGGATTGTGAGTTGAAATAATTAAGTGAGTAAATAATTGTTTTACATAATAAATAAATAATTTTGTCATTTCACTTCTTTAGCATCCACTCTCAATTTCTTTTTCATTCTCTCTTTCACTACTTATTTTCACTGGATTTAGTGACCCAGTCAGCGGAGGCAGTTTCTCCTTAAGCTCAAAATCTGCTGTATAGGAGTTGGGTACAAAAGAGTTCTCATGTGACACACAACGGGAAACCTCTAGAAATAGTCCTGTATCATTAAGTAATACTCGCACATTGATTTCAATATTTAAAAAAATCTAAATATGCGAGTCCCGGGGATTTTTGTGGTAATTTCAATCAGTTTATTGTTCTTCCGAAGTGTACACAATCGTCAACTCCTTCTGCATAATTATGTGGTGTCTTAACGCCTTCTCGTGCTATCTTCCTGGCAAACAGCTCTATCGCAACCTACATTGCCTTATCCACTCCCCTTCACTGTCACTTCTACCCAGGATGTGGCGCTGAGCTGTTCGTGTACTATCCTTTTCCTGCTTGTCATCCCTAATCTCATTTTCTATATGCATCGCCGCCGCGCCGGTGACGTGTGTCGGAAGATCTTCGCTATACTATCATTTCAGTCAGATTAAATTTATTTCCTGAAACAAGTTGAGTTTGAACATGGAAGTAATTTCGTTTCAAATGCAAACGCAGGAAAAAATATTTCCGATTTTTCGTTAATGCAGGAAATTTCTGTATTTTTATTTTCTATTTGATAAGGTTGATTGTGCTGACTTAACATTTGTTAACATTTTGCGATTTATCTCTCTTCAATTAGTGATTCCCATGTGTTTTTAGAATTTAAATATTTCCCGTCTGATCTAAAAATCTGAAACATTTTTTAAATTGCCTGTGTGTAACATATGAACAAATGTATGGAACCTGTAAAATGACCACTAATAGTATTTGTTAATTTCTGGAATTGTATTTGAAAAGAAATCAGCATTTCTGCAAACCTTAAAAATTCTTGTATAATAGTTAAATAATAGCAACATTTGAATAATATTGTGATCATGACCAGTTTCATAATAGAGTTTTATGATAAGTGGAAACACATTTTTAAAGGAGTTACCTCCATTCACAGTTTCATGAAATTAGTAAAAGATTTTGATGTATATTTTGTATTCTTTTCCCTTTGGAAAGCATTCGATGAATGTTGTTACAGAAATTTAATATTTAGAAAATCTTGTTGACGTCAATTTTAGTTATTATATACTGTATTTTTTACGTTATGTCGGGAGTACCCTTAGAGTACTTTATCATGTGATCAAATATATAACACAATTATTCTCTAGGGAATGATACGCAGTAATTGACAATGTATCATTCCCATTTACTCTATTGAATAAGTGTATAATTGCCTGACTTCCTGTGCGGCGATAAAATCAAATTTTCTGTATAGAAGATAAATGAATTATTGGATCTTTTCTCTTACAAGGCTGTCAAACGTACAATAGAGACTAAAAACGTTTCAGATTTACAAAACAAGCAATAACGTCCACCTATATTGCCCTAATTAGATTGATGACGAGAAGTATGGAGAAATATTGGTACCGCTTAGTGAAGCGAAAGTTCTGTATGGTTGCACTCTAGAACATGTATGTCGAAATCGGTACAAATATCCAGACATTTGTAACTTGGGATTATTTTATGTTACTAATTGCTGTAGGTGTTTTAAGATGAAATATGTGTTTTTTCTACTTTTTGGTGCATGGTGACCTCTGTTGTGGTTACACGTATCTCTCGTATTGTCACTCGAGGGTTGTCTCTCCCCTAGCCATTCCCTAGTTACCATCCGCGTCTCATAGCCTCTCCCTTCCACGTATCTTCTCCTTTACCATCTGCTGCTGCTGCTACTTTCCTTTGGCTTCGACGGTGCCTATCGGTAGCTCTCTCCTGCACCAAATACCGCGCGCGCCCCTAGCCTTCACTCATCGTCTTCCGACGTTCGTCCACCGCGTCGCAGGCGTCCCCAGTGCGCCCTGTCTTCCGCACCAGTTGCACTTGCGTGTTTTTGCCTCCATGAATAAACTAAGCGCCTCTGCCGCTTACGCGTTCTTCTCGTTCCGCGACTGCTCTGTATGGAAATGGAAGGCTCGGGGATCGAGTTTCCGTCTTGTGTAGCGGAAGGGAGGGGAAGAAGAGCCGCACTTCCGAGGGGTTTCCCCAGTAGTGCGTTCTCGGGCTATGTCGTAGAATAGGTTACGTCGTGGCCTCCCAGGAAAGATAATGTCAATTGAATGGACGATGACTTGCCACAATACGAAATGTTTACTTACGTTTCTTTCCAGAAATGACTCTTGTGTATTTGCCTTCTGAGTTTTCTCATAGGAGTAGATTTGGTTTTTTGACAAGGAGAAAACATGTTCTCAATTATGTGCGGAGAGAATACGTTGGAAATACAGATGAATTGTACGACTGTATGCTTCTTCCTGTTTTGTCACAATTTGTAATATTTCATGGAAATTATTTTAGGAATTCACGAAATTCTCTCATGTGGAGAATAATCCTGAATAATCCTAGTCTTTTTGAGTTTTTTATTGTTGTCGAATGGTTTAACAATAGTTTATGCATTAAGGAAATTGTAATATAGGTATTTTCTGTATTAATTTTTTGACATACCTTATCAAATTCTGTTTGCTGTTCTCTGAAAACGTTCTTCTCTGAACCACGATGCTTTAATAAAAAAAATTCCTCTTCCGAAAATGTTAATTTTTCTCACAGAAGGAAGTTGCGCTAACCTTGCAGAAAGCACACGTCTATCGCGTGCGACTGTCTCATCAAGCGCATACGTTTGCCTTGACTACATTCTTTTTTTTTCGTGTGACGCGAAACTGAACATACTCCAGTGACAGTTGTCCTTGAATGTTTCTTCACGTCATTCTGATTTCCTAATTTCCCTATTTATCATTTGTTTTTCCTCATTTTATTACTGATTTTACTTACACTGTACATTTTGCGAATTATTCTTGTCTCCTGACTTATTATTTGACTTATTTTATGCGATAATTTTTTCAAAAGAAAAATGACGGTGGTAAATATAACGTATTTAGTAATTTTCGTGTTAATTGGGAACTTTTTATGTTAATTGGGAACTAATGTTTCATTTAAAACGTTTATTTAAAAGTTAACATATTTTGAGCTATATCGGATATCTTTTCAAGAATGGATGTCTATTTTGATAGGACTATTAATTTTTCATACTGGATAAAATCGAATTAAAGGGGCCTAGCTGTTAAATAGTTGACTAATTACTAAAAGTAGTGTTAATTTGAACAGTTAAAATATTTCTGTTACTGTGAAAATATCCTGAACAGATTTTAGCACCGCTGCTTGTTTGTAATAAGCCCAATTTTCTCATCAGAGTCTTCGTCATGATGTTTTCTTTTGTAATGTGACTCCCCTGAGTAGATGCTTCGTGCCATTTACTTCCACTAATTCTCTTCGTTCATGTACTTCAACTGATTCAATTTGATTTCTAAATTTTCGTCGAATGGAATCTGTATTACCTGTAAGCTTTGCCACTTTATTCTACCCTCCTAGAACTCCATGGGCACACGGAAGGTACCTACCCTGAAACAGTTCTTTTAGTTAATATTACTCTTTTTTATATATTTTTTCTTTTGATTTAAGAGACATTAATCTCATGTTTCGAAGGACGCCTGTGAGAATTGTCTACTGAACGAGTATCTTGGACAAGGGTTTCATGATATGTTTTAATGTTTTTATTGTTGATGACCAAACAATATTCTGCGTCATGATGACATGACAGTGGTAATGTAGTTGCACATGAAGTAAATATATTTATCATCTTATCCACATTCATTTTACCTCTTAGAAGCTATCCAAACTCTTTCATTGTAGTTTCTGCAAATATTCCTTAGTTGTTACTCTTTGTTCTAGTCAAGTCCATTTATCATCATTTCTTTGTATTTAATTGAATGGGATATTGACTTTTTGCATTATGGAGCCATCATTCAGTATCAAATCTGGAGTTGTTTTTATTTCAACTTACATTCCATCTTTGTTGATTTTGTTTGTAATAATTTTGATAATTGTATAATCGTCATTCTGTAGTATTTCTTAATACATTAGTAATTTTTATGGAATACTTTCTTTATCCTTCTTTCGTGAACTTGATAAATTCTTGCATTTTTCGGGAAGTTTTATAAATCTTTATTTTGTTGCATTTCCCTTTCCTCAATTTGTGATATGCCATCTTCAAACTACCCTATTACCAGCCTACCCTGACTGTCAGTCAACAGTGAAATGGGAGAGAAGCTTGGAAACAACGCTCTGTGTCGAGTTGAAAACGCGGAGTGAAGTGTTGTCAAAGTTCGAAATTGCGTCGTGAAAGCAGTGATCAGTTGTGGGTTGATGATAGAGTGGTGGAATGAAAGTGTTGGTAGAGAGCGTACAATTTCGCTCTGCAATCTGTCCCAATCGTATTTTCGTCCGTAGATTACGTTGCGAATTTGTTACGTATTCCCTCGTCTAATTTCTTCTTTCCTTCGTCCTACTCGTTTATCTTTCTGCAAGATGTCTACATGTTTCCCTCGTTGTATTGTTTCGCATCTTTCTACATTTCCTCTTGCAGTGAAAGTAAAATGCGACTGACAGTCTATCACTTGTTTAGGCTGAGTTTTCTTTATTACTTTTGTGTTTGTTGTCTCTGACTCGCGCGTCAAGAAAGGATGAATTTTTGTGTTGAACGTTGCGTTTGTGACGATGCTTATCTGTAGCGTATTCTGTAGTTTGTTTCGAGCATCTTTCATCCATGTTCCGTCCCTCTGCCAAACATATGTGGGCTGTTTTTTCCCCCGTCTCTCATTGGACGTTCATCAGATTCAGGAGGACTGGAAACTGGAGAAACTGCGTATTGCATTACTTTTCAAGAAAGAAACAAATTTCATTTGGCATTGAATAGTGAAATCTTTAGCAATCTACTAGTTTTCGTTCTTTGAAAACTAGAGTTTCACATTATTTTGATTGATGATATCTTAGTTTTGAGTGTTAAATAGTTTCTTTGGTAGGGGTGGGGGAATTAAAGTGTAATTGTTGATAGAAAGAGTTCTTACCCTTTTAAAAAAATATTGAACTGCTTGACGGATGTAATCAATTTTGTGGAACCTCAAATATTTTTAATGTGTTTCTAAAGTAACACTTGGATTCATTTAGGAGATTTTGATATTTTTTTCTTTCATCGACTGAATTTTTTTATTTTTATTGAAGGCAATGTGCTTGTTTTTTTATTATTTAGCTACCCATTCCTCGTACCTTGAACCTGCCCATTGTTTTAGTCATTACCAGAGAATCCACATTTTTCTTAACAAATTTTGATTCGGTACGTTTCGCTTTATTATATAGGTTTCTCTTTATCCCACTTTACACGGTCCATTTTACGTACTGTTTCGTGCCATACACACCAGACTTGATGCAGATTGTATGGAAATTTTCAAGCACGTTCTGTTTTTTTAGTACGACTCTAATAACTCGCACACTTCTAGCGGCATATCTGCTTACTAGTTGCGGCGTATGGATTCTCTTGAGTCGGTTGCTTGGTTAATGCATTGTGTATGTTTTTTCCTGTTGCGGTATTTTCTGGCAAGTTGAACTTCGGAAATCAATCATAGAGAACGAATTATTTATGGATTAAATAAACCACTCGTTTATGAATGAAGTCATGTTCAGACCATTGGTCGCCCAGATGAGGTTAGTTGTTTGTTACGCTACCCGTGGCGTTGAGAGACAACTAATACTAACTGCATGAATTTCAAACGTGACGTCATCGTCTTCACATCTATATCTTGTACATCAATTGGACGCAAATTGTCTGTAAATTGTACTTTATGATCGCCCCTAAGATTTTAATAAGTAGTATTTTTAAAGGGACATTTTGCGGCAGGAATACGTTATCAATGAGTGAGTGCACGTTTCAATGAAGTTTTCGAGATAATTTTCTTATTGACAGGTTGACTACCTTTCCGCGTTCTGAGACTAGGCTGCCTGTTGGAGGAAGGTATGTAGGGAATCAAATGTTTCTCAGCGAGATACTCATTCCTGGAGGAACACGAATTTCTCAAGTGGTTTACGCAGTAGCCGATAGGCTTTGTTAATGAACAGACGAAGAACTGATGATGATATGTATCCCCTCGATTTGAGTTTTTTTTTTACCATCTTTCACTTGAAATGTTATTAGAAAAAAAATTCTGTCTTTCCGAACCAACTGATTTCCGATAGTCGTAGTGTAGAACTGTCTTCCTCACTCCCTGCTGATCGGAAGAGTGCTGGTTTGATTATCGCGAGACAGAACTGGGTGAGGTTTTCAGCTCTTGTTTCCCTCAACTATTTCAGATTAACGTCGATTCGGTACCTCATTTTTAGATTCTCCCGGCTACCCAACGACTCTCCTTCGCATTTCATGTACCCAATCATGTGGTTAGGTGGAAGAGCAGGTCTCATGGCTTGGAAATGGCCTAATCATAAAATTCTTTTTAGCATACTATCGGTAAAAGATGAATGTTTGTCGACTTTTCTTGATTTTATTGTGACTTTTCTTTGCCACAAGAATCCCTATATTTAGCACTGAAGATGGCCGCTACGCTGTCGATAAAGCTTTCTGTAATAAATGGTTAGGACGACACACTGTTTTCTTCAATAATACATGAAAACTCTTTCAATACCTCACTGTCACCTAATATGACGTATTAATTGTCTACTGTTTAAAGATAAACCAAACCCACAATGTTATTAGGTTTTCTTGTTTCCTTACTTCTATTAATGTGGTGTTTATTTCTACGAAAACAATACAATGCAATGTAATATTGTCTGGATGGAAACATATGTTAACACAATATTGTGTATTCTGTAGTTCGCCGAAGTCCAAATGTGTTCTGTGATAATACCTGAACTATCGATTTTCTTCCAATGAACACATGTACAGTTTTCGGGAATTCATTTTTGCTTTTTGACGTGTGGTACTACTTTCTGTCATGCGGATTAGTTGAAAATGTTCGTGAAATATAATTTACGTAACATGTATAAAAATCTCGATTTTTATATACTCGATTATGTGCAGTTGTACAGAATTTAAGGGGGAAATTGCATGTGCATCTTGGGTTTGAGGTGAGAGGGTTCGAAGGACCAAATGTGATGAAGGTGGATGAGATGGGAGTTGAACAATGGAAATGCCAACAAAATCATTTAATGACATGAAAATGAAAGAAGCAAGTAAAACAAGAAAATAATGAAATATACAAAACTGAAAATGTGGTGAGGTGGAGCGCTTGTATGATGAGGTGAGACGAGATGACGTTGGGATGTTCCGGTTCTCCAAAGATTCAGCCTGGACGGCGTTGGGTTGGTGTTGATTGGATGGTTTGGGTTGTCGTGCTGTTCGCAGCCAAATCGATGCTAGGTGAGCACTAGACGATTTGACTGTGAAGTTATCTCGCGGGCTGGTAGCATGTTGTGAGACCAACGAGATAAACGTTAGCCGGCTGGAGACCTTCCAGCAGAAGTCATCTGTTTGAGTATGAGAAGAAGTTATCGGCGTGGTGCCGAATAAATATGAACGGTGAAGTGATGAGATGACAACTGCTCGGGCGACTTATGTCAAATGAGCGAGCGTATACATGTCGGGGCTTCCTTCGTTGCAGCGCACTGCTCGCGCTATCGATCGATAGCGTGACGTCACAGGTCGACCGTGTATCGATCGACCATCTTGCTCTATGGATTTGATTCGTGATATGAAGTTATTTTAAATTGTTCTGGCGGGGAAACATAGAATACAGTTCCATGGATTCCAGGATGATTCAACCGACTCGTTTATTAATTAAGCAATACTATGTCCAACCATTTCATTCACCATTTTTTGAATGCGTGAATTGTGAATGAGCCTATGAGGTTTGAAGAAATTGTTCATAGAAGCTCAACAATCGAGAGATGTCACTCAATTGGCACCAAGACCAACGTGTTCATAGATTGTTCACTTGCCCTATGTTGCGATATCTAACCAAGGCGTATCCAATTGAATGCTGTGTATAAAGTGCATATGGTTGGCAAAATAATGAAATTAATTGGAAATTTGGGATTTGAGATATCTTATACTATAGAATCTTGCATTAAAAGCATTCCATTAGTTGCTCAAAAATTGTGTTCAACTAATGGAATGTGTGAAAATTGTGAAAAATAGGTGTTCGCAATTTTCTGCAATGAAGTGTAATTAGGACATGGGAATGGTGTTGAAACATCGTTTTTGAGAGTGCGTTGCATAACAATTCTGTTTACTTTGGTGGTTCATACAGAACACATATTACAGACGTGGTGCAGCAAAACTGTCACTTTTAACAATAATTTTGTGTTGTTGTAAACGTAATGCGGTTCTATATGATCTTTTATTCTTATTGAAAAAACAACAACAAACTATTTGTATGTTTTCAAGAAATATTGAAAAAGAATACTATTATACATTTGAACAAAGTTATAAGTTTCCCAATTTTCTTGTCCGATGTTCATAAGGTTGACATCTGTAAGCATTAATGAGAATAGCCCTCTTGATCCTGCGTTCAACAAGTTTGATTGTTTGTTTCTTCTGAAGACTTTTTTTTTTATTGTCTTGGTTCTGATTTGGGGATATGCGAGTGATACTTGACACGGGACCTTTTGTATCTTTTGTCATGGGAGTCGTTCATTGCTATTTTACTCACTTAATTCATTGACAAATTTAATTCGTATCAAGGAGATTAATCCTGAGTAAAGAATTATTGTGATATAATTGTAAAATAGTTGTATAATTAATAATTGAATGATAAATAAATTTTGGTGAGTTTAAGAGCTGCATCTATATTTGAACATAAAACTGCAACAATTTCCAGAGTAGTATTTCTTTTATGAAATTTGTTTTTAATACTTCTGCTATTGGTGTCGAAGTATTTTCTAAAACATTTTAGGTTTTTGGTACGTCTTGCGTTTGATGGTTTTGTGGATAATGTCTTGGTTTATTTTGATTTTAAGTATTATCTTTTGTATTATTTTATCATTTGCTGATTTTCAACTTCTGTGTTCTTTAATGTTAAAGTTTTAATTTTTATTAAATATTTCCTGTTTTTTAAAGAAAGTTTAATGTTCCCGGGATGAGTGTATTCAAGATTTTTCCATTTTCCTTCTCTGCTGTGTGTTTCGCTTTCCAGTCCGCTGTGAATGTGCTTTCCCGTAGGACATGAATGTCCTTTGCCGTGAACGTTCAACCGTTATCGACCGTCGTGCAATAACGCAGTGGTGACTTTGGGCTCCGCGACTCCTAACATCACACCCATCCTTGCTCAAAGTGTGAGAACATGCCACTTATTTCGGGTGTCGATCGCCGTCGGCACTAGTCCTCTCGACTCATACTTCGCCTCTACCGCCTTCCTTCCTCTTCCCACTTTCTTCTTCCTTTCGTTTTTACGTACATGTCTTTCGCCACTACTACCATTGCCGTAGCGTGCTGCCTTCATAGCCGCCTGTACTCCCCTCTGACTGCGCGTAATCGCCGACCATGCCCGCCCTTGTGTATGTCTCCCTCCCTCCCTCCCACACTCCCGCCTCGTCAGCAAGCCCATCGAGAGCCGCTTCGCTCGCTTTTATTGAGTTTGCCGACGGAGCGCAGCCACGTGACTCGCTTAGGGGAGAGCGCGTGGTCGCTTGTTGCCGCTGTTCCTACCATCCCCACTGCACCATCCTTTCGTCACCTGCACTGATAACACTGCCTGTATGCGTGGAGATGCCGCCTCTCTGCGTCTCTACCTCTGATTCTATTCACAATGGTTTTACCCTACTCTCTTGTTCTTGCAGACTGGCGTTGCTTCAGTGTTCATGAGATCTTTCCGCGCTGACTATTTGCACAGACACTACCAGCTGTTGTGGAAATCATGAACCGTAGTTGCGTATTCACACACGTGCATTATTTCTGCCGCTTAACTTTATTGTTTCTGTTATCCTCTTCATGATTATCTTTCCATCTCAATTACTCTTTCTGTCTTTGTTTTATTTACGAATACCTGTTCCTATATCTTTATTACGATTAGTTCTTGGATGTTTGTATTCTCTTGCAGCAGATTTTACTCGTATGTTGGCGCTGTCATCCCAGCAGCTACTTTGGTTTGCTGTCTCCTTGTTGTCTCGCTATTACATCACGACATCAATGCTTTCTCCCCGCAACTTCTCCCTCGCCTACCGCTCAAGTGATTGGAGTTGATTCAGTTGCATTTGCGTTAATGGAATCCCGCCCTTTGTTCTTTCATGTCCCATTCGGTGGGACATGCAGCGGATATTAATTATTTGTTTTTTCATTCCTCATGTTCCTTCTTCCTTTCCAGTTCATATGTTTTCGTAGTTACGTATTGAATGATGTATTGACGAACCACGCCCATTTTCATTGTTCATTACTTGAAACATCATTACTTGATATATCATACTTCAATTATCAAATTCCTATATTGGATAGCGTATTTGTAATAATAATCTCTGATTGAGAATAATTCATTACATTGTTGGTATTAATCTGTAACTTCCACTGTGGATTTTCGTTTATGACTCATCAAACTCCTTCAAATTCGTTTTTGATTTTAGGTAAAATAACAATTTCGAAAGTTATGGAATACTTAATAACTCAACAAATGCATCGTTTATTGTAACTATTGTAACGATTTTTTATTCCAGCATTGCTGTGACTGCAGTTCGATGGTCAATATACATACACACACACATACATACATACACTTGTCACACACGTTCGCTACCTGCAACGTACCGACCTTTGAACCCAATTTGTAAGAGAGTGAAAGTAATGTTCAATGCATAAATTATTCATCATAATATAAAACACTTCCGATACAATACTTCTAATATGAAAGGGACAAATAATATACGTATGTAAAATGTGGAAGACAAGAAATTAGGGCGAATAAAGGGACTGATCCGAAATCGACAGATTGTATCTGTATAATTCATATTTTATTGAAGACTTTAAAACATACCAGTGTAATTCCAAACTCTCGTATAAACATAAATTCTTTCCTTTCATAAACGTCTGTGTTCTTCCGTTTAAAATTTATTTCGTCACTTTCATGAGTTTAAGGAACTTAAGAGGCCAGTTGATTAAAAAATTATAGTATGGACAGTTCTGAAGAGAGATTTGAATTTATGTTCGCAGTTTTCGTCCAGTTCGCCGTATTTACTGTCTGATGAAATGATTAATTCGTTGTTAGAATTTGGGATGTTTGATGATGTGTAATAGTTTCTAAATGTTATTCATATTATATATAAAGTGAAATACCACTCACTGACTAAACACGAAATCTCAGAAACTACAAAACCTACAGACTTGAAATTCGGTTTCTTTTAGGTAGTATATATCTGCTAGGAATCGATTTACGAAAATCCATCTTTAAGGGGGTGAACTGGGGGTTGGAATATTTTATATATGTTCCCCACCATAACTGTAATGTGTCTGGAGTAATTTCAACCAAACCTGTTACACAGATGATTGACTAAATGACAAGTACTATGTGGGTAAAACATCCCTTGGACCCTTAGGGAGGGGGGTGGTACTTTTAGACGGCGTAAGCGAATATTCCTTTTTTTCTTGATTTTATCAACATTTATAGTAGAATAATTTTTTATCCTTTTTTCATACATTTAAAAAATAAAAGTTTGCCTATGTTCATCCTGGTCATCTGAACTATCTCCTTGCTAAATTTCATCACGATTAGTCGTGTGGTTTACTCGCGATTAAGTAACAAACAGACACACTTTGGCATTACTCATTTATATATTAGGATATAGATTAGACAATGAACCATGCTAATTTATTAAGATCGCTGTTACGAAAATATTGCTCGATCTAAATGTGTAATTCTGTCATCTCTTGTTTTGTACGATGGGTTAATCATGTTGTCGAGTCCGCGCATTTGTTTTATGCTGTTTTCACATCGTTTCAATAGGATTTTTCTCACTACATTTGGTCACAAATCGGAAATGTACATTGTGACAACTTTATTTCTCATCCCACCCTTCTGCAGTTTGTCCTATTAAATGTAACCTTTTGTAAACAATACCGACTCTATCAATGCATACTGTTTTCGGTTCCTATTTTCTCTTAACTTGCAACAAATTAATGCGTCCAATCTAGCTCATAAAATCTCGCCTGTCGTAACGCGATTTAGACGTCGATTTTCGATAAAAAAAATCTCTTTATTATATCACGTTGTACGAATTTTGTAATACGTACACCCGTTATAATTTGAACTAGTTGAGTTGTATGTTTGACTAGCATTTCTATCCTTTTTCGGTGCAGTTCATCTGTACCTTGGATTTTTTTTTGAGAGAATACGTGTCATCAAAGCCCAATTCAACTGATAATAAGTTACAGAAGTTTCGTTCGTGAACAGCGTTTTGTATATTCTCAAAAAAACAAAAACAAAAAAAAACAACCTCGAAAATGGATTGGTATGTCCAATACTTCTTTCGTGTAACGAAGCATTGTCATTAATTTCTTTTAATGTTCTCATATCCTTCGGCTCTCTTATTTCGTCACAAATGAGTGACCCTTCCTTTGGTTGTAATCTCATCGTTTTTAAACGTACGTCCGGCAAAGAATTAACTACGTAAAAAACTTGAATGACCGTTCTTGTAGTTTATACATGTTACTATAAACTCCATTACCCATTTCTGTGCGTTTTTTTTAAATAAAATAATTTAGGATATAAATTCCTAAATACAAAAGACAAAAATAATATTTTTTTCGACACGTATTAAATACTTCTGATCACGCTTAATGCGTGTCGAAAACATATTATTTCGTAACTTTCTGACCGAAAGTTTATTTTCTTGTTGTGTTTATTTCGAAATTTTGAAAGAGAAATATCATTCTGAGCGAGTATACTTTCCATTAGACCGTATACTGAAACGTTTAATTTTTTACTCATACTTTATCCTTGTCGACCTCCTGTTTCTAGTTTTGATGCAATTCTCTTATTTTGCTTCGTGTTACGCTTTCTTTGTCGCAGTCACTGTATGTCCAGAGCTGCCATCCTATTCCCGAAATTTCATGAAGGCCACTTTTTCTAGTTTCTCTTTTCAGAACTACTCCGTTGTGTGTGTTCTAAATTTTTACGTGTTTGTACCTTATGTCATGTGGCATTGTACCTTGGATGTGCGTCCTAACCTTAAGTTCATTGAATTACTACCTGACCTGACAGACGTTGTCCTGTCCAGATTTCAATAAATTTGTTTGTTATCATTTTGTGAATTTGTGAAAAGCTATTTTAAATATGTAAACAAATAAAAAAACGTATTTCAGAGTGATCTTGTATGTATTAACGATTGTGACCATGGGTATTCAATTTGAGTAGTACATTCAGAAGTACGCCGAATCAGTTAACCGTTCTCAAGTGATGCGCTTACCAACGAACAGCATTTAATTTTTATTTATATAGATTATCCATTTAAACGTTTGCACATTAACTTAAATCAGATACGATGAAACTCATATCCACGATACAACATAAAATGGGTCAGACTCATCTTGTTTTGGGAAAAGTTGATTTCTCATTCACCAAGTGCCCGTCCTCAATCTGGAGAAGATGGTGGATGTTTTCTATGATTCATTCCTTAAATCTCTACGTCTTTTGGACATTTTTGTTTTATGAAGATATATTGCAGTGATAATCTTGAGTATATTTTCTTCTTTTTGTGTGTGTGTCATTTGGCTATTGTTGTTGTTTCCTGAAGCTTGTTTTGGTATTAATTAGAAATCAATTTATTGCCAAATGATGAGGTACTTTACGTTTGTCTGCACGTGCAGAATTCTGTATCATAAGTTGGTGCCATCGCTTCCACGTTGCTTCGAGATCGTCAGCTGACGAATTGCGTCTCGCTGTACCTCTCGCGCTTTCCTTCAACTGTTGTCCGTACCTATGCTCCTCCTGCGCTCGACTTTCGACATTTGTCCACTTTTCTCTATCCTTCTCCTCTTCGTAAGACCTCGACAGAGTTATGTTCTGCGGTTCGTTTAATTTCTTCCGGTTGGGAAGCTGGAAATTGGGTCATGTTGGGAGCTAGGCTTGTTTGATGAGCGTCAGCCGTTATGATTCACCTAATTCGTAGAAGTATAACTTCTTCGCTACCGAATCCATTTCGTTAAAAAGAGTCATGTTTTCCTTTAATAGTATTTCAGTTGTATACTATGTATAAACATGTAAGTGAATTTAATTATATTGGGATCTATTCCTGTGATAGATAAATCGAGTGTCATTAGGGAATAGTTTGTGACGAAGGTGTACGAAATATGTACTTCGTTTTACCGAAGAAAGAAAATGATAGTGTTTCATTTGTGTACACTTGATTTATATTTTTTGGGCGTGTTCTTAGTGTTTATTTGTTAGAGCTGTACGTACTGTGTTATTTTCTCGTATCTCCGCATAGTACTGCTATCACCTTAAGTGTGCTTTGACACGCAATATGCAGAATGAATCATTCTCATTTTTACACATGTGTGCTACACGTGAATTCCATATTGATTTACGTACATTTTAATGTATACTTGATGCTACTTCGATTTTTTATTCATTAATGACACGTGCTCATAATGAAATCCTTTTCGTTTAACTTGGTAATTGTGGAGCTTTAGCAATATTATCAAAGCATGATAAATTGAAAGGCGTTTCTATGTTGCTCATTGTTGTATTGGTATAAAGCGTTTTCGGCTGCATAGCAGCCATCGTCAGTAACATACACTGAAAAATATAAATGTACATAAAATGACAATAATAAAAATAAAAAATTAAAATAGAAACATAATAAGAAAGTATACAATAATTGAGTGAAACAGTATCGAAAGAAGTGTAATTTTGGTTGTTGTTGAAATAAAGAAAGGAAAGAACAATGAAAAATGAATATAAGAGAAAAAAATACAGTGAGCAAACCGACAAAATTACGTACCTGAGTATTGAGGAATATATTTTGGCGAGTGCGCAGAGTACGCCGAACGGTGGTCATTATATGGAAAGTGATTGGTGGTTGCGGGGTGGGCGGGGGGAAAGGGGCTGTCGGAGTTTTCTAGGAACTGGCGGCAGAAGACGGAAAGAATTTCCGAGGGTTTGCTCACTGTATTTTTTTCTCTTATATTCATTTTTCATTGTTCTTTCCTTTCTTTATTTCAACAACAACCAAAATTACACTTCTTTCGATACTGTTTCACTCAATTATTGTATACTTTCTTATTATGTTTCTATTTTAATTTTTTATTTTTATTATTGTCATTTTATGTACATTTATATTTTTCAGTGTATGTTACTGACGATGGCTGCTATGCAGCCGAAAACGCTTTATACCAATAAAACAATGAGCAACATAGAAAAGCCTTTCAATTTATCATGCTTTTCGTTTAAATTACTCTTTTCATTCGATGTAAATTTTCCTTGTTTTCTATTCCTTAGAGAATATTTTTGCGTGTGATATTTGTAGAAACTCAGTCGCATTTCCCGCAGCTATTATTAAATTATTATTAGTACCTTTGCTAGGAATACGCTGAGGAGGTAGTAATCTTGTGCTGTGAGCATTGGGCTTTGTGATGTGAGCATTGGGCCCTATGCTATTGGGCTCAAGTTATCAGTCGAATAATTTGCACGACGCTCTTGTGTTTTCGTTTTCAATTCTCCTCGGGAGATGGCACTGCTGTCATTCAAAGTTCCTGCGACATCTAACAGACGAATTTTAAATAATGACGCCCTAAAGTGATCCAGCTTATTATCTTATGAAACGTGAAATTAAATTGTTCGAAGATATGTACGATCTTCGTGAGAATGATTTAAACCGTTTTGTAGCGTTATGCAGGGTGTATTAGAATACCTGACGACGCAAATCAATAATCCAGGTCATGCAGAAAGACTAATCAGTATTTAAATATTGAAGTTGCCTGTTGACACTCTTTTGTTGAGACGGGGGAGTCTGTGCCGTATTTTTGTTCAAACATTGTCGAAGACAGACCGAGCTAGATTGTTAATGAATAAAAGTGCCCTGTAAATGAAGATACTGAATGTTTGCTGGATTCAAAAGAGGCTCCGAGACACAAGACAGAAGAATCGTTCTTGTAAACCTTATTTGCCTGTGAGTTGGTAGGAAATGCCATCTGCAGCTCTTCCTTCGCTTGACCCAGTCTCGTCTCCAAAAGCGAACGCTGTGAGAGCACTGCAACCAAACAATGGCACGTAAGTGAGACCGAGTGCGCCTGTCACCAGACACCCCACTTCTCTCCTGAACGACCCAACTCGCCTTACACTAGGTGCCAAGCGACTCACGACTCGAACGTTCTGAATTGTGAATGTTGAGGGTATTAGAGACATCAGGGAATGCTTGGTTGAAACCCTTAGAGCGAAGGTTCACCGTGACCGCCCTTAATACAATTATCTGTGGTATCAACGGAAACAAAAGACAAATACGGATTGTTGGAATATGACAGTTTGAGTGTGCTAGCGATTACTCTTGTGATATCCTTGTGGGACTCCTATTCATCCTACAGCGAGACGTAATATGAATTGTTAATTGAAACAAATTCGAATAGGCATTAATAGTTAACCAACAACACACACTACACACAAAGACACGGAGACTGCGCCTAGACATAGGCATTGACTAGGACATACGAGTGCTGTGACATTTCTCTTTCATTTTATTCTACATTTATCGGTGCCTTCCAATGTTTTTCGCGTATTAATATTAACTTTTATGATCTTCTCACGCGAGGAATATACTTACCGTTAACATGAGCGGAAGAAAATGACGTGACTGAATTTTTTGTGCATTTACGTGTTACAAATGTTTATTATAGGTGTATTTCATCCCTGTGTGTTATAATCGTGCCGCACGATTTTCCACGAACTCATTCACCGCCTCCGTTGATGCGCTTGTGACGTAATTGCTGGTCTGACACGCGGGGAAGTGACGTCACGCGCAATCTCGGAAGCGACCTCAGTGCCGCGCCCCGTGCTCGCACGCGCTGCCAGTCGATTCCGCCCACAGTTCGCCCGCTGCTTACGTCTCCTGTCCTACTGCACTACCGAATAGTATTGTGAGATTCTTTCATAAATTAGTTCTTTTACTGAATATATAAGAATTTTTTAAAACATCAACTTCATTTGTGGAAAATATGCGTAACCGGATAGTTAAATAAGGCGCGTTGCATGAAATACCTTAAATAAGCGTGTCACTGATTTCTTTTTCATCAAGAACGACGTATTAATGTTACCGTGAAAGACCGAAATTGGAGAATGTCGACTTTCACCGGTTAATGTCAACATTCACATAGTCACTTGGTGTATGTCCGAAATATTTGCCAAGTACTTTTATTTCTGACTTACACTGGTAAATGTCGACATTCACCATGCACTAATGGTGTATGTTAAACATGTCGGAGATTTATATTTTCTTACCAAGAATTGAAAACACAGTACATTCTAAATGGGAAAAGAAAATAATAGCGACATAAAAAAATATGAATATTCTAAATGGGAAAAGTTATCAGTACATTCTAAATGGGAAAAGAAAATAATGGTAATAAAAAATTATTTAATTATGTGATTCAAATCTTATTTATTGCAACAACTTAAACTATTATGACAATTTGAATTGCACAAGAGTCCCTTGCTTTTACAGCTCCATTTATTTGTGGAACACTTCCTTTTGCAATGACAGCGTGTATAGCCTTGCCCCCCACTTCTCGAATTAGCTGCAGCTGCTTCTTTCAACGACATTTCTACAAAAGAAATCTCATCTATGGAAAGTAACTTTTCTTTACAAATTACGAACTGATTACGTGTGTAAAGTTGCTTGAGGGTACCATTTTTATTTGCCAGTTTATAGAAGTCAGAGTCTTCTATTCCAACAACAACCGCTAACACATTTCGGCTATCTGTACGACCACGGTCGACATCAGGGACTTGTATTCGTACAGTATTTAACTTACACCAATAGTGCATGGTGAATGTCGACATTTACCAGTGTAAGCCAGAAATAAAGGTACTTAGCAAATATTTCGGACATACACCAAGTGACTATGTGAATGTTGACATTAACCGGTGAAAGTCGACATTCTCCAATTTCGGTCTTTCACGGTAACATTAATACTACAGAAGTACGATAGAGTGTTGTATAGTGTATCATTTTTTTGTTTGTTTTTTACTACGGATCAAAAAATTAATTTAATTTATGTTTTACTGATTTTCTGCTCTTCCAATAACCGTTTTTTAATGGTTTTACTCATCTATTATTTCTATCAATTGATAGGTCAATAATTTGTTTTGTTTCCAAATATGTTGTTGTCTATACTCAGATTATTAAAAACGTAATTAAAAACTTCACAAAATTTTGCTTCAGTATGTGTCACACCGATTGATGACTGAGCCCAACTTCTACGGATAATTCCCGGACAGTCCGTCGACGGTCTATGGAAAGGAGACTACTCACGATATCAACGTGATATTGAGGAATGGATGGTCGATCTGTGCGGTGCAAATCCGCAGTCTCAGTCCGACCTGCACTAAACGCTTCGACCCATCGTGCAACCGTCGTATACGGTAACGCATTCTCGCCACAGACTTCAGATAATCCTTGATAACATTGCGATGCATTTTTGCAACGGCCAACCTCGACGGATTTATGCACTCTACACATCAGCAACAGCGCCACCTCACAGCTCCGATATCGTGTTGGCGCATGCCCCATGTTGTGCAACTTTCTGGGCTACGGTGCCACTACTTTACTTACAACCTTCGTATATCTTTTGTCATATATGTATATTCAATCTGATTATGTTTGTTTTCGCAAAACTCTGGAAGTAGTCGGTCGATTGACTTGAATTTTTTACTCAACGTTGCATTCGAATACGAAAGTGTTTTTATATGCTTATTATATAGATATCACACCTGTGAATAGTAAAAAATGAATTTTTCTCCTAGAGGTGTATCCGGGTTAATTAGATTTTTAAACTAACAATGCCGTTAAGTTGAGACCACATTGAGGGGCGGTAGCTACGATATCGTAGTACCACCTTATTTAATCATCTGTAATGCCTCACTCACTTTCAAACATAGGCCGCAGTTCTCGACAAACAATCACAATACGTCAAAGGAGATCAAACCTCCCTGATGAACGTTTAGGCAAAAATGAACGTGTTCGAGTTAGCTTTTCACAGGCGAGCAGAAGAATTGGCAAGAAGAAAGACTTGAAACCTTTCGAGTTGAATCGAGAATAAGAAGAGCAGCACAATCGTCTCAACAACGCTGATGTTAAATGATCGAACTTCATATCACCGAATTGCTTTCTCATACGACCCAGACATTCAATACAATATCTCATGTAAATTCGTTCAAATCGAAAAAGTCCGCACTGCAAATCCGACGAAATTTGTCCGCACTGCAAAGTAATGAAATTTAAAGGAGAAACCCCGGGAATTGGCTGCGCCATCGGAAAAGTGATGCTTATTCAACTTGAGCAGCCAAAAGAGTCACTAAAACGTTTGTTAAATGAAATTACTGATGAATCAAAACATTTCCTCAAAAAAAAAAAAATTACAATTCCTGTTTTCAGATGACTTCATTCGGCGCTAACGTTGTAGTGGAGCATTTTATGCCATTTGAAATTCAGGGACAAATTTATCACTTGTCGAGGGTGTGGTTGTATTTCGTTACTTCACAGGTTCTTAATTGAACTGTTCTGCAACGAAATCCCCTTTCAAAATTAATATGTTGTAAAACCAGGAAAAAAGACAAGTTTTATTCGTCTTATATGCGAGCGTAAATTGTCTGCTCGTAGAAATAACGTGTACATATAACTTGGAAGAACAGAACTGAATACTAAAATGCTCGTAGAAGTAAAACTAGTCAATCAACTTCATTCCTTAGCTAGGAACGAGTATAACGAAGAAACTATAATGTACCCACGACAGCAGGGCACATCAAAAATCGTCTGCAATTTCCTGAAAGCTCAAAGTTTTCTGCAGTAACTCACGAATTGGAATTGTAGCGAATCTTGTAATATCACTTCACACACTTCAATCTGACACTTCGTCGCTGGACGCAATCCGAACCCGGAAGGTGAGGAATTTTCGTCTGTTAATCCCTGGGCTGGTCGTCGTAGGAGCTTTCGATACAGAACTTCACCGTATGCAGTTTTCAATCATCATGAATATATCTGGTTGCGAACAACAACTGTTATTTTACCGTGGTAACCTTTTATCTTTTGTCGCTGTTCTCGAACTTTCTTAACAGCGTTCTTAATTACTCTTGCCATGACATTCGAGTGAGTTCTTAACAAACTTCATTCCTTAGCTAGGAACGTGTCAATATTTGTTGTTCCTTGAGTAAACAAATATTCATTTGTCTTGCATGTTGTACATCTATATCTGGCGTTCGATATGGACTTGTTCGATATGAACTTGATGTGAACACAGAAGGTCGTTCGCGTGTTTACATGTTAATAACTTGATCAAACACCAGCCAGTGACCATGCCAAACGATATAACGCGTCAACAATTGATGAGGTAGCAATTGTCATGGTTGGAGAAGAATTTCATCCTCGTGATATTGTTTTGGAGCGCAGAAATAAGCAACTACAAAGAAATTTACTCATAGATGCTACGATCCATTGTGATATCCAATTATATTTCCAAACGGTCAAGATAGTTATCATTTCAACATCAAAATGATAAACACAGTCGCAGGTGAACACACAGGCAAAAAAGTTAGTTCAATGAATTATTATTCCTATCGGATTATGGTACGAGAAAATCAAGATAGCATATTCTGATATGCCGTCAGCTCTCGTGGGCAATTGTACGTCGCATGCTCCAGAGTCGGTAAACCGTCTGATCTTTATGTTTACGCTGAAACTGGACAAACAGAAAATATAATAAATCCACTAGCTTTGCAATAATAAATGATTTTTTGTCAAACACATGGTTTTCGTATCTTTCTTTTATCCCCCATACCCACAGCAACGCAAGGCAGGATATTTAAATGTTTGATGTGTTTTTGGTGAATCTATGTTCGCTAGAATACTTTTATTTACTTTCCCATTCATATCAGACTGAGCCACAGGAAAGCGTGGCCGGATTTAGCTAGTATTTAATAATACAGAACAATATGTGGTCAATGGTGGACCAAAAAAGAATGTCTTCCTATATCCGATGTCTCTGCGGAACTCTAAGCTAGTTACAAACAGGTTTTCAGCATTACTTTGGAGAGATTTCGGTTTCTAAATTAAGAATAGTTTAAATATTGTCTTTTAGTCTCGTGTAAAAAAAATCGTTGTTTTTCTTTCTGATGTGTTGCCTTTAAGACTTCTATACGATGACGTGAAGAGTTGAAATCATTTTCAATGGCAATTGCTGTCTGTTGGCCGGAGAATGTTTTAACTCTGAATAAAATAATTATTTAGATTCGGAATTTTGGACAGCATAATGGTCATAGTATCACCGCCAAGCGGCACCAGTTACCAGAACAAGCACTCCTCGATTTAACTCCCGCGCACTTCTCTCCACTTCTCCTCCTTACTGTTTGCATCCTATCACAGACTTACTTTTCATAGATTTTTTTCTCTTCAAGTTGGGTTTTTGCATTATTTCATGTGGCAGCTGAGACTACCCGCTGATTTACTCGTGTAAATTTCGGGATATTTATACGTCTTCTGTGTGAATATTGTGAAAATGTACGTAGGTTGTCTTTTCTTTTCACATTAACGTATTTCGGTTTGCATATACACTGAATTGCGCTCTCATAGGAATAATTCTGCGCTACACGAATCACATAAAATACGCTGAAAATAAAAAATAAAAACCATTACGAATTTGGAAAAAATCGCTGGAAGGTTCACAATGAAGGTCGAATGTGTCGAATTTCGGAGCTACAGACCTCTTGGTCTCTCCGGACCTCGACACAAACAAAACACGTTTAACAGAAATAAAATTGCAAAATATCTGGACGTGCTACACGAATCCTGCACAAACTATTATGTACTATCCCAAATATATAATTTAACATATTATATATTTATTTGTTTATTATGAAATATAGTTTCATTATAAGTTAAATCTACGAAAGTTCGTCGTGCGTGATTCTTTGTATGGATTCCTTGTGGTGTATTTAAAACTGCACTTCTGTAAATATCTATAAACATGCATTGCAAAGCATCTAGTTTTGGCGGAAAGCCTTTTTGCGCCACGACTTGAAAAGCATGTTGTAGATTAAATTTCTTTTTGCTTGAGCGTGTGTGCGTGCCGAATACTTCCTTAACTGCAGGTATGCTGAATCCCATTTATTGTTTCAACCAGAGACGAATTAATCAAAATGTGGACTTCATCAGAATCCCGGTGTGTTATTTCATTTTCACTTGTGGGCTCGTGGAGTTGCTTTAAAGCCGGTTGAATCTGGTCTCCTGAACTGCTTGAATGAGTGATCAAGATGTATGAAGAATCGTGGCACACGATGTTTGTTGAACAATCATGAGGGCGACAAATGTTCAAAATATGTTTTGTTATTTGTGTGCTTTCAATTTGTGTTTTGGCGAGACGAATCTTCATGTTAAGATATGATTTTCAAGTAAACCTTTTTGCACGAATTGAAGTAATCGGTTTTTATCTCTCATTTTTGTTGCAAAGCTTGAAGACGATTTCGAAAGATCGTTTATAATTTGGCGTCCCTTCACATTCTCCTATTGTACATTACTTTCATTCTGTTAAGATTGTATTAGTGAATAAAGGCCGTCACGTTTAACATTACAATAAGTACGTTTCACATTATTTCTTCCACAACGTTTAATAAAGTCGAAATCAAGAACAAAACTTTCTTCGTGTATATTGCACAGTATTAGTTGTCATTCATCTGACTGCTTAGCTAGTTTTATTTATTAGCCTTTCTTGGTGCGGGAAACTAACATCGTTGTTGTCCACGGCCTGAGCGTCGTAACGTGACGCCCGAGGGAGTTTATTCTGGGAATTGTTCATTGATTCGTTTCTTGGAGCTATAGCTTGGTCGGCAAGAGAATCCATTCATTTCACTTTCCTTTTTGTGGGATTATTCTCCGTTTGGGGTCCAGGGCTTTATAGGTGTTCGACACGAGACAGTTCGACGCCCAAATTGCCTACCGAACTCGTTTTTATTCTCGAGAATCTTGGTTACACATGTGATTTCTTTCTTGCACGACCTGTGTTGAATCCTTTGAACACTTCTTATTTCCGAAGTTAACGAACGCTTAATTGTTGCTTAACATTGAGAATTAGAGTTGGAGAAAAAATAGTTTCTTTTAAAACAAATTCCAGGTTTAATTGTTTCTTTGTTTAAATCGCTGTCTGTTCTAATATACCTATAGGGAGTATAATCCATGGTGTATAGTTAATATTATAATATTATGTCCAAAGTAACATGTAATATGACCTTGCTAATAAAAAGGATACATTAAATTATTCCTTTGTTTCCTGTAAGGGACGCTAGGATGGAACTAAATTAAGGTAATGGAAAATTTAACCATAAATCAAAACTAGCGTACCATTACTCATAATCTATAAGTAACACAAATTGCAAAATTACTCGTATGTTTCCGAGAATATGTATTACAATTTAAGAAAATGTATTATAATTTAGAAGACGGTAGAAAAGTGTCATTTACATTTTCTCAGTTTAAGTTATTTCTCCCGTCACTCATCTTGCTGTCAGGCCACAATCAACAAGTATCTGAAATAAGGGAACGAAGACTTGTTTCTGGTACTGGCCAAACGATGATCAGTTAGTAATAAACTCACTTCTCAAATATTATTTTAATTTTTAAAACGTCTTTCATTGAAGTCACAGTTGTTTTAGTGTTAAGATTAGAAATAAAAATGGAACTAACGGTAATTATTAAGTTACGATGCATGTACATACAATAAAAATGCCCTAACCTTTATACTTAATTTCACGTGCACAATATATAATAGAAGTACAAGTTGATAGGGCAATTTGGCGGATGTGTGTCCTTTAACCATGTTCTTCATATGACGAGAGAGGCGTATGTTTAAAATTTTCATGAATCACGGATTCTGTGTCCTGGCATGATATTGTGTTTCGAGCATTTTACTTCTTAATTCCGAAACTATTGCCTATGATTAAAAACGTTGATCAGAATAGTGAGAAATATTTTAGCACAAATGGGTTTCAATCCACCCACATCTAAAGTGTTGTATTTGTAAATGGGAAATGTAGCGTGCTATTGAAGCTTATCTACATGGAGCGATAGGAGTTAGGAGTTGGGTGTAAGGTTATTGTTAATAGATGGGCCACATGGTCGACGCGGAGGGGTTAGAAATAGCTAAGAGTTATTGATACTAGGAGGAGCTGGATAGAGGTATGAAGGTTTGCTTTTCAGTAGTCATAGCTAAACGAACTGTGAAAAGCTACAAATTTTCTGGTCCCATGACTTGGTGATGAGCGACAACACTACCACCTGCGCCACAGCTGGGGCACCCATCTGGGCGATGGACCTAGCAGTCTTCGACTGCACTACCTGCTCCTGTAAATGTGTGCGTATTCTTCATAACTAATGTTAATATATAATTGTTATACGTTCATAGTCCTCCATGTGGTCATACGTAGTTTGTAACTAACAATAATTTTTTGACAATAAATTTATTATTATTTTTGTTGTTATTATTATTATTAATTATTATGTAACAAATGTCTGTCTGAAAACCTAAAATTCGAGAACTACTTATCTGATTTTGATACTTTTACTTTTTAATTGAAAGATGTTCTCTACGTTTGTGTGTATATTTTGTTACCTTAGGTATCACTAGTAATAGGCAATAATGATAATAGACAATCAAGTTCGGCGAAAAATCAATATTCGAAGAGAGATATTTGCATACGCTGCCTAAACGGCTAGAGAGGTGACAACAATGAATGACAATATTGTCTGTCTCAAAGAGCTCTCCAAAAACACCGCGACAGTATGTCTATCTTCAAAGATTAACCCAAATTATTGAAAAAAAAATTGTTTAAAAGCTTTACTTGGTCATTAACTTTCCTTTTTTGTCCATCTCCATGTACACATGACCGTTGTTCATTCATTCCGCTACTGTTCTTCTGTTACACTATTTTAAATTGATTTAGTCGTTAAATCTACTCCTTCGTTTTAAACTCGTCATATTTATTTTCACATATTTAATCTTTCTATATTTAGGTTTATTCATGTTTTTTAAATTGTATATTGCACTTTCCAGATTTCTTGTGTATTTATTTCGTTCATTTTTGTGGAGCACTAATGATGGTTAAAGCATATATTAGTAAAACACACTGATTCATTTTGTTTCATTATAACATGTATTACGATTTCCACGATATCGGTTGCAACCACTCATATTTTATGTGATTTGTGTAAGGTTTACAAATAAATGTTATGTCTTAATGAAAGTATTGCCACCTTTTTATTAACATTGTTAAGGAATATGTCTGTTATGTAAGAAATGTTGGCAAAATAATAAAAAGAATTGACAACGAATGTTCTTGAGGGTATGAGGAGATTTTGAAATCTCCTTTGAGCTCTTGTAAGATATTTAAAGTTTATTTTTTTAAATAAATATTGAACAAACCCTAACCTTACGAAGGATTTATATATTGCTCAGGAATTTTATTTATAAGATCTTTAATTGAGGGTTGCTTAAAGAGAAAATAATTGTGGCATTAGAGAGATGCAGATGAGTGACGCGTGATGTTCTTTCAATGAGATACGTGTTCAGAGCTTTCGCTGTTCGTTGCGACGACGTTTGATTTTTCGCAATGTAGTAGCGTCAGCGGAGGGCACTGCGGTTGTTCCTCCTCGAACCCCGCCGTCCCACTCACAAATCACGACATTAATTCAGTCGCCAAGTTTTCTAATTACACCGCCCCATTTGTATCAGTAGGCAGTACGCCCTGTCGCAGCCTCCATCGCCTACGAGCAGTTTCTTCCCGCGGCTGCCGCTGCTCTACGTTTCGCCGCTACTCTGATTCATTCTCGCCAATTTAAAGGATTTCCTCGGGCATTGCGTGTTGAGGGCGGGGTAGGAGCCCGCGGCGCGGAGGTGGGGCGTCCTCGAGGCGACGGTAAAGGCCGTGTTAGCGAGTGAAATGACGACCTGCGTAATGACAATGTAACTGCATGGCACTGCGACGAGCTCGGTGCTTGTGAGAGATACTTGGGTGAAGCGCTGGGAAAGGGGTGCGGGATGGGAACACGATGGAGCCCAACGGATGTGAAAGTGGGGGTAAGGTTGCTCCACCGCCTGTTTATGGCTTCCGCTTTTGCGCGATGACTAACGACCGCATTTAAATGAAATAAACGAATAGAACCGCCCTCCCGTTCTCCTTTTCCTCTTAACCCGGCTCCGCTTCCAGCGGCAGTTGCTCGAACCGTACCAGCGCTGGTCCGCGCCAACCAGCTACCTTTTCAGTTCGCTTCACGAGATACGACTGGTGGGTGGGGTGCGGAAGGCGACCTCCTTGTCTCCTTCCACTCCTCTGAGCTTCCCCGCTTGGCCCCTGTTCCTTCTTCGTTCCTCGCCTCAACGCGCTCTCACCGTTTGTGAATGCCGTAATGAATGTTTCGGAGCGTCTGGGCATCTCGCGATTTATCTCGCCTATTTTTCAGGCAGCTAGTGAACCGGTAAGCGCTAATGGAATGAGAGTGCGCGCTCTGGCGGGTAGAAGGTCGAGGGATGAGGGATCCAAAAATGTTCAGCAACTGCAGTCTACCCGGTTTGCGTCAAAGTGTTTACCGGATAGGTCATTGTACGCTACTTAACCCTTGTTTTAACCTCCGCTTTGGAGTTGATGTAATTCGCTGGTCGTGCTAAACGGTCCTTTCTACGTCGAGTTATCGAAGTAGATGTCACCACCAACTCTTGATGGAATAGACTTGTCGAAGAGAGTTTTCATGCTACTTTCGAAAGTTCTTATTCTTAATTAGAGATGGATGGCCCCGTTTGCCCCCGAGTATTTACCACTTGAAAGTGTTTAGAAGGGAGCTAATCCTGGTCATGCGTTAGGCCCCAACCCCATTCAGATAGAGATTGTGACATTAGGGGAGGGGGAAAACGTCTGTATCAAATATGCGAAGAGCTTATTTGTGGTAAATATTAATTAATTATTATAGTTTTTTCAGTAATTATTATGTAAGTAAATTAATTACTTAATATTTTATTCGCATACTGCTAATTAGTTATTTGAAAATGTATAAGTGTAAATTAATTACTTTTCAATGAAGAAAGTGTATTCTTATCACAATTTAACAATGCAAATTAACTGATTTTATGACTATGAGCAAGTGGGGTGTCTAAGGCACTATGGATAGCGGCGAAAGGTGTTTAATGCAACCACACTCATCTGAATACATTGGGACGCGCACACAGAATTTCACGCTACGCACGTTTGAACAAAAAAGGCTAAAATAGTTTCGTGAAACTCAGATTTCAGCTAGCTCGGAAGCTGTAATTAATCTCAAATGAAGCTAGATAAAGCGATGGAAAAGTATCCGTGAAAGTAAATTATTAGAAGGAAATTTTGCTTTGACTGAAAAGTCAGCGATCGCCAACCGCTGGGTTGCGAATCATTGATAGTCCGCGGGAAAATTTTTGTGGTTCACTGGAAATCTGAACATTTATTTCAAATTTTATTAACTATAAAACAAAATTATTTTATAAGATGTGGAGTTTCACGGTACCGGGTTTCATTGATGTGCACTGTGCCCAAATTGGACAACTGTTACTCGCCTGGGCCCAACTCATGCCTTAGAAGGGGAGATTCAGAGAAACTTGGTGTCCAAGTCGTGCTTTTATTTTTACTTGAGTTGATTCTGGGATCCAACTCTGGCGTTCCGGATACGCGCGCTTGACGAAAGATGGATGTAATTTTTTTCGAATATTTCAAGAAGTTCGTTGTTTGTTAAGAACAATTTTTGTGTTCTCCGCTGGTCTAATATATACAAACTGGCAGTTACTCCCCTCATCTTTCTCGTGGTCTTTAGGCTCCTCCCTCATATATTCTTTCTCCTCTATTTTAGTATCGATTTTTAAAGAATTTATTCTGTGACTGAAATTCGAATTTTTGGTTAGATAACATAGTGTAAATTGTGTCAGTTAAGTGATTTTAAGTGTTTTTTAAACGTTATCTTCAGCCTTAAATTACGAGTCGCCGAATTTTGGTTTCCTGCATTTACGCCTATGCCCGTGGAGACTGTTACAGGTCAGTGGCGTCATGACGGCGGCGACCGAGATAATGCCACTGCGTCGTGTTGCGTTCAGGTCGCTTCCGTAAGACGCGTACAAAAGAACTTCCGCGGCCCTCTAAACGCTCCTGGAATGGAGCTGTGAACACGAGGATACGGTAATGGTTTTCGCTGTTCATGTTGCCGTCGGGGAGCAGATACGATTCAACGGGTACGCGCCTGTATACCGTAGTCCACGGTCATTTCGGGAACGTGTTAAACGTGAACTACGCACGCTATCTTGGAGGAGGAAAAGAAATCTGATCTGAAGGGGAAGAAGTTGTGGGAGCGTCTGCTTCAGGAGGAAACAGTTGCTTCTCTGTGTGGTTGAATGTTGGATGTTTAGTACGTGGCTCAATTTCCTGCTGAAGATGTTTCTATATCTTTGATAGCGTTGCGCCTGATTTTTATAAAATAAGTTAGTTCGGAATTATGTGTTGTACAGTTTTCTTCAGTTTTATTTACACCTGAAATAATGAATAAACGTCTTTAATTTACGTAATTTTGTCGGTTTACATTGAAACAGTGTTCAGTTCGTTTCTGACAAATACATAAATAATCAACCAGCATACTCGATGTACATTAAATATATCACAATATAAAGACAACCTATTTCAATTCCATTTTCAATTCAGTTTTCTCTTTTTGTTTGTTATTTTCATTACACCGAAATGACAAGCAAACTTAGTCCGTGTATTTCAATTCATCGGTATCGTAATTAAATCTGTATGCCGAGTGCGAAGTTTGGCACTTCCAAATTTAAAAAAATAACTCGTCTTTCATTCAGTAGCTTTTCTCGGTAGCGCTAATTACATGTTATGATTAATACTTGGGAGTTTTGTACTTGTTAATGATGGAAACGGAACTCACATTTTTGAAAGAAAATAAGTAGTAAGATCATTTGCTTTTTTTAAGTCATAATTTATCTATGTTTTCAGTGATTGAAATATCTTTGAATATACTTGAGATTTGTTTGAAATTCCTGGAAGAGCCTTCTCTGTCATGTATTTGTTAACCTCGTCCTCATTTATGTTTAAGTTAGCGAGTGAACCACGGATTCATGTAGTTGACTTGTAGACGTGATTATTTTAACCTTAAATGAAGCAATTTATAATATTTTCTTAGTATTTTATTGTTGGATGTGTCTCGGTAGGGTATTTCAAATGGTAGGTATTTTAAGTATCCTTTTATAATTATATTGTGTTAGTGATGGTGTGCATTGGATGCGAAACGGTAAATTGTTCATAATTTGATTTAATTTTTGAGTTGTTGATTTCACTCATGGATTGTACTTTTTCAATTTCAAACGGGCTTTTTATTTACCAGAAAATGTTTTATATATGCAATATGCGGCTTTTGCCGAAAATACACATATACCAGAGCCCGTAGGTTGTGCGTACAAGCCTTGGTATTTACTGGCAATGACTTTAGACAGAACGAATTACTTGGTCAAGAGAAATAAGTTATCACAAGTGGTTGGAGAGCTCTTATAATGCTGTGAAGTAATAAGGTTGGAGAGCTCTAATACCTCTATTGATAATAGACTCATCGGATAATATGTTGTAGTTCTTCTTGAATACTTATTGAAATCTGCCTCAGTTTTTCTATTGCTGTTAGAAGTTAGCAGTAATCGTATAGACAACCAAAAACAGTTATAAGGATAATAGTAATTTAGTTGAAGGAAAATATATTAACTTACCTAAAAAAACAATAAAAATATCCCGCAGATGAAGCTTTTGTGTGGAAAACTAACAGAGTGGTTACTTGTCTCCTTTCCTTGAATGAAGATAATCTTTTGCATGGTACGTCATGTAGCGACGTTTCGTATCTCTGGAAGTTGTGATACCTAATTTTCAATATTCTGAACTGACTGTCATGTCCCGTCCGTAAGTGGCGCATTGAGTACGAGTTATCCCTGTCCAATTTCAGTGAGATTCTCTCATAAGGTCCTCTTGAGACGAGAAATACGAACTCCCCACGGGAACTTCCCGACCGAGGTCCAAGGCTGCTCCTCTGTCCGTCGCTGTTCTTGTGCTTTCCCTTTTGCCTCGTTTCGCCTCTTGCTGTGGGAGGAGGAGCTAGGCAGCTGAGGAAGAAAATCTCTCGGCCGTTTCTGAATATGGCGGCTCCTTAGTGACGCCGTTTCCGCCCCCTCAACACCATCTGTGAGCATGGTTGCCATCTCTTCGCTTCTACACTTCTCCCATTTACACCTCCGTTTTCTCTTCTCGCGATCCACCCTTCTGCATCTTTGTATATGCCTCCGCGTTGTTTCCTCTTTTGTAGACGATTCTTGCTGTGCACTTTCTTTTCTAGAGTCTCATTCTTCTTTCAATTTTTTGAAGCATTATCATGTACCTCCTCTGCTTGTACATGTATCTTAATGGCTCTTTCATTGACATAATAGTAATTTTGCTTTCCTCCTCATATAAACTGCTATATAAAATAGTATGTTTCATACTCATTCATTGATTAATCGGCGCATTTCCAAGCATTGTTGCGTTTTCCTGTGATTAATATTCTACATGACTATTTAACTTCTAATAATCCTTAAGTGACAATTTTATAGCCTCGCTCTCACTTCTATCTTTTTATATTATGTAGTATTCTTAACCTTATATTCGGCCTTCATAATTTTAAGAGTGATGAACATTTAAGAATTTAGTTGAAGTTTTATTAGTTCCAGATGTTTGGTGCTTCCGAACTTCCAACCGATGATCACCATACTTTCTTCATCCTCTCTTATTGCTTATCCTTCTTTTTACCAGCCGGCGAAGAGTCCTAACTCACGGGTGGTGACGGGTGCATGTTGGCGAGGAAGAAGTGGAAGCCTGTAAAAAATGGAGGCCGCTTTCCACGGAGAAATTAAGACATTAGCCGCTGACGGATCGGTTGCTCAACGCGCTCCAGCAGTTATTTAGCCTGGCGCTAAATTAAAAGCTTCGTGTTAGACGGAAGTCCGGGAAAGCGATGGCAACGGTGACGGTTCCGGCTTTGGCGGTCGCGGTTGTGTTGCAGTCAATTGCGAAGAGGGGGAGGGTGGGAAGTGTGAAGTCGTTGCAAACGCGGAGGAAGTAGAAGTGTCGGTGATGGACTGGGAAGCAGTCCGATAGTTCTCGTTTTGGGGGTAGAGGACGGCTTGTCTGCGGCAGCGGTGATGAATGCGGAGTCGACACTGCACTGCGGAGCTTAGGTACGGTGGCGCTACATCGCAGCTGGAAAGGTCAGCCAAGGGGTTGAGAAACTAACGGAATGCTTTACTGCGGGGTGCGCGCGAACAAGAGGATGTAGAGAACTCGTATGACCTTTTAAGTTGTGGAACACGTCGGTATGGGTATCATGCATGATGAAGTGTGTCTGAAAGCCAAGCGAAAAGAATGTGTTTCTATAAAAACGCTCCCTTTATAACAAAATGAATGTAGGAAAAACGGGAGTGGGAAATGTCAAATACAACCCCTGACATTTTATTATTCTTTATATGAATTATCTGCGAAGATATGTGTGTTAGTTGAGTTACCTTACACAGTATTCTGGACATTGGCTTTTGTAATGTACTGGGGAGAATTAGCTTGAGGAGTCTGTAATTGCTCCCCCCTAGAAGCGTTGGCGTAAAAACTAGGACAGTGGGTTAATTAGTCAAAGTCGTAGTGGCTGATATTACTGTCGCAGCCGACGCCAAACAACACTACATTCGACACTCTTCAGAGTACGATCGAGTTTTCCCACTTTTAGCGATAGTCCTATCAACTAGCTGCCTTGACGCACTTCATTAGCGAAACAAAGAAAATCGTTTTCTAATAGGGGAGTAGAGGATAAAATAAACAGCAGGTCAATTTGGAGTCCGTCCAGCTTTTGAAGAAGTCCCCACCAAATGGTTGGATGTGAAGTAGTATGGAGTGCACTGGTGGTCGGGTGGAGTAGCCTTCTCTGGAAGCGCCGGGAGCAGAGTGGAGGAGGCGGAAGAGCCGCAGGTCGGCAAGTGGCCGCTGGCGAAACGCCCAGCCTTCTCGAGTCCTGGGCACCGAGAACAGACGGAGCCGGCGTGATGCAGTTCTGCTGGTCCCCTTGTGCGTTGCCAGCAGGCGACATATTGTGAGCGCGCGATAATTAAATGAAGCCGAAAATGGAGATATCTCGGGGGAACGAATGTGGCTTGCCTGCTTCTAACCGAATGCGTAATTTGATTAACATGGCGAAAAATTTCTCCAAAAACGTAAAAGAAGAAGCAATTTACCGACATGTACGTTTCATTCTTCACTTGTGTGGGTATTTGATAGTACTTATGCTCATACGTTTATGCAAAATCGTACCTGTACCGTTGTACATACCTTTGTACTATATCTGTACAAAACTATACCTTTGTACAGATAAAACCCAGAAAATCGTAGAATCACTTGGAAATTTATAAACCACATTCATTGTATAAACTTTTGTTTATAACACCTTCAACGCTGAAAACAATACGAAAATGAAATAATTAACTTTATTCCTATTTATTTACTTTCTTCTGCACAGGAGATAATATTCCGACACATATAATATGACATTGTAGTGTAATTTTAGTTTGTGAACAACTAATAACATTATTTGTTTTTTTTAAATAATTTTGTAATTATTCATTTATAACAATTAATGACAAATATATGTTTAACCAATTACAAAACATAAATTAATATTTTCGTTTAAAATATTAATTTATGTTGAAGATATAATGTTCATTGATAAAAGAGCTTCTGCAGCATTAGAACTAAACATTCAATATCAATTTTGGCATTATAACCATAATGAATGCATCACTCCGGGAGAAGTTGGAGTAGGGTGGGTTTCTGTTACCACACAACTACCAATGCCGTCTCTTGCACTTTTACTTGCAGTAAGCTTTTCGCATCTAATGTATTAGATTAAGTGAACCATTTCTCATAAGGCTGGGGGGCTTTTTGAATCGGCCCGTCCGGATCTTTGTTGCCGACAACTTGGCAGTTCACAAGCTCTTCTTTAAGGGCACACAGCTTAATTTTAATTTTAGTTTGAGTATCATAATCCCTCTAGACCGATGTGATTATCTTGCCGTTTTATTGAATAATATTTGAGGTTTATTTATTAACTTACTTTATATAACTTGAAAATGTTTGAGAGCTTAATTAGGGTAAAGTTAATTAATGAATGTAATGTGCTTTTACTTTTAACCTTATTAAGTTTTCCATTCAAGCGTAGCTACGAGTGTAATTTGTTTCAATTTCATGATTGGTGTCTCAAATCGCGTTTTTGAAATCTATATGGGGTTTAATGAAAACGAATGTTTCATTCAGTGTCATATATCCAAGTGAGAGTCTTCATCGTGCGAAAGAGTGTATTTTCATCTTTTAGAATGATTAATTCCGTGTGCAGAGTGTGTTTCGGAAGGAGATAAGAGCGAGGTGCGCAGAATGCTCGGTCGATACGCTTCTAGTAGGAATGTGCCGTCTCTCCCTCCTTCACTCACTCACCCGCCCGATTTGGTGGTGCCGCCCGCACCCACCTCCCACTGCCCTCCGTCGGTGGTGCTGCTGAGTGGCGTCGTTAGCGTCGTCGACCTTCCCTCAGCGCCGCGCTCCGACAGCAGCAGCGGTGCCAGGGAGACACTTGTTGGCGCGTTTATCGCAAGCGTAACCGCCCACACCGCTCTTCTAGTCTTCCTCGCTCCGTATACCACTTCCACCGTCCCGTCACTGCCTCACGCACATCGAGCAGCGAGAGCTCCGCGAGATCGACGCTACACCCGCGCCGCTTCGGTTGCGGACGCTGGAATCACTGCGTCTGTATCTTCTTTCTCTGCTCATTCACATACTCAGGTACCTGCTCGCTGCTCGTCCGGCTTTTAACGGCTATGAACAGCGCACTGACGACATTTTTTTCTTACCATCGTCTTAGCTATTTTAGTTTCTTTATTGTATCATTGATATTTTCTGTGCTTATTATTCGCGACCTGTATTATTGCTTCCCGTGAACAATTGATCTCGTTAAACTAATATTGTTAGATTCTACTATACTTTTGCGCCTTACAAAAGTCTGGAGATATATAGTGGTAAGAATATTCGTTTATGATTCAGGGATACAGTCTTTAAATTAATATGGTTTTAATGTGTACTATTTATGTGTTTTCAGAGAAATTTTCCAAAACATTTCTAACAATTTATTTGTCTTCGTCATTCAATTTATATTTGTTCTCTCATTTTACTCAACCTATTCTTGGTTGGGATCACCCATGTTTTCCTTTTTACGAAATAAACAGTGTCCCTTCTGTAAGCCGCATAGAGTTGCTGCTACCAGTGGTTGATCTATGGGGGGGGGGGGCTAAGGGGGCTANAGACGTGAACTTTCAACAGATAGTATTGAAATTGATAAAATATATCTTTATCCTTTAATATGTATTTGAATTTTAAACAATTAATAAATTTGGTCACTATTTAATGAATTGTTAATTATGTATTTGATGAATTGATGTATTATATTAAAATACAAAACCGCTATTATATTTATAATAATATTTACAATAATCATAAGAATATTTACAATAATATGTAAAACAATATTTATAAAATGTACCCCCCCCCTGAATACAGTCTAGATCCGCCACTGGCTGCTACGAACCTATCACCGCTACTCATCGCATGAACAATGATACAGTCTCTGATATTTAATTGGGACAAAGTTCTGCAAGTCCTTGACCTCTGCGCTAAGAAGAAAAGGGAGAAATAATGTGTTCTCGGCACCCATGAATAAATTTGTTTGTATAAATTTTTGTTACAGTCTGTCTTAATTACAATTTTAATATCTGATTGTAGTTATATTGAATTTAATTCATTTTAGTGGTCATGAAGAATCCATTGCCTCTTCTAAAACAATGTAAAGTTGTTGTAACTTCGATAAGTTGTGTCGAACTTTCATTGCACGTAATTAAATCACTTTCATTAGAGGAGTCAAAATTATACTTTTGAGGATATGTTTCAGAAATGTAATTTGTATATTTGAAAGTACTTGTGGAAAACATTTTCAAACGAATAATCTCTTTCGCACAACATGAAAACACAATTTTTTTAGATATAAACGGAACCTATGCATTCACATTACGCATTATCAGTAACTGTCGTGATATTGTACCGCGGGTATTACACAATGAATTACCAACTAAATCTTGGAAAAGTATTAAATGTCGATTTATTCATCTCATAATGTGTAATGAGACAAGTCTCTGCCAGGATAAATCCATTAGCGCATAACTACTTTGCACCATAACATATTCATGTTTTATTCGCTTGTATTCTGCTTTCAATAAAAATTTAATAAATCTCTTCATATAAAATGTCAACAGTTGAAAAGGTTCATTATTATTCATTTGGCAATTAGAGAAAAAGCATTGTTTTCCAAATAAGTTAAAACAACCTCTTGTAACATTTTTAATTTAAAAATCTGCGTGGATTTACCTTCTTCCCCTTTTTTGCTTGACGTTTTATTTTTATTTCACTTTTATTTTAATGGATGCAGCGTAGTATTATGCTTCACCATCTGAGAAGTCACTAATGTATGTACTTAACAAGCGTGGACCATTTATCACAATTTATGGTAATTTAAAAGGGAGTCTTTTGTATTATGTATATTCGTAGGATCAGTGCTGGCAGTTTCCAGGTTACTCTTATCTATACTAGATGGAAAAGCAAATGTATAGCTGAGGATTAATCTTGTAAGCCTTCTGTTGGTTATGTAAAAACTAAAACATTTGCATCGGATAAAAATGTTATAATTCTGCTATTTTTATTGGAACATAAATTTTCCTTTTGTCGTGTCAGCATTTTACAAATCATCTTGGTTTTAAGGACCTGACTGGCCCTTAGAGGTATTGTTACTGTCGTTTTTGACAGTAAAAGTCTGATAGCACTTTGACTTAATGTGGCTATTTCCGACAAAAGTCGTGGAATTTGAAGCGACAGATTTTCTTATCTTCTGTAAATTCTGGAGTGTCTTTGGAGGACACGACATGCTCGTGTTTTGGAGGAACACTAAATTAAACTAATTGCCTCGTATTTTCTTTTCAAGCTTAGGGACTGAGTAAAAGCTCATTACGGATAGTGTGCTGAGGTTATTAAAGAAGTGATTTCTGTTGGGTAGGAAAGAGTAATGCGGTAATTCTGAAGAGGAGCCATAAAATGGAAATATATACGCCTCCATAATTTTTATGCCTTAACACCAATTAACATTCCGTTAAATAACAGAGATTGCGCCGTTATCCAAACAAAAGCTAATTTCCCAATGTTAGTGCCTACTGTGTAATGAAAAGTGCCATTCAAAGCCCTTGATATCTAATTTTCCACACCGATTCGGAGCAATATCGCTCGAGTTCCGCATCGCCTCACAGGAGGAAAGAAATTCAGGGTCTCGTTGAAATTGAGTCGTTTAAAGGAAAAATGATCTCGCTGTACGGCGCCATTTCCTCTGAAAATTGGGCTTCCCGGCTGCACGTGCGGCAGTTCGGGAGTTGCCGTCAGAACTCTTAAGAAGCCTTGTTTCCTCGCCAGGAGGCGGGGGTGGTCGGGCACGCGAGCATTTGCTGCTCCTTTGATTCTCAAAAACGAGCTATCGCGTTTCAGAAATTTGTGGAAATTGACATCGTCTGAGTGTGTCCTAGTTTCTTTTCTGATGTGAAGGTGGATGTGAGAGTGCTGAAACGCTGAAATATAATAGTTTCCTTTTATTTCATATCGTGTCTCAGATTCCCCTTAGTGATGCGTTGCTGCCAATTACATAATTCAGATTCCCCTATCCAATTATTCATTCATTACTTTATACTTCAATAAGTTATTCATTTATTGAACGATGTGTAGTTTTCGCTCATTACAGAAGAGTTTCATTCTTATTCGTAATTTGTAATCATAAGGTTCAAATGCTTACTGAGTGGATGGTTTCATAATGAAAAAAAAATCAGTGTCGCAGGCGAATATTTTAGTACTCTTGATACTATGAATAAAAATGTCGAGGATAAGACATTGAGAACAGGATACATTTTATGAGAACAAAATTTAAATAATGCAAATCCATCGATGTAAATGAACTTGAATGTGTTCTATTGCTGTATCTTTTTCTTTATAACGTTTATTTTTTACTTACTACGTTTATTCACCTTAAAAAACGAAACACTGGATAACCATTACGTATTTAATTTAGAGTTTCCATGGTATAATTGGCACACTGATTGATTCTCTCATGTTTGTATTACTCCAAAATCTTGCTACGGACTCACTTGTGTTTCTTCATTGTAAGACAAGGGAAAATTCATAGCCGGCCTCTAAAAAAGTTGAAAGCTAAAAAACATGTTTTTTAACTCGTCAGAAATTTTGTATGGTACGCTTGAAAATGGGGGGAGATTTGTCCTAAACAAAAAAAAAAAGTGAAAAACAATTAAAGATATTTTTTATGTTTTATACACTAACATTTTCTCGCTTTTCATCGTGTAAGACAATACGATATTTCCATTTCAATTATCTCTGTCTAGTTATATTTGTTGCGGGTTTTTTGTGTCGCGGATTAAGTAAATATGAACGTTTTGACATGTGTTACCCTGCCGTTCCCACCTAATGGGGAAAGTGTTGTAGTTTTTCCTGTGATTTTTAATAGTGGTATTGTAGTTTTTAGGTAAATTAAATGCTATTCAGCTCCTTGTGATAGTACTGATAAAGTTTCTTACTGGAACTTAAATTTCACCATAAGCTAGTGTGATTATTATTATTTATTATTTACATGTACATTCTTTACACTTTACATATCACCCCGTGCCGCGGCTGGATAGCCAATAACGGGGATGTGGTTAATGGTTGTATTCAGTCTCATCCTTCCGCTGTACTCCACATACTGTATGCATTATTATCTCTATCTATTAGTTGCTCATCTCTATTTACATCTGTTGAGAAGACTACTTATCTCCTCCCCATAGAATCCACTTTGTGCCGTTTTTCCCTAAGTGCCGTTTAACAGCCGTTCCTTTAGCCCTCAATAGCGTGCACTTATGAGGTAGCCCCCCCCCCTCCCAGAATAGGAGACAAGAACGTTGTTCATTATCTAGCGTATCTGCAAATCAACATTCAAATAATTTTCGTGTCTGCATTAACATCGACAAGTTTATCCAGTTGTAAACACCCTCCTTCTTGAGTCTGGCATACCATTCACGTCGCTCTTCATCTGTAACACTAGTCAAACGACACATGCTCAACTGATTCTTTGTTTCGCCACATACACATTGATCGTCCTGGGCGAGTCCTTGGGCGTTTGAGGTACGTTTTGAGATTAGCATGTCCTGTTAGTATCTCGATTGTACATTTTTGTGGTCGAAACCATCGTTTGTGTCGTTCCGCATATCGAACATTGGGTATGAAATTTTTCAAGTCCACCGCCTCCGAGCATACTGTCCAGCGGATCTGCCAGCAATCCCAGAGTTTCGCATCTATTGTGTTTTTTTTCAATCTCTCATGGTAGATGTAATGACCCGATTATCTATTTGTAGTTCATGATCACGACGGACTGTGTAACGCAGCATCTGACGATCAATATACAACTCTATGGACATGATGCCTAACAACACCAACATTCCTTTTGTTGAAACGCTCTAGTTCCCGCCGTACCCGTGACGTATACAACAACGTTGGTGGCTTGACTATTTTGTTGTTGTTGTTATGAATGGCCATTGTATTGCGGTAAATTATAGAAATAATGCAATGATTTATGAGGGTGTATGTACGAAGAGCTCGGAATTTACCGCTGTTGTAAGCTTTTGCTCTTGTTACTGATCGTCAATAACAATCTCCATTTTCTTTGCGTCCCTTGTTTTGTGGTTTACTGTTCATTCGCGTGGCAGTGTTCTCCAAGAGCTCACATCGACACCAACACATTTCTTGTGCGTTGTATTCGCCCTAGACTTGGCGTCTCAAATTGGATTCTGTTCGCTTGAAATAGGTCGCATTTAGGAGCGGGAAAGGATTGAAACTTTCTGGAGGTGCCGAATCCCGCGCCTCCAAGAATCTCTGAGTTTAAGCTTCCTGTACTCCTTCACCGTAATGCAATGGAGTGAAGCGATTCCGTGGAGATTTCACATACCATTAGCTTAGAAAATAATTTTGTGTTAAGAGTAAGTCCCATATTTAGGGTAATTGATTTATATTGAAATCTCTAGATATTGCTTTCAGGGTACTCATGTTCTTTTGTATTTTTTCAATTACTCTCCTCTTTTTCATCCTTCGATCACCCACTTGCATCACTGTTCTACAATTTTTTCCATCTCTAGTCCTTTTTCTTGCACTTCAGTTATCTTTTATCTTTCCTACCTTCAAAGGTTGTGGCACTAAGACATCGTTGGAATTCAGGACATCTCTACAATCTCTTACTTTGCTTTCTATCGAATCTTCTATTTTCCGTTCTTATCTACAGTGCCACTACAATATTTCTGATTTACTGTATCGTGTTCTTCTGTCATCTATTGCTGAAGTTAAAAAGACCGTCAGAATATTGAAATTTGCACATCTAGTGGGTTATTCTTGTTCTCCCTCTTCCTTATTATAAAATTTGAATGTTTATTTTAATAAAATGAGTAACTAGTTACTAATGAGAAGAAAAAAACTTCTTAAAACTTAAAGAACGAGGAGGATGTCGACTTTCAATATTTGTATCTACCTCAGGGCCCTTGATCGGAATTGATGGGATTGGCCCTTGCTTTCTTCCGGAGAGTAAATTAGTTTATTGTCCTCCACGTGGTCATATGCACTTTTTATTGCTGTTTTGACAATAAATTTAAATTTAAAATAGATTATAACATCTGTTGTAAAAACATATTCCGTCCTTTTTTAATTATTTCTCTTATACGTGAATTATTCTGTGTTGACGGCTCAGATGACCTTGTTGGCGAACCCCAAAGGTTTAATAATAATAATAATAATATAATAATAATAATAACCTGTGTTCTTTAAAGTTTTTTTCCAAAACCCTCTTAAGTGCACCTTTATGAGACAATATAATTAAACCAAACCTGTAAGTCTCTCTACCCTGTTTTGCGTTTTAGACTTCTTCGGAGTCGGAAAGAGTTTTTTTTTCTTTTATGAACCCATATAACAATTCGTGTTTTTTATTGAGTGGATTTTTTTTGTTTCTTGTTTGAATTTCTCTTGGTTTCTATGATTTCTCATTTGAACTACCCGTAATCTTTGAAAGTATATATACAGTATTACGAATACAATAGTACCACTTAAAGTGCTAAATTTTCAACAGAAAAGACTCAATATATGAATTAATCTCAATTTACTATGGGTCCATATGTCTGAGGGAGTCAATATATGGTCTTAATATGTTTCTCTTTGTGTTCTTCTCCCATATCATGAAGCCCTTTTAATTGGACAGCTCCTCTTTGTCACTACCCCGTGAGGATGAGATCGTCAGAATCTCTTCTGCCTCCATTTCACTCTTCGTCATATCTATTATTATTATTATTATTATTATTATTATTCTACATCTGTTCTTGAAACGTAATGAATTTCTTCTTTGTTGATATCAATTGTGGGGTTGGTTCTATTCTGTAATGGAACANTGTTCTTGAAACGTAATGAATTTCTTCTTTGTTGATATCAATTGTGGGGTTGGTTCTATTCTGTAATGGAACATGGCTGAAAAGAATGTCTGTTGTTAAGGGACTCATATCATTATTGCTAGTAAATTGGCCCTTAATCGACGTGAGCATTTAGATTGACTATTCCTTCACCAAATATAGAAAAAACTTGATTCGACTTATCGTACAGCTCATTTCACAGAAACAATAGCTCTTGCCAAATAATGTTGTTACTTTCTTCTGGAGATAATCTCGTTTTCCTTTCCCAATTTAGGTACGTTATCTGAAAGTTCCTGCTGTGGAGTTGGGATTGAAATACCATTTTAATTTATAGCAGACCAGCTTGTACAAGGGAGGTTAAAAAAAAGAAAAGAATATTACAAGTATTTTGATAAATCTGCATTTTCCTAGTAAGTGTTATTGATTCAGTTCCTTTGTGATATTTTTTCGTGAATTCGAATACTTAACACTATCATGTGAGTATCTCATGCAGTTTTTAATCCACTTTTCTCTTTTTATTATGCGGTTACAAGTAGTGAAATATTCGACGTGCGTGCCAAGCTTGCATAAAGAAAATATGTTGCGATGGTTCACGAGGTCGAGCTGTGGGCAAGGTCCTGTAGATGGTGGAGGCGGGGAAGATAGAAAAGGGTCGCTTTGGGAAACCAGCGAACTCTGTGGGGTTTATCACACGAAGTTTTTCCGTACTTATCGTCTTTTCTCTTTGTTAGGCAACGTGTGCAAGGGCAGGCGCGTGTTCTAATGCGACATGCCTTCCTCACGTCGGGATGCGCTAAATTGTAACCCAAATAGGATTTAAACTACACCCACTACACCACATGGTCCTGGAAATGAAATGTAATAACTTACGAATAAAATATTAATAAATTACCAAGAAAAGTAATATTTGGATGTTAATAAGTAACTCAGCAAGACTTTGATTGAAATTAAACTTAAAAAGAAATATCTTTCAAATGACATTGCTCAATAAAAAGGTGAATGTATTTAAATATAAATACAATTATGTATAATCAGAAATGTTACACATCTCTAGGTGATCGTAGATTTTTGAATCTGAATTTTATTTTGATGTCATAGATTTCTTTATGTAGATTTCCACCCCATGGCCGATGGGTGATTTTTCTCCTTCGGGCGTTTTGTCATCTGTGTTCCGGACGTGTTGTTGAGTGTCATTTCGGTGAGGTCGTGACGCGTGTGCCCGAGGATGTATACTCCCCTTATCAGATGACGTTGGATTCGCCTAGGTGACGATTTGCTGCTAATGGGTGGTCTCTGCAAACATTGTGCCACTGCGTCAGAAGGGGCTTACCTCCCTCTCTCTCCTGGCACAGGAAATCTGCTGCGAGTGAGGTTGTTTCCCAAGAACGGGCAATAGAACTTACTGTGAGATATTATTTCTGTTNTTACCTCCCTCTCTCTCCTGGCACAGGAAATCTGCTGCGAGTGAGGTTGTTTCCCAAGAACGGGCAATAGAACTTACTGTGAGATATTATTTCTGTTTGCTATATCTAAAAAGAGTTTTTAAAAAGTTAAAAATTGAAAAATCATTTACAACATACTGCTTCTTCAGGTTTTAGAAGAGCTTCGCGAGTAAATACAAGTAAGAGAGAAGTGAAAAGAAGTCAGGTCTATTATCTAAATTTCTTGCATCTTGTGCTCGTCGTTTACGCTATCTTCTTCTTCTAGTGGGTTTTTACGCTTTGTGAAAATACAAAGATGAGTTATGGTAGTGGAACTTACTATTCGTATACGTATATTACTGAATATTTTACGTTCTTCATTTTCTTAGCGCATTGTAGTGTGTGCAGGACATTTAATTTTGTTTGCAAAGAAAGTTATTTATTAGATTTTTACGTATTTGAATTTTTTATTCTGCGGTATTTGCTAACTGCGTGTAAATACGTATGTTAATTAAGTCTGCAGAGTTAAGTAAAAAATGAAAATAATCTTGCGCCCCGCGTCTGAAAATACTTGGACGTCCAAACAGTAAGTGTACTACAGTACTATCCACCACAGCATCAAGCAGTTTCACGGTAACGCATTTTGCAACTCCCCTTTTCCATAAGTGCGAATCACTTATACAATCTTTTCTGTTTGTGTTTGAGGCGACGAAATATAGTTCCGCACATAAATTTTTTCTCGAGACCTTTTCATATTTCGTGTAATTTTCTTTTTCATTCCATTCCTCCTCTTATGCTCTACTTCTTAGTGTGGTTTTTGATGACGTGGTGTGAGGCATACACTGGAATAAACAAATTTGCAACGGACCAACCCACCATCTCCTCTGCATTTCGAGGCAGACATTAATTTCTGAAAGTACGTTTCATTCCCAGCTAATTTATTTTAGTTTTTTTTCTCAGTGAAAAACATCCTTTCATCTTGCAATTTTGTGAGTTGTTGCGTGCACTCCGCGTGTCATCTCCGCCGAGTGTGTAAACGAGTGTTTTGTGAGCTTGTTCTCGTGCATGTTCGTGAAATTCCCTGGTTTGGCCCAGCATTTTCAGTACTCAAATTGCGCAAACTGAGAGGGACGGTGCTCTGCGGTGAGCTCTCTCAATGCATGTCTGCTTTTGGAGTGTTTTGGAACAGGGCGTTTCGCGTGTTGACTGCGCTAAGAAGGTCTAGAATAGTATTATGGAAGTATCGGAGAAAATCCTTATTTTGTATTTAATTTCCCTAAGGAACTTCATGGTCCTTTTTTATTCCAAATCATTAGTTTTTAATTCTAGTAGAAGTATGATAGTTATGTTGACGAGCCCTAAAGCCCCACAAAAAAAGTATGATAGTTTTAATTCTACGTTATGATATATTGACCGTAATTTGATACATTATGATACGTGGATTGATATTAAGGAACTTACTAGTTATTGAACAAATACAATTATATTGAAGAACTCATTTGATCGATTGATATATTCTGCAGACTTCTCTTATTCTTAATAATCTACCAAAATCAATCTCAATTTAAATCAGGGAAATAACAATAAAATAATAAAATAGAAGACAAGATCACTTGTAAATTTTACTGTACTATAAGAATATAACTACAAACCTTAGTACAGTTTATTTTCGTGTTGTCAATCGATTTGAAAGGCCCTTACATTTAACGCACAGTTAAGATCAGATATTTCTAGCAACATTTTAGAGCTTCGGTGTTGCGTATCCTCCTTGTTATTGTATTTACTCTGAAAATAGTTTTTGTGGATCTAAATGTAAAGTAGGCTCGATAATCAAAGCTACTTTAACGCACAACTACAGAAAACCTACTTTTATTTATATGACTTGTCACGGCTCACGCACACATAGTAAACTCCCATTGGAAGACACTAGTTTGAACGCTAGTCGCTCATACCTCTATATTGCCAGTTCCTAACGGACCTGAGGACCTCTTTGACAAAATCTTTTTTATTTTTATTTGTATAAAAACAAGTCATGATTTCATTTTTTATAAAGTATAATTCTGAACTTTTTTATAAATAAGGAGTTTATTATAAATAAGAAGATTGTTTCATTTGGATTTGTTATATATATAT
>NNCF01126481.1:632732-654464 GCA_002313205.1 Laupala kohalensis
GTCGGTAGGCGCATGAGCGCGCAGAGCTCAAGGTCCCGGGTTCGAACCCCGGTCCTGTCTCCCATTTTCATTCGACGTAACATGATTAATGTTACCTGGCGGTGAGGTTCACCGCAATATAAGAGATTTCTATATTTGTGAACAACAAAGTTAAGGAATCCTCGAACTTACTTGTACGTCTCAGAATTGATAAAAGTTTTTTTCTCTTTTTTTTTCAACGGTGTTTACATAGAAAAAATGTAATTATATTTTTATGGCACTGGTTTGACATTTGAAATTAAATGTTATCGTAATTGAAATATTCTTTTGTTATGTGTTGAGAAAAAAATAAACACTATTGAAATATGAAAATTGTATTCTTATCTGAAATCTATCGGAAATTTAGGAAGTAATGCAGGGTGACGAGCGACTGAGAATCGGGAAAACCGGGAAAAGTCAGGGAATTTTCTGTTTCTGGAGAAGTCGGGGAAAAGTCAGGGAACTTGCTCACTGCACAGGGAAAAAATTCGATAACAACGATCGTTGTATTAAAAAAATGCACTACAAATTCTTTTCTTCGATTATATTTAAGGAGACTTACTCAACCCAATACCCCTTCCGTGAGGTTTTTCATTGAAAGACGGAAGCCATGCTTGACTAACCTGTAACTAAGCTCTTGTCAGAGCCATTGCAACGAAGCGACAGCAGGACAGTTCCAAGTGAAACTAGTCTGAGGTTGGAGCGCCGTTTCGTTGCAACGCTCCACAATTTGAACAAAACAGTTACCGTTCAGTTTTAGCAAAACAGCTCCAGAGGCAGTTTCAGTTGACCCATTTCTAGACGATAAAACGCGATAGAACTAGTAGCACCGTTGATACTACTTGCGTGTAGGGTTGCCACCCGTCCGGGTTTCCCCGGATTTATCCTAGTTTCAAGGGCGTCCGGGCGAGATTTCCTTCACCATTCGGATTTAAAAAAAAAACTGTTCGACGAAGACTAACAGTCGTGATCATTCGAAATTGTCACATACCATTGAGAACGTGACACGAATTATTACGTGAGTTACAATAACTCCATTAAGAAGCGATTTTAATGTTAAGATTATTTTTGTAACTAGGTGTATCTTGTGTATTACACAACACAAGATACCACAGTCGTAACTCCTCAGTTCTTTGTTGTTGATTTTTTATGTGAATAATAAAATTTGAATTTCAGTTATTGTATTGAACTTAGTTTTTCATTTTTATTTTCTTTCCAATACAGAGAAGTGTCTATTGAATTCTGATTAAAGCCACTGTTTCTTACTGGGAAAGCAAGTATTTATTTATTATTCTTAATGAAATGATATAACAAGTTAAATTTAATGTATCATTACGAAGGGTTGAAATCATTATTCATAGTAACGTTCGGGTTTTAGCTCCAAAATCCGGTGTGTTCGGTCTCCTTGTCTTAGATTTGAGATTTTGTTGATGGCAATCCTATTTACGAGGGCAATTTGAGTGTAGAACAGTGGTCGGCAACTCCAATCCTACCTCTTATTTTCTCCTTTTAGCAGATGTTATATTTTACTGACCATAAATCTCATGATTGTATCATAACTTAGATGACCCTGACGTTCTGGAAGAATGTTATACGTGTATTATTGCACTCAGCTAAGTAATTTGATGAGACATTGTCATACGTCTGCTGCGCGGGGTTAAGCTCGCGTAGCTTCAACAATTCCGCCTACAACCACCGATTCATTCTCAAAACTGCTTTAACGTCGTTTCAATGATGACAGAGATAAAGGCAACTTAAATCAGTCTTTAGTCAGTCTAATACTTGTGTTGTTTATATTTCTGATAAGTGTGCTTTTTTTATTTTTTGAATGGCAACGCTTTACTATTGACGAATGATTAATGAATTATTGACAATTTCCTTTTATGAAATTACATTATTTTAAAAGATTTCACCTGCTAGAATATTTGTTTCTCAAAAGAAATAATTGCGCGCTGTTGATGATGTGCGATTAGTCAGGAAAAATTATCCATTGGACAGGGAAAATCAGGGAAAAGTCGGGAAATTTTGATATTAAGAATCAATAGCCACCCTGTAATACAATATAGGTTACTTAACAAGCCTGGTGAAAATGTCAAAAGATTATTATAAATACTGAAACTTCATACTTTATTTTTACCAATTTTGTTGGTATCAAATAAGAGAAAATATATCTCGTCGTTCATAAATGAAACAAAACAAAAATAGAAATTCTGCGTGACTTGCACTGGGGCAAATGTGATTTCTTGGAGAGTGAGTGTGATGGTCCCTACCGTACTGCAACTGGGTAATAATTGTGTGAAACGTCACCACAAAAAAAAGTCATTGGTATTAAGGCTCTTTCATTCTTGGTAGAAGCGTATATTTTAGTCACTGGAAATTAACTTTCTTCTCTTAGTGTGTTTAATTGATAAGATTGACAAACCACCGATAGATTATTCTGGGAAATTGGAATAAACTCAGGGGAAAGCTGGAGATAGAAACTTAAGGGGTAAAACTTTCCGTATTTTTGACTCCATTATTCATACAAACAGATTGATTTTTTATTTGAGAGTGGGTAATAAATAAAACTATTTATGTTATGTTAAAATGATTTTATTTATAACCCATTCTAAAATAAGAAACCAGTCTCTTAGTATAAAGGGGTAAATGAGAATTGTATTAGTTCCGCCGAACTTGTACTTGCTATTTCTTGTACGGCACCTCTAGACTTTTGAGCACTTTGAATACATATTTTCTCCTAGATTTATAAAGTATTTTCGCATAATAACGTTTGAACAATAATTTTTTAGGAATAATATTCTATATTTTTGTGTAGTACAGAATCCAATTCCACTCTTTTGCTTTGATCAGCTTCACTTCATCCATCAACAGCGTCTGTCCCCTTTCCTCTGCTTTTGCTGGAGGCATCTCACCCTCAACCCTTTCCTTGCGAGCGCGTCGAAAAACTAATTCTTCGTCTCTTATCTTGACCCACCACTGCTGCGCGTCCCACTCCATTTGGTGGTGACGGCGGTGTACGAGACATGACGTGCTCGGTGATAGCAGAGGTTGACGAGGATGCTGGCTCTGACTGGTGCAATGGTGGTTGACGAGGATGCTGGCAATGAGAGGTGGGCGACGAAAACGATGGTGTTGAAATGGGGAAGTCGCCTGCCACATTCCGCGACCACAAGCGCTGCATACCTGTCATAGTTAGTTGCTTACTATTTGGAAACAACGCGCTACCATTCGTTTAAGACATGGTAATATTTATTTATGGATGCAACATTTATAATTATTTATTTATGGATGCAACATTTATAATTATTTATTTATGGATGCAACAAGGCTATATACACATTCCTTACATTTGTTCATGAAGTTGACATTTCGTGATGCTCAATAATAAAATATTTTACGCAACTAGATAGCTTAGAATGCGAACATTTCAATCGCAAGTCCTACATGGCACAAATGTATCAGTCTGATATTCGATGGAGTATCTATCTAAAATTTGATGGAAGAAAGGGCCTAATTCTCGATTCCATTCTTAGAAAGTGCATTCCAAATACTTAGGTATTCGGATCATTTTATTGTTTAAAGAATTGTAGAAGAAAAATTACCACATTGGATGGTCCGTCAATGAAATTTTAGGTTAAAAGGCCCTAGTAAAAACTTTCAGTTGTTCCTGTATTATTATCATTTGCAGTTTGATGAATAGTTTGTGTTTGATTCGCCAACGTTGTAAACAACTCGTACAATTTTTCAACTATCGTGAAGAAAGTTTTTTTCTTGGAATCCAGAAACGAGACAAGTGTTTTGTTTTGATTTATTTCCCCTCTGTCAATTTTTTACTACAGTGCCTCACAAAGCTTGTACGAGTTGTTACGTATTTAAACGAACGTTACCTAATTAGCGATTTGAAATGTGGCGCAGGGGCGTGTCAATTAGTTGGTATTTTGCGCAGCGGTTTCGCCGTAACGACCATGCATTCTTGCCGGATGAGTGCATTCACCTCGTCGCGGGTGAATTTTATCCGCGACAGAGTTCGAGGGTTCGGGGTACGAAACTCTCCTAATAATGCAACTCTACCCCTACCAGATTTATGTGCGCCTGGCGCCGCGGTGTATGCGAAGGTGTGTGTGTGTGTGTGTGTGATAATCTGAAGCAAAAGCGTGCTGTATGTAGGTTTACATTGTACAAACCACTTATGCGTGTAATTCCATGTTTTTTCGCTGCTAATGCGAAGTTAATGTTTCGAAGAAAGAGTTTAATTAATTAATGCATTTCAGAGAATGTTATTTGTGTATGTGACGCATTCTAGATTGAATTCTTAGGCAGTTTTCGTTTCACTGTATGTTGAAATATTAAAATTTTATAATGCTTCAAATGCATCAGAAATGTATCTTATATGACACATATGCTAGTTTTGAAAATGCAATTTTTCGTGATAAACCTTCTTGCCCCATGAATTTTCACTTAGAATTGAGCAAGGTAAATGTCGCTTCAAAGAATACCGAGGATTACGTGGCCACTCATAACTTGGCGTTGTAACGATTTTCAATTCCACCGACCCTTTAGCAAGAAAGGTCTGATGATTTCCACATCGAGGGGTTTGTGCTGCGCTGGGAAAGCCTTCCCTACCTCCTGCGTGCTCGCTTCGTGGAAAAGTCTACCCTCGAATTCTTTGAACCGCATACTGGAATCGGAAATCGTTTCTCGGAAAAGTCACTCTAGATGTGGCTCCTTCCACCTTTACGTTGCTTGTCTCCATGAAATTTACAATTTGTGGTACTCGTAAGAACCGGTTATTTTGGATGGGATGGATATATTGTATGGTCACTATTTTCATTGACTTAACTTAGAACAATCGTGGTTTATTGCTTAGAAAATGCCAATACAAATAGAAATATCAACTTTGAATGCTTAAATGGTATTGTTTCAAGTTATTCAATAAATACATATTCTTTCTTTGAAAGTTTATTATTTTTTACCTCTTCTTATATTAGTGTATTATTTTACGATTCTTATATCCAGAAGCATTCTTCCTAGAAACCTTGGTTTGGTGCTCATTCGTACGTCTAGAGTTTGATAATTAATTTTCCTCTCTTATATTCCATTGCATCTCCGTTCATCCACTTTCGGCGACGTGTTTTATTTTATATACTTAAGAGGAATTGTTCTAAATAATATATTTCTGACAATTTCTAGGAACCATGAATTATAACTTATTGATAGTTAAGATTATGTGCCTTTCTGTGAAATAATTGTGATGAATTGGAAAGAATGATACGAAATGCCAAATTGCTCTGTTTTTTAGACATTAATTGAGGAACTGCTGTATAGTATATTGACTCTCGTAATGAGCTACTGCAATTGTCTGGGTATAATTCTATTCTTATTATACATAAAAGTATTATTTCACTGAGATGGTGAACTGAAATTCAGATTATTTTTACGTGGTTCTTGATTATTCTTTTTTATTGTCATTATTCTTTTTCTTTACAGGTACGAAACCGAACATTTATCAAACTACATGAGTGAATTCTAAAAATATTTCTTCGTGAAATCGGCTATGTATATGTTTCCTTCATATGTAGACCTATTGTACTAATCACTTCATTTGTCGATCAGATTTGGACCATTGTTTTATTTCATTAATTCCGAACACAAGTTGTGAAACAGGTAGATTTCATCGGTGTGCACGTTCATTAGAAGTAAGTTTCATCGGCGTGTACGGCTTCTTAGATTCTCCTCCTTATATCTTTCAATCGTATGCCTTTATTTTTGATGGCACTTAGAGAAAAATCATTATATCAAATGACAAAATACAAACAAGGCTTTGAATAAAACTTACAAACAATATATGATTTACAAGTTCAATGAGGTGAGGAGAAAATAATTAAAGGAATCAAAATAAAGGTACGTACTTACATTTATCATATCCTTGTAAAGCTTCAATGACAGCAGATGATGCGTTACTTAACTTAAGAATTCCGTTAAAAAATATTGAAAAAAAAAATTAAAAAACTTGCCAACAAGTGTCATTTACTTAGTGAAGCATGATTTATTTGTAATACATTATGATATTTGTAAGAACTATTTTTAACTATTTGAAATAAACATGCATGAATACACCTTTGTGGCAACAACTATTCATTGGATTGATAAACATTTATATTAGTTATTTAATATGTAATATTAATTTCTCGGATAAGCGTAAAATTCTTAGGTCCTTCGTATGCATGCAATAAAAAAATGAATTGCACACCCTGGAATGTTTGTTTCATACTTCAAAGTGTCATGCCGTAGCAAATGAATTCTGAGTTCTTCTATAATGTCAACTCTAAGGAGAATGACAGGCGTTTTCATCTATACGTCCAGTAGTTAAAGAGTGATGATATTTCAAATTAAGTTTTCTTGTAAATGCCCTCGGTGAAGGATATGGCATATTACAAGACTACTTTTATTGACTAGGGAAACATGATATGAAGGCTTATTATGAATATTGCATGTATGTTTATACGAGTAAACAAAAAGACGTAGATAATGAACTTGAATTCTTGACGGGATATTGCTTTCGTATAGTGTAGGCTGCTTTGAGAGGGTTTTTCGAAATTTCTATATTGAAAGGATAAATTTGGAGGAAATGTAATATTTAGACTTTCTCGATTTTCACTATATACCAAATAGTTACATTTTGGAATCGGTATCGGTGTATCGAGGTTCCACATCACGAGTTTTGCTCTCCGCCATTGAGTAGGTCGAATTGTGGAGTAGGTCGAATTTTGAGCAGAGGCGCGACTGAGAGCCATTTGCACAATGGCCATTTGTCTTCTTCGCGGTCGGATTCACCTGTGTGAAGAGTCTGCTCCCGGTAGTGGTTGACAGGTCTGAATGCGATTGGGGAAACAAATGCTGCTGGCGCTTATATTGTTTATGATACGTTAATGCTGTATCTGTGCTCGTAGCTACTGTAAATTGAATCGAAGCATAAAGCCTTCGGCAACACTTTGCAGCTAAATTCCCATTTTGGAAATCACCGGTACAATAATAAAAGCATTCTTTTAAATGCTTGAAGTATTATATTAGTCTGGTTATGTAGTATGTACTGAGATGGAGTTTCATTGAATGTTTTAATTGGTATTTTTGTATTTTGCAAATGCATAAAATTACGTCGACGTATCATTTCTTATTCGTTTAGTAAATGTTGAGATACAGTGGATAAACATATAGAATGCATAAAGAAATTGTATGTATGTTTGTTCTATTGATTTAATGTCTTATAAATGTAAAAAAACAAAGAATTTGGAATGTGTGACTATGTGTGCAATGTCAGTGTTTTACATTTTCGTTTTTTGGGGGTTAATTGGTGTACATTAAAATGACACGGAAATAATGTGTAAATGACATGCCTGTAATTGTGTAAATATGTAATATGCTTTGTAAAATAATGTATTCGAAACTTTCAGACGAACTGGATTTATTTTTGTAATCTATTTGTTTTATCTTTCATGTTATTGATGAAAGTAAGATTTTTAATTTTGTACTCTCCATTTTCTTGACTGCATCCGCTTCTGGAGGTATCCTTTACTTACAGTTCCAAGTTGTGCAGCTGCATGCAACGTATTTGATTCACTGACCTTCAAACTATTATCTGTATCAATATCAAAATCAAATAACTATATTACGTTTCATTTTTCTACAATTCTGTTGGAGCCAGTCATTAATTACTCCCAGAGAAATAATGTATGAATTTGGAACAAGAAATCGATCAGAGTTAAGACTAAATATATATGTAAAATATACCCCGGTATCAGGAAATATTACCTAGATAAGTGGGTAAAACATCAACGATGTACACAAAACATTAGAGAAAAATGAACTTCCTCTTAACATGTGATTCCAACCATGGCCCATGTGGTCACGAGATACGCTCGCCAATGTTCTAGTCCACCAAAACATCTTTCAAGGGTAGTTCATTTTTATGTTTCTGCTTTGCTATCGAAATACAAGTTTATTGCCATTTAGCCTGAAATTCAATATTTTCAATGTGTGGGATTGAAATCTGGAACACATACATAGTGATTGTAAGAACGTGAGCGGAAACTCATATGAAGTAACATAAAAAACCCAACTATTTTCAATTACCCCAGTCCAAATTTAAATTTCTCTTTTAGATATGAAATGAATTATAAATCGTGCTCTTGACATGAAGCAACTAAACCGTAGACCGGGACGAACTGAAAGTGTACGAATTGACCCACTATCGCATAATATTCCATAAAATTATGCAGTAAAGCTGTTTGCTTTTTTTATAATGTTGAAACTTTCTGTCGCAGCCTATAAAACTTTGGTTACATACCTCGAAGTTAGGTGTCTCATTTACTTTGAATGTCGTTATGGGCAGATTATAGGATATCGAAACACGTTTCTGAGTTCTATATGTTGATTGAACATATCACCTATAAAATTTTCACCACTGATATCTCTCCCAACTTCGCTCTCTCGCAGGTTTTTTTTCTCTGTACCTCAATATCGGTAACGTAATGATCGCGCGGAATTAGATTTCGCCAGGGTCATCACGGTAGAATATGGTCTGTCGCTCTCGTTCTTGCCGGAAAATTGTTTCAATTAAAAGAGGTCAACGCAGAAAATACAGTAATTATTTCGTCCTATTCTCGTTGGATTGCGGACCAGCGTGCTGTTAACAGCGTTAGCCCACTGCGTGTTCATGTGTGTCTGATGTGAGGCCGCTTCTATAAATGCAAGAGCAATGTGTTCTGGATGTACAGGAGTACGTACTTGTATTACGTTAAGTGGGTATTGTGCCATGTTTTTGCGAATGTATATTTAATTTTAAGTCACACTTCATGTTTTGTTTTAAAATGCTAAGTGATCTCATAATAACATATTTTGTTACTTCTGATATCCATCCTCCAATTTCCTTTTTAGGTTGTACAATTTATTTCAATTTAATGGTAAATTCTTGTTTAGCTTTTTATGATCGGAATTTTTTAAATGGATTCCACATGTTACCATGATATTTGAACATCCAAGTTTGTTTTATATGTGAGAACACTTCGACGCTCATCTCTTTGTTTTTATACTCTGGAAAATTTTTAGGATACGTTTTACAGTGGTAAAATTACATATTTCGTTTTTTCCGATTTTTTTCTGGGAAAAGTGTAATGTGAAATTCATGAATTCATATAATGCATGATTTCATATCGTACCATTGCTCTGCGATGTGTCTACGTATATCAAAATATTGTCCTAATTACGTGACGAATGGTGTTTTAATTCACAGTATTGGCTCCCGGTGAATGGACATAATTCACGGAATTTGACCTTCGGAGTCCATTCCTCAGGCATTTTGATTCAAACTCTGTTTTGTAACGAAATTTATCTGCGTGAAGTGACAAGTAATTGTGATATTTCTTTCCATTTACAAATAACATGAAATTTCCCATTGATACCACATTTACGTTGTTTATTTGTCGATACAACAAAAGAATGAGAGACGTTTCTGCGGGTTGAATACGAATGGTTGAAGGCTACTGCGTTGGGACCAGACTAATGAAATACCTTTGTGTGTTTCCTTGTATTGGAATGTTAATTAATAGAGGAGAGGTTAAGTGAATAAGGAAACTCCAGAATTAATTAGTCGGCATTCTGCCTATTCAGGCACTGGGGCCGTCTCTTTTCTTTTTTTTTACATTTTAACTCTTTGCATTTTCCTGTGTAGCAACCCAAGGGGTATTAACTTTGTATTGTATTTCATTTCAATTTGAGGGCTTTCTTCTAGTTTTGCGTGATTTCATACTCTGGTGCTGGTTAAATATCCGCGAAATGTGAACCCAATTCCATGTGATAGGCATGGGTGTAAATGTTTTTTCCTGTCTATTAGTGTTTAGAACATAGTGGTAGAAGTCAAGTATTTAGGATTATCAATTATATGAACGGATTCTAACCGGTTGCTATTTCCAGAAAGAAACTGTTAAACCATTATAATCGCTATCCAGTTTCCGTTCCAAACGATCTCTCGTAATTTATATTTTCGCAATATTTACACTCGATTGGATTAAATTTACTTTGGACAGTTCGAATTGTTTTTCGAATTGTCGCATTTTAGCGTACGAAAGCTATTAATACTGTTAATTCTGTTGTAGTAATTCTGCCTATTTTTTTTTTTTTGTGATTTCTCTTTTTATTATTCTTCAATCTTAATTTAAGGACTACTTCAATAACTTACTGTCTCCGAAAATTCTCTATATGAAGAAAAAAGAAGAGATTCAATTGTGCAACATTTCAGAAAATATATCCTTTTTTACTCGTAATGACTGCCAAGTCACTTTCTCATACTTCCTATTAGGTGAAAAGAAGTGTATTTAATTATTTAATTTTTTTGATTTTACGTTATCAATATCAGTATTAATTTAAAAAATAGTATTATGGTATCAAGTACATCCGAGGAATCAATAATGTTTCGTACAGGCCAAAGTTTATATTTGGAGTTTATTGTAATTACTGGGAACCTCCTCAATAACGGACGTTCATGACGATATAAAATTTGTAAGCGATTGAGAAGTGCTTTTCGGAATTGGAAGTCAAGAAATTATACATAAATATAATATAATTAACGAAAATCGTGGTGACTATGTACTTTTGAATTTATAGACATGTTTACGACAAACACGTCTTCAGAATTCACGTTCAGAATATGAATGTTCACTATTAAAAATGTGATGACAGATTTCTCGTCGTAATCTTCGGGAGAAAATGTATTATCCCCTGGACCTCTCTTAAATCACATTTTCTTATCGATACCACTCCTATCAGAAAATATGAATTGAGTGGAAGCATCTCGATATTTGAAATGATCGTAACCCATGTATGTCCATTGCCACATTTTTTGGAGGTTTTGTTTAACAATTTAATAAACCCTAAATAATATTTTGCGTGAGTCAAAAGAGTTGGCTGCCGCGAGCAAACTTTAGGTGCTAATTCACCTTATAAGCACATGAAGCATACTGTGAGCTCAAATGTTTCCAGTTTTTGAGTTCACAAAATGTCTGATCAGAATCTGAAATTATTATTGTAATTTAAAGGTTTTTGTAATTCATAGCATTTGCTTTTATTAATTATAATCTCTTAAGATAAAACGAAGTGTGTTTTAATATTGTTTTGTGATACTATTGATTCTTTACACCAAAATATATAAGCGCCCATAATGGGACACTGGACATGATAGGTTACACCTGCTTGTAAATATTATTACAATACGTAATGTGCATTATTACGTTTTATAGAGGATTTTTGAGTCACCATGTGTTTTTTTGTCTTATACTTTTGACAAAAGCTAGCTTTTTAGTGTTACCCTCTCTACCAAGCAAACAAATCCAACGTGATCAGCTTACTAACGAAAGGAGTATAGGTGGTCATGATTGAGTGGAGTGACTCAGATTTTCTTGGGGAACCTTTTATTGTTTCTGATTATGGAAGATTTTAAATCACTGTACTATCATGTATTTTCCCCTATCCTTTCTCTAATAAATGGACAACAATGGGATAAAATTGGAATAAGATTTGGCTGCTGCAAAGTTGAAAAAAGAAAAAAATCCAAATGCCTAGGCATAGTGGGATAAAAACTATATTATACCCAAACTTGATAAAGAATGGCAAATGACAGCTTTTGTAAATGAAGAACTATTTGAACTCATGTAGAGATGTTTTAACTATTTTGGCGAAGAAAAAATTGACGTTTTTGTCCAGAAACGAAAAAAGGACGATGTTCAAAGAAAATGATACTTTGATGCAAGATTTCATGAAATATTATTTATTGCTCTTTTACTACAGCTTTTGTATTATTTGCAGAAATATGTGATAGAAATGGTGTTGATATTCGCCAACCTGGTGTGTAAAATGCTATGCCATATTTTTTTATGAATATACTTGAGGAAATATTGAGTTTTTCCTACGTCAGGTAGTATTAACGTGAATTCAAAAGTAAATTTACGTAGGTTCGCACTTTCTCGGATTTTCTACACAAAAAATGGTTGCAATATAATTCCAATGGCACATCTGTAATCATTAATGATCCTATGTTTCATTATTTTTAAAACATTAGACCTAGCAACGTATTCACAACCTGCTAGATAATGAAATTATTTATGAATCGAATGAAACTCTCACGTCATATCTCTTATAAGTGACAAAATTCCCTCTAGAAAAAAATTGCAAAGCTTCAGTGTAAGGGGAAGGAAGGGGATTCTGGCTTCAGTTGGGAAAAGTGATAAAGGTAAAAAAAGGAAAAATAAATAGGTGCTGGAAAATTGCTTCCTTTCTCATCTAGAAACATGATATTACTCTATATATATTCCAAAAGCTTTATTTTACCCGAAGAAAAAGGTGCGACCCTAAAATCATAACCCTTCTCGTGAATACGCGGTGTAATACACTTGTTTCATTTTTCTTAGAGCGTCAACTCGCTCCAACCTGTCACACAGGCAGTAGTGGTATGGGAGTCGTGAGGTTGTGGCAACGCGACGCTTCGATTCTCTGACCAGTCGCGTGCCTTGGATCGCGCGTGACAAACGTTTCGCTCATGATGGCAATAATGGGTGGAATGGAGGAACCTTTCTCAGGTTTACCTATGTCTCTCTCTCTTCCCCCACCCCGCTGCTGAACGTTTTGACAGCAAACTCGTACTGATATATGAGTACATAAGTCAAGTAGATCATGATGAAATGGAATATGGATTCCCACATTTTTGGAACAAGGTCAGAAATTCAAGAAATCAAGACTATCAATGTTTTTAGAAACCATTTATTTGTCAATGGTGCAGGAAGAGAGCAAAATATTAGTTCAATCTAGAGAAATAATGTTGTTCGTGATACCAACCACATTATTTCATTAGCCAGGATTTTTTTGTAGTTTATCCGAAAGCACTATTGGGTTTGTTGTGGAAGAAGCAGGAAAAAGAACGGAAGTGGAAGAAACGAAAAAACAAATCAATAGAAAAAATGCACGAAATGAAAGTGCATTAACTGTGCAAAATAATGTACCTCAAGGTATATTTGTTGCAAATCTGAAGGGTTTTATATTGGTGTTACTTCATGACCTTGAGTAAACAATGATTTGTTTATCATTACAAGTAACTAATTAAATGTTGCGTGTCTAATTTAGTTTACTTTCTTTTGTCTTATAGAAATACTTATCTATTCTGCCTTGTAAAGATTTTGTTTTTGTGGTAGATGGTGAATTCTTAGAGAAAAACTGTTTCTTCCATATCTTGCATTTAGAGGAAAGCTATTTTTTCCGACCTCTTTGTTTTGTTGTGTTTTCTTCATATTTTTTCCTCGTTTTTTTTCTTCCAATCCCTATCCGAAAGAAAAGTTTAACCATATACTTTTCAGTTCTACTACTATTAACGTGTCACATTACATGATAAGTTGAGAAGAATCTGTAGAATTTTTGGGTTTTGGAGTATATTTATATAATCCAATTGAAGTTGAGTAAATATATGCTGTAATAATATTATGTCCATATATCCAAGACAGATATGGTGGAGAATATGACCATTTATTTATTTAAAGAATAGTTTTAGAATGTGCCTTAGTTAAGACCTTTAAAGTTAAAAAAAAGCAATGAAATCAGACGACGTTTTTTGTTTTTATTGCCATCTTTCTAATATTCTTGTGCATTTGTTTCCGTATTGGTGTTCTGTATAACTGTGCGTTTTCTATTATGTCTCAACTGCTTTCTCTCAGCCGACTGATCTTGTGTTATCCCCCATTAAGTGTTAAATTCACTTCTGCCAGAACACACTCAAATGTTACTACCTCCCTGGCTCCGTGCCTGTCTGCGCCACCGCAATGCCATGTTTCTGTCGCGTGGTTCGTCCCTCGAGACTGATACTTCTCCACCAGGTTGGTCGAGAACCTCCACCTACGCAGTGGCTACTGACCACATCACCGCCTCCGCGTCTGACGCTCCCGTTCCGTGGGTTGCCGGCTGCGGCGGCGTGAGCGCTCGTTCGTCCGCCCGACCGCCGTGTCCGACACGTAATAAGTGCGCGAGAGTAAATCACGTCTGCGGCAGCAGCGCGGGCGGCGGCGTAGGTGGAGAGCTGTATAAGCCCCATTTACCCAATTACGACGCAACTTTTTAACGATAGCCTCCGCGTTGAATCATGATGCCATATTTTTTTCTGTCCCTCGCCTGACCTCGGGAGTTTGCTTCCCTCTAGCGCGTGCGAGGGCGTTTACAATCGGATCGCGAGGCATGGACGATCTGGAAATGAGTGGTTGTGTTTCGAGATTGAATATGAGGAATGAGGGTGTATTTGAGGGTTCAATGGAATGGAAATAAATGTCCGGCTTGATACGATAGAGAAGAAATTGTGTGGAGTTCGGGAGCTGAAACGAAAAATGTAGTTTTTAAAATGAGTGTACTCGTAGATTGAAGAATATAACCGATAACCAATTTTTTCTGTAGTTTGACTACTACTAATAAAGTGATAGCAAATTAAATCAAGAGTTCAAGTTCATGAACGTTTTTGGATATAGGATCCATAACCAATGAAGGAATACAAATTACAGCACCATGTTTTTCGTATTTAAAAAAATCTTTCAGTAAAAATTTCCTAATCCTTGGCAATCTATTTTAATCTCAAAATATGCCGGTTTCTATTCATGATTTTCTCGGGACTGGGGCGAGAGAAGCATGATTTTAACATGAGTGAATGACTTCCCCAAACATTCTACTTTTCCTATGAGACATTTTTCTTCCCATTCGTATTTTACTAGATATTCCGGTGTCATACTTCAGTTATATCATCCCGCATATGTGATACGTATTTTTTCACATCGAAAAAGAATCGCAACTTTTCAATGACTGATCCTTGCAGTTCCCTCCCTAGAACTACTCCAGTCACTTCGACACTAACAATAAGTGGCTCGTTTTGAACTAAATATGTAATTACTAATGGTATGAATTCCCGTATTACTTAGTGCTATCCTCGAACTAGCGTTGACCAGCATTGTGTACTGGCCCTTGCGATCAGTACCGGTGAGCGCGTGCTGTCAATTAGGCAGTCCTGGGACCCACGCGCTCTGACGCAGATTGGTGCCCTACTAGGCCCAACGATTGTCAGAACTGAGCGCAGTCAATGCGAATTCGCTCTCCCATGTTCCACCCAGCCCTGCCAGTCTTGTTTTTATATGGGAATACCTAACCTTCTGGTCATTGTTCTAGCTGAACCGTACCCTGACCGGGAAATAATTTGTATTCACGCATTTGTGTTTTTAAAACATGTATTAAGTATATTTAATGTCATTGCTTTTTGCACTGAAATAAAGGTAGATGAATCACAAGATAGAGTAACTTTATTGCATTATTTCACTTGCATATTGAAGATTAATAAACTTATATTTGGAAACATTCCTCATTTCCTCTTCAGTGTTTTGTATTCAGCAGAAGTTACATATTTTATAAGTTTCGTGACCTTTCAAAATTTATGAGACAGAGATGTCGCAAAATATCTCAACTAACTCCCAATATTTTTTCTAAACTTAGCATAGATTAATATTTCATTCATTGTAGTAAGCTTAAAAATTTTCAATGGCGTACTAATTTATTGGAATTTTCTTCATTGTAAACCTTTAAACTGTTATAAAGAGAAAGTTTAGCGGACTAAAATCGTCCAAGAAGAACGTATTTTACCGTACTTAATGAATTATGATTTATGGAAAAATATTCTATGCATTAACATCTTATTATTTTTTCTAACATTTGCGTGGAAATCTGTCGATTATTTTCATCCGAATGCCGTATTGTAAAAGAGATGGCCAAACGTAAAATAATCACTTTGGTTAAATGAAATAAAACGTAGTACTAGCTGAGCAATATAGTTATTAATTATCGATAAAATGAAGACTGAGCAACATAGCACATGAACAATTCTTTGTTTTTATTTTGTTTAGTAAATGCTTTAGCTTCAATAAAACACTAAAATCGTAAAATAGATATGCGTTTAAAGTTCTTTAATCCTTCACTTATTATTTTGCAGGCCTTTTTATATCTTTCTGCAGGCCTCATTTTCGTTCTGTGACAGTGTTGCACCGTCGCTCGATGTTCTGCTTTGTGATTAGTAAGTATCATATGTGTGATGATTTTGCAGCAGAAAACATTTGTGCAAATTCCCGTTAACACCATTATCGTCGAAAAATTAAGAAAATAATAGTTAATACACAATAAATACTGTGGCGTCAATTACATCGGTAAATCCAACTAAAATCAGAGGGTTTAATTTTCGTATAATCCTCCCTGTCCTGAACAGTGTTAATCTCATTCGAAGAGTGGTAAACGTGAATAAAGAACACAATCACAGTGAATTATTTCACTGAAGCTGCGTAATAACTCGTACTATTGATGTACAGGCTGCTTTTCATGAAAATTCACTGAGATTGAAGAAATGTTCCAATATTCAGTCAGTCTATTTATGGTACGAATAGTATTTACTTGAATGGAATGGTTAACGGCTTGCGTTGGAGTGTACGTTTCTCGTGTTATCCGCATTTTCCAAAATAAATATGAGAACCAAGTTTATGACCAACATATATAAATAACAACAGTTATTATCTCTTCCTTATTATTATCTGATGATTCCAATTTGATGAACTTGGTTTATATTATGAGAATGATTTGGTGGCATTGTATGTGTACTACTTTTCTATTAGTCGAAGCGAGTTGAACTGGTCTTGCTTCCCGTTAATTTTTCCGCTGTGTGAATTCCAATCACGTTACATAACGTGAATATCTTTTCCTTTAACTCCCTAAGTAGACATGCGGTGAAGTTACATTGAAGTTTGCTTTACGGTGGAAATTCTATGAGATTATGGTGTTCGGTTATATTACTTTTCCAAATGAGATTTGTTTTCGATTAAATATCGACGTTTTCATTGGAATTTCATGAATAAGTCTTCAATGAGTTACTCTACTCTTTGTGGAATTAAGTGTTAAAATTTGTACAGTATTTAGGTAAAAGAAAAAAGTATACTTTTAGTTATTTAACCAATGGCGAGTTAGGAATATATTTCTTCTTTTTCTAGAAGTACCAACTACTCAGAAAAGGAAATGTGTGAATAACTTTCATGTCTCAATATCAATGAGAAACTGATAGTGGTAAACCTTAATTCATAAACTGATACATCGGAAATGAAGTCAAGCTGTCCCACAACAGGTCCTAAGTTGCGTTCAAGGGGGTCGCAAAGGTAAGTGCAAAGCTTGGCAAGTACTAAGCCTCGGCGTTCGGGGGAGAATATGTAAACTCTTACGTCTTCTGCTCCTTCATAAATTGTTTTTCGTGTATTTTATGTGAGTTCAGCTATAGTTCGGGGTTTATTGGGAGGACATTTGTATATAATTTTTTGGGAATTTTTAAAGTTTTATTTATTTAGGTTATAATTTTTGTGAAACGAAACGTGACTTTCATTTACATATTTTACCTAAGTAATTTTAATTGTTTATGAAAACATTTACACGTTTGACAAATTTACATATTTCACAGGTTAAAGTAACTACATGACTGCGGTCTCATTTTGGTTTTCGGTCATAAATATATTCTATTTCCTTCAACAAACTCCACATATGGTCTACATGTTACTTGAGTATTTGGAATTTGAGGACAGGAAAAACGAAGTGTCCAGTTTTTGTGTGCTGGCCTGAAGTGTTAATATGTAAGCCAATCACCAAACATCAAAAGTTACGAAGTATTACATTCGTATTCTTCGGGAATGAGGTTTGCATGATATATCATTCTAATATTAACTAGTTAGTGATCACGCCTTATCATATCCCTGCCTTCAATTTTTTTCTGGAAGAGAATACGCCCATAAAATATATCAAAACCGTTTACGTTCAATATTTGAATGACATTGCTTTTGTTGGATAAAAAATCGTTTCTTCTTCAGCGATTTGATACCTTAGCGTCATGCGTCATGGTCGAGTTTACTTTATCTTTACGTTCACAGATTACTGTTAGCTCAAAGAAATTGTTTGTGAAACTTCATAGGTATTTTTGTTCCCGCTTATTCTTCCAAGCACATCTCTTCTCAATGGAATGGGGGTCCGTGCCAGTCGGTTGAAATGACTATGTTTAATGTCTTCAACTCTAGAAAAATAATATCTTGCTCTCAATGGAAATTAATTCACGAAATCAATCAATTCTGTAAGAGTTTCTTCGTTGTAATTTGACAAATGAGTTTATAATGGCAGTTTCACAGGTTACGTGTATGGGTCTGTTGCTGTTTACGGCTAAAAAGTGAGTAAATGAATCTTTACAAAGGTGAAATCTAATTATATTTTGCACCCACACAAACCTTTTTGTTTTGATTTTAGTCAAAATTTATCTAATTGGCTTCAAGACGGAGGAGTCTTTAACAAAAATTGATAGTACACGGATATTGCTCGACAGTATTTTACAAAGTATAATGTACGATTTTAATTCTATATTACTGGAATCAGGCTTTTGAGACAGTTATTTTGCACATACTTCATTTCATATAAGGACATACTCGTTATTTGCTCAATTTTTACTGAACAATTTTTTAAAAGATGAAAACAATGTATTTTTCTATGCAAAAATAGAAAGTAAAAATCGTTTTGGATTAAGTTAATGGTGGCCACTTAAAGAAAACAGGCCATGAGGAGGGTAATCAACCCACTTAGTTACCCCAAGTGACTTACAAGAAGCAGGTCTGGAGATAAAAATAATGGGAATAAAGCTGAAACTTCTCGTGATATCGGCGCTCGTAATCTTGGTAGTTTAGCATAATTATTAGGTAAGAGAAGCATTTTTTGGTGCTAAAACACGTGACCACTTTGTCAACGCAGTTGCATGTTATTATCAAAGTTCCTTGATTCTCTTACCTCATCAAGGCGAGAAATGATTAATGGCGAAGAAATTGATTTGAATGTATGAATTTGTATTGTGATGTTCGTTTGTTTCTTATACAAATTACGTTTCATTTTGTCCATTAATGTTCTTATAACTATTTAAAATTGGCAACGTTGTAATCTGAAATTATTCCTGGAAAGCATGTTGTAGCTTAATTAATCGATGTTTGTCAATTCTTCTATCAACTCTTCTATTCAAGATCTTTCCTTATTTACTAAGGTGAGATGTAATCAAAATGCTTCATTATGTTGGTTTATGAATAACAAAAACAACTATTTGGCTCAGGAAAAAATGGAATATCATTTGTGTTCTCGTTGCTTTGTCTTGATCATATTCTATTGCTTATTCATATTCTCTATCATGTTTACCTCTTACTAGAAAACGAGTATCTCGTACTTATATAATCGATGAATTGAGTAAATATGATGACATACTGGCAAAGTTTCATCCTTAGATTTGAACTTCGGATCCAGTCGAACTATGTCCTTTAATGTTCACGTTGCATTGAGTGTCATTGACCTTTAGAAAGGTCACTAAATGGAAAATCTTGTTGGAAGTTGTTCTCAGTCCAAAACCTCGCAATGGTCTTGTTTTATTAACCAGTGGTATCTCTTAATATTTCTAAAAATTGTTACGGAGTGAGTACTTGAAAGTATCATTACAAAAATTTAAAAAATTTATAATTTGTGTAAATTTTATATTCATGTCGCTAATTGTCCTCCAAGATGATATGGTGAGGTCAAAAGGTTTTGTATATTTTACGCACACTTTAATGAATGTCGTTATTCTATAACGAAATTGATTGAATACCTTTTTTATGGAGTACGATTTTTGCAAACTTTATGGAATGCGTAACCCGTAATATCGCTTACTTTGATGTTAAGAAGAGTATTTGCGTTTTTTTTTGTTTCTTACGATTATCATTAATATTATTATTATTTTCTTAATGTTACAAACTTATTTGTCCCCGAAACAAATATAGAAAATGACCTTTTGCTTCTACTTCATAGTGTAATATATAAAAGTTACCGAGTTTATAAACCTATGTTGTGTTACTATTAGTGTGGCGCTTTTCCTTGAATTAGTGTTAAGGGCAGATATTATCTTTCAGTTATTAATACTACATAAAATTAGCTCCTCTTTCACGTACGCATACGAGAGTCCTTTATTTTTCTGAGTATTACCGCCTCTAGCATCCGGTATGCGTTTAACGTGCCTACTAGGTCTTTAGTGGTGAAGGGTCAGAGAGCCGGGACAACGTCAAGGGGTCTGGGCTGCGGCCACAAACTCGCAACATTCGCGTTCTCGTGTTATTAAATTCCCCAAGCATGCCGTTGCCTACGGATGCTGCTCGGGGGCAGGCTAGCCCTTGTCTTGCCCGTAACTTGCCGATTTCTTTTGAGTCTCCTTAAATAAATTAATTTATTGTCAAAAAAGGATTGCAAACTGCGTATGACCACGTGGAGGACAATACACCAACTTACTCTCCCGAAGCAAACAAGGGACCATCCAATCAAAACCGATCAAGGGCACTAAGGCAGAAGCGGATTGAAATTTTTTTGCAAGATAAAAAGTTAGCTACAAGTAATAATACTAATAGAATATCAACATGTTTGTAATTTAACACAAACAAATTATTTTACATGTACGAATTATTATCGAACTATAGATTATTCGTAGTATAGTGTTTACAAATCATAAGAAATAAAATAACACTAAATTCACGATCTGTTGTTTCAATAAACGCGCCCCTAGACAAAAGCCTAGAGAACCTGTATAAGAAATCCGCCTCTACCCAAACGAAAACCGTAGAAAAACCGGGGCCAGGATGGGGCTACAGAATTAATGTACAGAACCGTACCAACGTTGAGTACACATAAAACTAATATGTATCATAAGGCACAACAATCTTACAAGAAAATAGTTTTTGAAATTGTTATAAGGTATTTTAAAAGTACTACAACAAAGGAGTGATAATGTTCAAGACGGATTTAACTTTTATTAAAATCAATAAATTCTTTTACATTGTAGAAGCTCTGGTGCAGGAGGTAGCTATTAACCGCGGATTTGAAGATATTCAATTTCATAATATCTTTTATATTTTTGGGCAGGGAATTATATAGAACGATTCCCGAATGATAAGGTCCTTTTTGGCAAAGACTGGTTGACACGACGAATATTATTACTATTGCGAGTATTGTGTTCGTGAATGAGACTGTTTCGTATGAAGCAAAGGTCGCACTTTAGTCACTCGGCCTTAACTTCATAAATATATCTGCAGAAAAGTGATAAGATATTTAATTTCTGAAATAAAAGTTTACAAGTGTTTCGGGGGTGAGATTTACAAATTATCCGAACTATCCTCTTCTGAATTCTGAAAGTTTGAATGTCCTGACCGGAATTACCCCAGAAGATAATACCGTCACGGAAATGGGAGTAAAGAGTATAAGCAACGGGAAATATGCTGACTGACTACGTTCACTAAGTTTCGGAATGCGTAACACAATTTGCTTAATTGGGAATTAAGATTGTCAACGTGACAATTCCATTTGAGGCTGTCTTGAATATGGAGACCTAAGAATTTTGTATTCGTAACAGTTTTTAATTGTGTTCTGTTTAAAGAAAGAGAAACCTGGGGTAAAGATTTTGTATTACTATTGTGAAACGACATATTCTGTTTTGTCAATGTTTACAATAAGACGATTTGCATGGAACCAAGTCGAAAGGTTAGACAAAACTTTTTGAGCATTGGCATGTTTACATAGTAAATTAGT
>NNCF01126481.1:666029-677153 GCA_002313205.1 Laupala kohalensis
ATATATATATATGTGCTTTAATTCATGTCATCACTGTTTTTAATACAACTTAGTTAATTTTTCGGTTTGGAATTTTTGCTGTTGATTTTGATATTTTGCAGCTCTGATGACACGTTTGCGGTTTTATATTATTCTCTGAAGATACGTTTATTGATTTAAGCATGCATGTTATCTTGTAAATATTATAAAGAAGACTGTTCATAGAATGATTGGACGATACGTTCTGAGATAAATGAACATACATTTAAGAGTTGTTTCATTCCCATGTGTTGATTACGTACCTTCCATACTGAATTGTACGAACCGAATAGCAGAGAAAGCAGTTTAAGAATACTTTTCCTCTTGTATGTGCCGTGTTTCGACCGCTTATGGCCCTTCCGTTGTTCGCAAGGCTTTTGGACCGTTTCCGGCTCACATCTGCCGAATCCGAAAGATCCCAGTCCCTCGCGTGGTGTTGTAGCGCTTTACTGCAAGGCGAACTGAAACACGCAGCATCCCTTCAAGAATAGAAATGGCTACTGCACACGCACGACTAGAATGAAATAGTATTACCTTAAATGTTCTTCAGTTCCACAAGTATCTCTTGAATCATGGAGTCGTCTCAAAACTCTCGAAAGAAGCTTTGAGATGTATTCTTTCAAATACCACTCATCATTCTGGCTGAAGCAGATCATCGCTACGTCGATCTCGTCCCTCCGCTTATCTACTCCTAACTTGCAATTGGAGGAGGTAGAGATAAGAGAACGTTCGAAATAAAAGCTAATTCAGAAAAAAAATCTAAGAGTATCTTTCGTCTGTGCGATGAAATCTATCTCTGCTTTGGCGTTTTCATAGCAGACAGAACTCATCATCCCATGTTCCATCCCTCTTCCGAACGCGCTCTCCAACCGCGGTCGACTGAAGCAGATCGAAGCCTCTTAAGGGAATTATTTTATCGAATTTCATTTTAGCGCTGGACACTTTCTCGTCCCCAACTTGTGATTTGCATCGCCTAAACTGAATAAACCATCTGGTGAAAGATGTGCTGTATAAAATATAACATGTTTGTGAATATTTACCGACATTCTACGAGTGTACGTTCTTCAATTTTGATGCGACATAGTAAAAATAAATTTGATCGAGTCCGTTCTCACGATGAATGTGGAATTTGTTGACATTCAGTATTATATTTGAGTGATCATTCAAGAAACCTGAAACCTATGTATTGTCATGTATTACGGTTTGATCATAACGTATTCGTTGTCATTTAAAGTTTTTCTTAGTTAGATTGAAGTAATTCAAACACATCCAATTAGTTTTGTCTCGTGATAACTCCATTTCGACGGTTAGATAGATGATATAAATCTGATATTTAAGTGGTAAAAATGGTTTCCATTTTTAGGAAGACAAGAGGAATGATTAATGTGATGTATCCCTGGCGCAGTGGTCATTCTGAATTACAATGACCGCATATCACATCACGGAAGCGGATTGACCATCACGACTCGAATTGTTAATCATTGCCTTCCATTTATCATTCCTGCTTCTGTTACCGACATTTTTTTGCACTTGTTCAATAAACATTTTGGCAATCTTTTATTAGTTGTTGATTCTTGAGAATATTCAGTTACGAGTGTAGATTAATCTCATAATTACATTAGATAACCTTTATGTAATTTCTCTTTGTTATCGCAATGGTGTCAGGTTTTCAAACGACAGCCAAACTTTGCGGAATACCGCGAGGTCAATCTGATACGCCTACATAATAAAGTTCATCCGCACCGCCCACTCGACCAACGAGCGCTCCATCGCTCCACGAGAGAATACATCATATTTTATACAAAATCCACATTGTCCTCCGTCTGCATACATGAGAGTTGCGAGGGATGGGAGGGGGAATGCCGGAGGACTATCTCGCGTGTTTATCTGTAAAGTGAGACGGAAATAAGTGCAGTCTTCCACACGTCTATGTCGACCAACCTAATATTTGTCTATCGTCGCATGGAAGCGAATGTACCGGCGAATATTAAAGACTGTTAGCTAGCTCCACGTTTTGTTTGACGAGGCTTCCGCTGCTGCAACCACTGCGTTTCAGAGAGCTAGCTCCATGGCTAGTTGCTGGTGCTGAGCCGAAGAGAGCCAACATTTGCGCACGGATGACTGCAATAACAATATTGCGGAATGCATTAATTACGACGTGTGATACAGCTGTCAAACGCGCTGCGGAACCTGTGCTGAAGAATGATGAGTAAATCACCGGCGAACTGTTTGGTTTCGTGCACAATCTTCAAAATACTAATAGAGAAGCAATTATGGGTCATAATTGGATTGTGAATGAGTAATCTCGACATAGAGGCATTATATGTGCGTTTCTGTTTATATTATTTTTTGTTGTTCCATTTGGATTCTCATTTTACAATTTTCCTAAAATCATCTTCCTTTTAAAAGAATTAACTTATTCAACTTTTTGGTATGTCTGTACACTTTTCTAGAATATTTTATTAATATAATATTTTATTTTGTTATAAATCAATGGAATGAACGTAAAACACGTTTTTGGTGCTAGTATCACTAAAAGATTTATGGGTAATGGAGTGACGTATTATATGAAGGTATTAATACATGTAGCTTGTTCGTAGTAGAGAAACAACTCCACAAATCAATGTGTGTTACAAATGCCAAAAGTAGTGCACTCAGTTATTTCTTTTTATCAATAAATTTCCATTTCATTGTTTGCATGAATACAAATCACTTTATCTCGCAAAAGGATTAAATATCTGCCAATATTTTCCTCTCCTTGCGTGCAGTGTTACACCCAGGTGTATGCAAATCAAACAAATGATCATACCTGCAAAAACGAATTTTTGACAAAAGAATTTGAAATGAGATATGTCGCTCGGTGATTCTGCACGAAACCTTGTCGCATTTCGCGTTCCAAGCATCACACAAGTTTCTTCTATAAGCGCGGACAGGAATTTCCAAGCGAGACTTTACTAAATAGTTGAATAAATGAAGCTTGTGTCTGCTGCATTCTGTATTCTCGTTTTCAACTGAGCGAGCGAGCGAGCGACAACTTGGGCGAGGGTGCGAGAGGGTTCAGCACAACACGTTTGTGGACGTGCTCTGCTTATTCGCGAGGCGTTTGCATGCCCGCCATTCTTTGGAAACCACGCACTGTGACTCCTGCTCGTTTTATTTCACTTTTCTTTCGAGATGCAGGTTGCATCAACTACGCGACAAGTGGATGAAAAGGAAATTACTACAAATTAGAGTTCGAGGAACGTTCTAAAAGGAGGGAGAAGTAACCACTTCAGCTGCCGACAACACTGTCAACATCTCTCGTATTGGTTTCCTTTGTCGATTAATTGGTTAGGCAGTCCGTTACAACATTTCAACTTACGGGGAGCATACAGAGGAAATCCCGCTTCATATGTAAATGTAGGTTCGTTCTTTCGATCACCATTCTTCCCGTGATAAAAGAGGGAAGTAATGTCGTGTGGTTGATTATGATACATGAGCATTAGATCGCCATTCGCTCGGCGAAATCACGGTATCTTCTATGTATTCGAAAGAAAATTCGCATATGTGCCGGTTATCAGTTTCACAAACGTATGTGTGGATGAAGGTGAGAAGACTTGACGCTTATTTTCGTTTGTCGCTGGAGTAGATAGGGTGGAGTATACTCTAGGAGACGATAATGCCGTAGTGTTGTGGAGTGGATGCTCTCGGTGTCGCATTGTCGTTGTAGAGTAGAGGTGGTGAAAACACGAGATTCGCGAATTTCATGATACGTGCACGCAAACCTCCAACAAAGAGCATTTTCGAGTATTCGGGAGAATGGAAGTCGCACAGCTTTGTATAGAAAATAGGTGGACACAGCAAGTAGCCGTCACGCCCACGGCGAACAGAAAGATACTGCTTAGAGGTAACCGGAAGTTATCACATATAGGAACGTGAGAACTAGAAATGGTCAAGATTTTTCCGAGTATTGTCGTATTGTTTCGTTCGTATCATGGCGTGCCCCCTGAGATGCAGAAATATCCAAGTTAGAAATACCTATCAATTCTATCCGAAACGAAGAGCATCGTAGTCGAGTTCGAGGACAGTCACACGGAGTGTCACCATTTGAGGTATACGATCAATTTACTCTCGAATGATTATAAGTCAGTATCCGAGTACGTCCGTACACAGAATTTTTTTTCCTTTTTTTGGCGAAATTTTCATCCCTCAATATTCTTCGGGGCGCCTAGTAGGAATGTGGCAGCACTTAACCCTGTCATTATGGGAGTCTCTAGTAGACATGAAATTGTATCTTCTAGCAATATTTCACATTGATTCACCTCAAAAAATAGAAGTTATGGTAAGGAAAAGAAAGAGCGCCTGTAATTTTGCCGTGAAGCATATAATTTATAATGAATATTTTCGACTCTTTATGTAAAGAAAGTCATTTCAAACCAAAAAGGAGAAAAATGAACATGAAAAGCACGAATAGTGCTGTGTTGATTAACTACAAACGAAGAGAAGAAGCGCAAACAAAGAAAACGCTGTGTAGGTCAAAAGCCCCGGTACAGTGAAGATAGGTAGATAGCGACTCCTAGGATGTCTAGTGTTAATCCGAAAATTGCAAACCTCATTATTTACACTCAAAATGGTTATTCTATATATTTCAGTTTAGTTTTGTATATCTTACAGGGAATATTAAAAATATTATTGAAAGAAAAAACATTTATTTGATAAATTGTGAAAATTTTTAATCTCTCTATGTTAAAAATAAAATGAGTTACGTTTATAAAAGTACAATGATTTAACTTCATAGATATTACTTAAAAACACTGCAAGTTAATTACTGCATTTTTACAAAATAGTGGAATTACGAGATATAACACAAAATCTAACACGTAAATGACAGAAAGTTTAAAAAATGAAGAGAAATTCGAAAAAACATTGGTATTAAATGTTTACTACTAAACAAGTTGCAACAAAGAGTAATATCAGGGTATCCACAAAACGTTTCTGTGTATGAAAAATGTATTTTGTTAATCCTAGTTCTTTTTTAAAATGTACCAGAGATTTAGTAAGATTATTTTGTGGGGCTTTAGGGTTCGTCAAATTTAGTATGATTATTTACTGTAGTTGTGACTTGATTCCCATCAAACACATTTTTAATTACTATTTCGTCATTTCTTGGCGTGGTTGTCAAATGAATAATTTATCTCTTGGTTTCATACAAGAACTTTTAAATAATTACCGTGCAGTACTATTCCATGCGAGTAATTGTCATGAAATTTCTTCGTGGAGAGGTGTGCGTGCATGGCGTAGCCGAGGTGGAGTCTTGGTGTCTGCTCGTGTGAAAGGCCGGAAGCAAACGGAGCGTGCTCTGTTGGCACTGTGGGGCGAAAGTGGCTTGCGTTAAAACGTCGATGGAGGTGACCTTGGTTGAGATTTCTAGTGGTCTCATGCTGCTCGACATTTTCTCGGAAGATAAAAAAAAAAAGCGATAGTGTAGTGGCACACTGGAATATGGTACCATTAGGTGCAGGTGCGTGGGTGACGTGCTAATTGGGAAAGGATGCGGGGGCGGTGAAGGACATGGCGTGTTCAGTCAAAGAGAAAATGGAAGCTATTTCTGTGCACAATTCGAGTAGTTCTATTCCATCCGTAGCTGGTAGTTAGTACGTTTGTTAATATTTTTTAGTTTGATTCCTTATATAACTGAGATGAAGAAAAACGGAAAAAAGTTCATGTACCTTTTTATTTAAAAATTGAAGTAATATAATAATTTTCACGTCGGCTGGTCTTCGAAATAATATTCTTTATTATTCTGAGTGAAACATTTAAGAAACTATTGTGGATGTGGTTAAATTTTTGTCACAATTTTCCGCGAAATATGGCTCCAATGGTCCCTCAGAACGTGGACAACAAGCTGGAACTAGCCGGAAAGTGAAAGACTGTCTTTTTGCCCACTATGAAGACGACATTTGACACATCCCACTCACACACGCACACATTACAATGCTGTCAGGTTCAGTTAGATGAGGGAGCATCACGAATAAAATTTAAGAAACAGCGTCTTCCCGAAGAATGGAGTACTTGTGTAAGTAAATCTGTTTATCGAGTGTTTCAGACACACTGTCCTATGGATCCAGTTAAAATTCTTATCAAACGTAGCTGTTTCATGTTGGACGTCGTTCATCACCATTCAAAGCGATAAGATGTTACATTGTCTGATGATATCCTGCTGTCCTTGTTCATTACTATCGCGGAAGTCTCACTCCCAGGTCACCCTGTCCGAAGTCTGTTGGAATGTTGTGCCGTCGCTTCTTGACGTGCGTCCTAGAGAACATTAATGAGACCATCTTAATAGTATGCACGAGACACACAACAAAGGACCTTTCCTCCAAACTACTCGAAGTTCTGAAGGATCTTTTCAAAGAATGTAACTATCTAAATCCCGTGGTAATATATTTATTTTATTTATTTTTTCTTATTTATAATGTGGATAGGTTCAGGTCATGAGACTCAACCTTCAACCTTCCCGCGTATTTTTCGGTGAAATAATTGGGTCGGAGACATTGTGGGTTGTTGCGGAAGGTAAGGTTGGTGTACCGACAGTAGATAGGAGTTGATGAGGGAAAACCACCTGCAAACCTCTCTTAAATTCGGTCGAGCGGGATTTCGTCGTTTCGACACATGTGTTCAGCAGTCAGTCTGGGCGCAACCGTCTATGCCAGTGTTGTTAATGGTGTCCTCTGGCCCTATGCGACCCACGAAACAGTTTTTACGGCCAGCGAATTTAAGTTCATTTCACATCAAATTGTACGTCGTTGGGGTTTAATATCATGTTGTAAATCTATGCTGTCAGAATTAACATTTGACGTGATATGTTCAGTGAGAGAAAATTGTGTTCGGAATTACTCCTTCATACATTACAACATGAAAACAATTTAATTATAATACTAAATATTAAAAATACTTTAAAAAAATAAAGAAATAAACTATTTTATTTTTCCAGCTTGAAATAATATAATTTTTTTGTGAGAATGAAATTATAACGTGACAAATAAATATGTTATTAGTATTATTCGTTGGGCAACATATTGCCAAACCCCATTCCGAACAGGCCGATTGCTTAAAAGTGAATAGAAAATGACCCTCGGGCTAAGATAAGTTGGACTACGTTGGTGTAGATGATGGCGTGAAAAAGAAAAAGAGAGTCGAAAGTATGTTTACTCATTATATTGGTGGATTTTTAGATCTAGACTGATGTTGATCTATTTCTTATTTTAGAAGAAAAGAGCAATTATGTCTTAGAAGGTGAGACATTTATGAATGAGTTGAGTACTTTACTAATACTTTTCTCATCGTGCTCTAGAACTCCAAGCAGATTGAGTGTTCAAAAATTTCAAGAACCATTAATAATACATATACCATTAGTAACACTTCCCAACGTGAAACCGAGGATGGAAGGGTATTGCGGCAATTTAACAAAAATGAATTCTTTCGTAAAAATTCGTGTCAGGTTTTCAGCGGAATGTGCCATGCGTGCTTTGTCATTCTTTCATATAGGACGAAATTTAATCATCAGTGACATCTGGTTTTCATCAGTTTTATCCGATAGATTAAATGAAGTATGAAATTCGTTATTACAAATTGTCGTATCTTTGTGTTCCAGCGACGACAAGAATATTTTAGGTATTAGTAATTATATTTCAGGAGAACGGAACCTGTGCGTATAATACGCGAAAGCATAGTTAGTTTGAAAAATATGGAGAGTATTTAAATGAATCAAATTGCCATACGATGTAAAAATGATTTATCTATGCAAACTTTTGATCATATAAGCTAATGTCATAGATTGAATACCATACACAAATTTTAGTGGAGATATTAATACTGTTAGAGCCCATCAATTGGACAATAATTATTCAGTATAGTAATTTATTTGTTGACAAAAAAGGCCAAAAAAATGTTATCCTGTATTTGGAAGGTCATTCCCTCTGACCTCCTCCTACTGAATTTCGCAATTTGTATTGCTATTAAAAAATTTAATTTGTTTTACTTATTGCTACAACTACTATTTTGTGTTACAACTTTCATTTCATTGGATTTGGAAAAACTGGAACAAATAATTGTTTTATTTGGATATAGGTTTGACGAGGGTATTAATGAATTGGTAATTAATAACGTTATGCCTTCGAATATAATTATTGTTTTCGTTACGCAGATATTTCTTTTTGGGTATGCCAAACAAATAACGTGTCTTACTGGTTAATGTAAAATTGGTTGTAATTGATGGGTTAGTTATTGAGTTATGATGCTAACGAATTTGATGCAAGCATTATTGGCTCGTTCTGTACATGATGATGTCATAAAAGGATTTGACGTTCGTCGTCTATAATTTTTCTTCTTTATCGATTAATTTATTTGTTTTGTCCGACCGAGCGTTTCTGTTGACAGACCCATTCCAAGCGTGTTCTAGATTCGGTTGAGATTAGGAGAACAGTCCATCCGCAAAATATATTTTCCTAGAGCTGAGCCGCAGTCGCATTAGCTCTAGTTTGCCTTTTGTAAACACAAACGTTGGACTAATTGCCCTTAGAAGACACGAGTGGGGCGAATGTATTGTTCGACAGGTTCTCTGGCTATTGTTTCTCTTTATTACATAAATTACGTATGACTAAACTTGGCTGCATTTTAAATTTATTTCGGATGATGCAAAAGATTATCTGTTCCAACATTTTTAAAACGCCAGCTCTTCACGAGCTGTTTGAGTTGTCAAGTCCAGTTGTTTTTAGTGCCCGAACATTTGGCGCTTACTTGGCTTATAGGAGTGGGGTGTGTGCAGGTCAACACGCAACTTACATTTGCATAGTCGAGTAATTCGCGGTATTATACGTGTCCGCAGAATTGTGCGTATGGTCTTGGAAACTAGCCGTCAGGTGTTGGAGGTAACGGGGATACTCATCTGAAAACGTTGAATAATAATTATAGGAACCCTATTTTAAGGTTGTTGGGTGCCTATAATCTCCCATGCGAAAGCAAGACATTCTCTAATTGTACGTATTGACTTATTTACACTTTTATGTTCTATGTAACTTATTGAACTATAAGTAGTAATTTTATTTTTCAAACGGAATGGTAATGCTTATTGTACGATCGTATCTGTCAGCTTGAGCGGGCATATCCAGTGCCATATTACAGATGTGCAATCTGTAATATTGATGGTAAACAATTGTTCTTCCGTTTGACTTACTGGGTCGTATATTGCTAGGCTTGTCGTAAAGCGTATCAATAAGTCATTTTGCTTGTTCAATACTTTGTTTAGCATGCTCATTTTGGTAGAGTCATCTGTGAATGATTTAGGTCGCTTGCTCCCTCTATAGTCACCTTTGTCTATCTCCCCCCTTAGTCACCCGTTCATGAGCTTCTGAGATATGAGATTCAGAATGATGTCAACTAACGGTCGTCTGTTGCACTTTCGATACTAGCTAAACCTCAATGCGTACGTTTCCGAATTTCCAATTGAATGGTGGAGCGTGAATTCTACGGGCCGTCGTCATGTTTTTATGTTAGACTTACTATTGAATAAATTCTAACCCGAAGACTGATTTGAATTGTTGCCATGTCCTTTACATGAGCATTCGTTACATTTGTGTTTACCATTCAAAATAAATTGATTGGAGGGGAAGAAAACAGTTTAAATGGTTTTCTGTTGTAAACGTATGAAAATAATGAGGATTCTGACCTAGTTTCGGACAAGGGAATATTATTACATATTGCTTTATAAAATCTGTTTTTTTACTATCGATGCATTATTTCGTTGTTCAGTATAACGTTTTTAGAAACAAACTTGTCATTCAGTTATTTGTTCATTTGTCATTTCCTTTACTACGAGTAATAATTCTTTGGAAAATAAGGTTTCCATATATCGAAGTTTTGTAACAATTGAGAGTTTTTAATGAAAAAGTTTTTTTTTTGTTTAGATAATAATAAATTTTAATAAATTTATTGTCAAAAAACAGTACATAAAGCGTATGACCAAAAGGAGGACAACAAACTAATTTACTTTCCGGAAGCAAGCAAGGGACCATCCCATCAATACCGATCAAGGGCCCTAAGGCAGAGGCGCATTCAAAAATTTAAGCAAAAGTTCCTAGATAAGATAAAAAGTTAGCTGCGAGTTATAAAACTAATAGAATGTCAATATGTTTGTAATTTAACGCAAAACGTTTACATGTACAAGTAATTATCGAACTATAGATAATTCTGAGTATAGTGTTTTAAAATCATAAGAATTGAAATAACACTAAATTCACGATGTTTTGTTACAATAAACACGCCCCTAGACAAAGCCTACAGAACCTGTATAAGAAATCCGCCTCTACCCGAAGGAAAAACGGAGAAAAACCCGGGCCAGGATGGGGCTACAGAATTTATGTACACAATCGTGCCAAAGTCGAGTACACATAATACTAAATTAATATGAGCCATAAGACAACACAATCCTGCAATAAAATAGTTTTTGAAATTGTTATAAGTTATTTAAAAAGTACTACAACAAGGCGTGATAAAGTACAAGCCGGTTTTAACTTTTATTAAAATCAATAAATTCTTTTACAGTGTAGAAGCACTGGTGCAGGAGGTAGTTTTAACTGCGGATTTGAAGATATTCAATTTCATAATATCTTTTATATTCTTGGGCAGAGAATTATATAGAACGATTCCCGAATGATAAGGTGCTTTTTGGCAAAGAGTGGTTGACACTCTAGGCCGATGAATATTATTACTATTGCGAGTATTGTGTTCATGACAATGAGACGATTTGCATGGTACCAAGTCGAAAGGTGAGACAAAACTTTTTGAGCATTGGCGTGTTTACATAGTAAATTAGTGTCATCAGCAAAAATAACCATTTTGCAATCTGATGAGGATGATATGTCATTCACATACCATAGTATAGGGCCAAGAATTGATCCTTGGGGTACTCCGCAAGTAAGTGGGTTTATTCCTGAAAGACAACGCTGAAGTATTTTATTTTTAGTATAGGATATTTCGACCTGTTGATATCTATCTTTTAAAGAAGAAGTTAGCCATTGATGTGGAAGTCCACGAATGCCTAAAGAATGCAATTTGGAAAGGAGAATT
>NNCF01126481.1:688371-734776 GCA_002313205.1 Laupala kohalensis
GGCTCTAATGACCTTTGATGTTGACGAGCCCTAAAGCCCCACAAAAAAAAAAAAAAAAGTGTTTTTCTCATTGTGCCCTTCTTTGCATGTGTACCTTTTCGCATCCCCTCCTCACACCGACTGCGTGTGGAAGCGTGAAGTTTGCCGCAGCCAGCGCTGCACGGCGGCAGGGAAAGCCATCAAAAACGGGAAGCACGTTTCTTACCTCGAGAGTGGCTCTCCCATCGCTTCGCCCCTGTGTCCCGCGAGCAGATAAAGTAAAAACACCCGAGTTTAATGGTTTTCTTTCTTTTTAAAATGGCCGGAGAAGTTCTTTAGCGCGATGCACAAGCATTTATATCCCGCTTGATATCGCGCAATACTCCTTCTTCCCCTACCGAACTCGGGAGGCGTTTCGTTCTTAGAGAGTTGTTTTCTCCGAGATGTGTAGTGTCAGTGCGCAATGGATTACGCTTTATGTTCCGTCCCGGTAATAGCAGCTCGAGGTGGAAGAAATTTGAGGGGATGTTCCCCCGGGATTGGAGTTTTATAATTGGCGTAGTTTCGTCGTAAGGAAGGGGTGGGAGAGTAAATGTGGGAGGACTGGCTGTCGGTGTTAACGCAGCTCCATCTTCCCCTTCCTGCAAAAGAGTGGACACCTCGCGGTGCTTCATCGCGCTCTTCCGTCGTTTTCAGAAGTTTTCGTTTAGAGCTGGCATTCGTATTCAACGCGTCCTAGTTCCTCCCCTGAATTACTCTTTTCTGCGCCTGGCAAGTGCCGGGTGAAGGGGAGGGTTTTTTTGTGGAGGAGAGATTTCGGCCTTGAAAACAAATTTTCTGGTCTTGTATTTAGAAAACGTTTATATTACATTTTAGCTCTTAAAAGATTTTGTACGATGCTGGAAGTGACGAAATGAATCAATGTTTTTATTATAAAGTATCCTCATTAAAAAATTGCTATGGTTGCACATATTGCCGTAACGCGGTAGTTTGTAACGCTAATAAATGGCCTTCGGGCAAGTTAACCTTAGATAATTCAATCGCGCTAAATTTGTGTGTGAGAGAGAGGATAGTTTGCCACTCAGAGATAATAATATATAGATAAATGGAGGTAATTTGCAGTGGGATGGCTGTTCTCATACTGTAATTGATTACACAGCCATTGAATTGTAGCATTGTAGTTAAATCAAACCAATGTTCATTAATCCATAAGAATTACTCTGAACGCAGAGCAATAATCCGTTGCAAGAGGGAAATTGGCCCAAATTGGTAACATTGGGTCAGTGCTAACACTGCCTTTGTTCGGGAGTCGCCTTCGTAAGCGCTCGTTGCAACCACCAGAGTAATTTCGAGTCTGCAAGCAACTTGTGCATAGAGATTTGAGTCAGAAGAGACGCGCTTAAAGCGAACAGATTCCGAATTCTCGACATTTGGAGGAAGTTGTGTCTCCTTGCGTCGATGACGAGATGCGAATATTGTGCTCCGGTGTAGTACAGACTTAGTTTGTTTCTGAAGCGGAGGCGGGTGTATTTGGAAGACACAAGTTTTCTTGAAGAATTCTAGGTTTTGAAGTTTTCATGTTAGCGGGAATTGGGCTTAGTTATTGTAAGGCTCTCCGTTTGCCTTTGGATAAGTGAAATATATAATTCATATTTTAAGAAAGTATCAAGTTTTGATAATTGCTTAATAAATGCGTAATTAATACGTTATTTTTAAATATGATGTACATTTTATTGTTTTACATAAATGATTTAAAAATTACCGTGATTTTACAGGCTGCTGTGATAGGTATTTCTTTAATTTCATGTCTTGTTTTATGATGTGAGATTCAGGTCCACAGACCTGTTCTTCCACCGAATCTTATAATTTGAGTGAATGAATTGGTTGGATTGATGAGGAGTGTAAGGTACGAAACCGACCGTCTGTGGTGGGTAAGGGAATTCTGAACTGAAAATCTCACTCACTTCGGTTATCGGGCCCGTGTTGTTCTGCTCAACAGTGCGTAAGTGGCGAAGACGTTACCACTATGCCGGGGATGTTGGTGCCTAGTATTTGCTAGAGATCTTTCTAAGTTTTTTAAAAGTCTTTGAATATTGTTAGTAGCTTCTAATTGTTATTTAATATTTTATTCGATTGAAGTAAAATTAAATTTACTTGTGTGCTTTACAGTTTTCAACTGTTACGAAATTTGGTCTTTTGGTCATTGAGATAAATATTTGTGACAATACAGTTCAAGTTATTAAAAAATAAAGTGCGTGAGTGTGAGAAACATCGTATTGTACAAATTAAATGTTTTAAACAGAATGGGAAAAAAGTCGTGGGCTAGAGTGGTCTGACAACTTTCAACTCGCGATTTCTCTGTCCGTACTTAGGACGTTGATGTAACCTCTAAATGAACAATACAGGATCGCAGTTGAAATCAAAGCGAGGAAGGAACAAAGGTAGATGTAGAGCAAAAGGGCTAGGCGCCTCGACGAGAGCATCAAGAGACCATCTCTCTAGAAGCTTAGGTAGCACTTAAAATAAGGATTGTCCGTACACTCGCTTCCCGTATGATGCACTCTAACCAATTTTGTTGGGTATCATTTGCTGTAGTGTTGATGTATATCTTTTGAGCAACGAAATGTGAAGAAAGTCCGTTCTATGTATGGTGTGTCTCTAGAGGAATGACTCTTCACGAATTACAGGTCAGTGCTTTATTGAAAACCACCCATCTTGTGGAGTGAAGGAAACTATTTTTCAATTTATTAAAATCTCACCGTGCCCATTGCTTTCTTTTAAGGATATACTGTCATGAAATTCAAAAATATATTTTTTTTAAATATTAAAAAAAAAATTGGAATCGAATCGATACAACCATCAATATTCCGAACTTGATTTCATATTTTTATTTTGATTATCGATTCCGTATTCGATTTTGATTCCTTAAAACTAGTTTCTATATTATATCCCACAGCAGGTTAAAATGTAGACTCAGCTTTCTTTGAGTATAACTATCAGTTACTGACTATTCAGTGTTCATAGATGCTGTCTTACAAGTGTAATAATGTTCAATGAGGTATAGTGGTAGGTTTACTCCAAAACTTTAATACTACTTCGACTCAAGTTTGACTTCAAGACTTAACATACAGTGAATACGGTTTCAGAAGTTCAACTTTTTTAAAACTTGTATATTGTTATTTTTTGTATGTGTACAAGTAGTTATTAATGCCACGTTATTGTTTAATGTGATAATTTGTTAGTAGTACCCTTGCGTAATTCTTTTATCTCCAAAACTGACTTTAATGCCAGTATTTGTTATGTGATCATCCACTTAAAATACACTAGGTGGTGTACAGACCGTGGTGGCCTATGCTGAATGCGACTCGGGGAAACTCGTTAAACTAATATGAAAGGAGCATAGCCTCCTAGCGGAGATGGAGTGTAGGAATAGCTTCATGCGACGAGGTGGAACTTCCACCAGGTAGACCCGTGTTGGCTTCTGAGGCGGACGAAACGAGGCCCTGCCGCTGCTAACTCTCCCCCTCTTTACCGCTCCTTCCTCTTGCTTTGATTGCAAGCATTGTTTTAATTCCTCTGCGGCACTGCACCTCTCTGTTGAAAGCGACGTACCCCGTCCTCCGAACCTTCCTCCTACCTTCGTGCCACCTGCTCATTCCTCCACACTCCTCCTCGCCCTACTCCCTCCCTCAAAGTTAATTTCACAAAAGGGATGTTTGAAAAGTAAATATATTATTAAAAGTTTCGCCAAGATGTTTCCGCTGCGAAGGTTTATTAAAACTTGAACGAATGAAAGCGGATGGGAAGATGTGGGGCTGGTGGGAACGCGAGAGTGGCGGTGGGTCCCGCGGGATTCGAAGAAAGCAGTGCGAGAAAATGTCAGTGTGCAGTAGCGAGGAGGTGGGAAGAACGGGAGGGGAAGAATTAGGTTTGCGGATGAGGGTTTTGGAGAAAAGATTGCGAAATTGTAAAAATGAATATATTTCTTATGTGTCCCTTAAGTGGCAAAAGGGGGTTATTTGTCCGAATGGAATTAAGTGTGTGTTAGTATGGAGGTTTCACTGAATCCACCATTTTTTCTAAACAATTAAATTTTTATGGAGCTTCGTCAATTGGAGTAATTTGGTAGGTAATTTTGATGAACTTTTGTGGAGGAGGCTCTGAAACGTTTTGTACTCGTCCGCAACAAAGTGATGGTTGTAGGTGGAAGATCAATGCTAAAGAGTAATTACGAGTTTTGAATCATCTGAAAATAATTATAACTTTGGTTTGGGAAGGAGGTCTGTGTATTAAAATCAATAATAGAAATTTACCTAATGACATAGATTAGAAAGTTTGAATGTTTTTGCGTCAAATTCATGCTTGGATGTTCAATTATAAATGTGCGTGCTTGTTTACTAACGATTGAAGAATAATAAAAATCCAAAGTCGTAAAATATTATTAATAGACGTGCTAATATGCGAAATAGTATCTAGGCATTACTGAAGATCATGAGAACGAGTTTTACCTCTTTCAGTGATTGAATTTTTTAATGATCAGTCTTTAAAAACTTATATTTCTCACGATTTGTCCGCCAGGAAATTCCTAGGAGTGAGAAGTGGGAGATAATAACCCTGGCAAAAGGCAATATGTATTTTAATTTCTATTGCTATTTATTTACTTTTTATTGCGGTACTATAGCAGTACTACTTATTGTGAAGGAATTTTAGTGTTTGCTAACAATCTTGTTGGTAGTATTTTTATTTGTTTTCGAATTATGACGTGTCGTATCTTTGTTCTTCATCACGAGGTATCATGAAGAATCTTGAATGAACAGCATTGCAGTTGCTACTTCACTGAGATGTACCTTACGTACTTTAAATGAATATCTCTTTAGTTTTTCTCTCTCATGTGTAAACATACATGGATTGAACTACAAGCTTGATGTCTCAGGTAATGAAAGCAGTGGCCTACCTTTCTACCGTGTCTGTATATATCTACCTAATCTGCACCTTCAATCGACCTTCTATTTTGCTCTCTCCCGCATTCCATATCGAATTACCATTCTCACCATTGGATGCAGTACACAAACACTCACTTGAAATATTCCGGCAACTTGATGTGTTCTGTGATGTAAATTCCGCGAGTAAGATATTAGCTAATCTCTTGAATTTACAGCGACGACTGTAAGGAATGTTCACAGCATGTAGTGGACTGTAAATAGTTAAAAGTAATCATCTATTCTTTCTTAAAATACTTTTGTTTTTGATTTTTATATTGTAATTTAGAGGTGGCATTCCTAGATTCGGAATGTTTTATAATATTTGGAATAGTTTGAAAAGACTTTCCTAAAATAGATGCAGAGAAGTAATAATAAAATGTGTAGAGTATTATGGAACGTAACCCTGGTTCACACAAGGTCGGTGGCACCATGCAAAGTGCTGGATGCGACCATGACGCCATGGAGGCGGCAACAGTGCTGCTACTTACATCAGTGTTTACTTAACAGGCGGGGCGGGGCCAACGACCGTCTGTCTGCTCCGACGCGCCGATGCAGCTCTCGCATTGGGACAGGCGATTCTTTCTTTCATTATATCTCTCAAATTCACCCATACTTTTGTAAATAACTGTGATGGATTTAGGGACTTTACATCTGCCTTCGGACCATTGGACTGTATGTACAAATGTGAACAAGAGACATGGAATGTATCACTGACATTAGGGGAAAATATCTAATATACATTAGAAACATTTCGGAGGATAATTGAATGTGTCAAATGCGTATTTACAATTGAAGCTCATTTCCCAATTTCGTACGGGATTCATTATTAATTTAGGATTTTTTTAAAATTTACAAATTACAAAAAAATACTTGAGTGTAGATCGAAAGTGATTACGAACAGAAGTCTCTGAACAAAACAATGCTTTTTAAAGCACGTTGAAAATATAATTTTATAATATGCAGTATGTTTAACTGCACAAATTTATATCACACACAATTGTTTTTCTTCTTAATAGAAAAATTCGTTTTAATGAGTCGGAATAGTTGTTGATTGTCAGGATAGATTTATATTTACAGTGAAATAAACGCAGTTATAATTTTAAATATGAAATTAATTAATAACATTTGGGAGGATTACTGAGAGGGTATTTTTGTATGCCAATAGATTATTTAAATATTAAATTTAATAAAATGTATTATGTAAGTATACAAAACTCATTTCTTGTAATAACCATAGTCAATTTTTAATACCAATTATATCGGGTTTTGCTCCACTACTTTATACGTAATGATGTAAATTAGAATAAATATTCCGGAAATGTATAGTCAAATATCGGGTTATTCTATTTCTCTAAGAAATTTCGATTATCTTGATGATACAGTTGAATGTTGTGAAAATTAAAAAAAATATATAACAGCAGTTTGTTTGAAGATTAAAAGTAATAGCAATGGTGTTGATGGATAAAATACCCAAAATATGACTTCGATTTTGTTGTAGTGTAAGGACTCCTATTGAAACTTTTATCAGAGAATTTAAAATAATTCGGATGGAGGATTCATTTAAAATAATAAATTAATAGGGAACACGCTATAATTTTACGTGATATCTTTATATTTCAAATAATTTTTCGTCAAAATTGATCATTTTGTTTGGAAACATGTAGTCTACACAATATATTTTCAGATAGTCATTAATGTTTTGACTTACATATCGTCTACAAAAAATACTGTGGTTTAGTTATAAATCATGAAGAAAAAGAATTGATCTTTTGACATGAACTTGTATTTATTTTTATATAACTTCTTAATTTTGGATGTGGCTATTCCTCCTAACCACGTAACCAGGAACGGAGTTTGAGAAGGGGAGACATATTTTTCTTTTGTTGTTAAAAAACATATTTATTGTATTTACAAATTATGAAGTCCTATTTTTCGTCGCGTTCGTCATTCCGCTTATCGCTCGTCGTGTCATTTCCGACTCAACTACTGTCAGAGAATTGGAGATTGTGTTCATGGGAAAACTGACTCCTCTGCGTCAGTTTCCAGGGAGCCGCGTATGACTACGCGGTCAGCGACTCAGTTTCACCTACTACTATCGGATTTTTTTATTATAAATCCCTCGCTTTGAACTGCTGTCTCCACTTCTTTTACTCTTTGTGCTAAACTTACAAAATAATACTTCGATTATTTTTGTTTTTTATTAACCAGTTTTTGAAACGAGACTGAATATGGCTATTCTGTCTTAAATCTTCTGTACTACAATATAATTGTAATTCATGTTTGCTTTCTTATTCGGTTCAAAACTGTTCAAATGAAAGGTTGGAAAACGAAAGAATTTCTCTTCTTCTGACAATTTTGTCTCAATTTGTACATCTTATATTTATTTCCAACGGGGGAAAAATAATTCCACCTCTCGTGATTGTCAAAAGTTATTCTCAAAATTCTCAGAAAATCAAATAAAATTATGAGGTATTTACGAAAAAGTTATATATGACGAAGTGTTCTTTAAATTCTCGCATAATCGGTATGTAGCCACCTCAGTTGAGGACTCCGTTCAGTGTGGACTGTGTGCGCGCGACAACAGCACGACCAGACTGTACTTCGCCGCTGAGGCACCGCTGGTCGCCAAATGAAAACACAAATATCTTTGTCACTTATTTGTGGTTACATACTAAGTTTTAAGTGTTTATATTATTTGATCATGTGATCACGGCATTTTCCTGAAGGCGACAGTATAAATTTTATTCCTTAAAAACGTGCCTGGTCGTTTTTAGCAATGTTTTCGGAAAATGTTAATAACTCGTTATATTTTGCAAGTAGAACCTTGTTATTTTTAAATGTTGTCACAAACATAATAGTTATCAGTCGCTGAATAATAATTATTTTTGACACTTTTAGTTTATTCTATAAAATTTTGTAAAGTCGACATATCGAGAAAAGCAGTGAAAATTTCGCGTTTTCTTTCATTGAACTATTTTGTTTATTTAAGTATATGCACAAGAACATGACAAATTTCATGGTGTTAATTATTTTTTGTGTGCCTTCTACAGTTCAGAGTGAGGGGTCTATAATAAAAAAATCTGATAGTAGACAGGAGTGTTGCTTTGTGACTCACTGTCACACTGCGAGCCTTGACAAATGCTCCACATAATGGGTCGCTGAGCGTCGGGGAGCCTCAGTGAATACTAAAAAATATGCGCGTCGTCCAATTTACTCTTCCCCACATTTCCGAAAATTACTCTTCTTCTACTACTTCTGAGGAGTGACATTTTGTCAATTTCGTAGTATATCACATTACATCTCTCAAATGGTAATATATGTTTTTTCGGCGTTTTTCCAGAGGATTGAGATTTTTCTTTTTCTTACGACATATTTACTGCTGGGCCCCATGTTAAAAATAATAGGCAGGTTCTTCTATGTCCGATTAATTCCAACCCCTCTCATTTAGACGCTATGCGTGTCGAAGTAGAGATTTGGAATCCTATTCTCGTTTTCATCATTCTTTTTCTTTGCAAAACGCCTCGGTTCCCTCGGCGAGATCTCAGTAATCATCGCTTTGTGATGAGTTATTTTTTCACGTTCCGCGAGAGAGAGAGAGAGAAAACGAGAAAGTGAGAGAGAATAATTTATATTATTCGCGTCAAATAGGAAGAAATGGTGTTTTTTATATTTTGAAAGGCGCGTCGCCGTGTGGGGTTTAAATCGAAATATCTTCTTGAAATCTTACTTAAGAAAGAAAGCAATTGTCCTAAAACCAGCGGGTTTATTCTTATTTTCAATTTTTATGAATCCTGAATATTAAGTGTTTAATTTGTGAGCTGTCAAGTTTTAATATTTTAAAACGGACGAGCTGTCAATTTTTATATATTTTTAAATTCTGCTCTGAAATATAAAAATGTTGGCTTATAAATTATTGGAATAACCTGTAAACCCTGAATCACTAATTGTTCATGAGAAACGGCATTTTCGTAATTGCTGTCATGTGGGTCAAATTGCGTCCAAGAAAATCGCTCCGATTTTTATTATACTAAATTGATCTGCCCGATCTAATGTAAATTTACTTCCCAATATGTGAAAAGGCAACGTGGCTGGACAATCTAAATTAATTGAAAGGAATATACTAGTGCAGACAAAACAGCGCGAAACCAGATAACAAAAACATTAATATCTGGATGGCAGATACGGTGGAATACAAGTTCAAAGGGAAGAAAAACATACGAGTACATTCCTAAGGTAACTTATGCAATAAAAAATAAGGGCTGGTTCACACCAACACAAAAGTGTTACAATTTCTAACAGGACATGTCAATTTTAAATTATATTTGAAGAACATTAAAATAGTGAATCAAGAACGCTGTAACTGTCGAACAAGTGGAAACGATCTACCACGTATTGTGGGACTGCCCAATATATGCTCAGGAGCGAGCGACCTTTCTAAAGAACTATCGAAAATATGATATACTTAACTTAAAGAACAAGGCAGACTTAATATCAACACGGCAAAAATATGAATTGTATGAAGAATATGTAAGCCAAATAATGACACTAAAACATGCACTAGATAGTTAGGTAAGCGCACGCCTCTTCGCAGGCAGGGACGGGCAACATCGCAATGATGGCAAGGCTGCGCAAGTCATAAGACAGAGAATATAGGAGAAATATGTAGATCCTTTTATTGCACTAGCGATAAAGACAAGGGTGTCAATTGCTTCGCTACAATAAATGGAAAAAAGGAAATATGTGAAACAGTTTCTGTTGAGTCTTTTGAATATTGAACTGCAATTGATTGTGTTCTCATTTCTCAGAACATTTTTGTAGCTCTTTGAGACTACACCGAACGGCCCATTAAAGGAATCTTTTATTTAGTCCATATTTCTATTTATATTGATGCAAGTGGTCAGTGTCTTCACTGTACACTTCTGACACCCTTACGCTGACAATTCAGAATCTAATAAGCCATCTAGTGTCTAGAAATTTTGAAATAGTTCTTTGTTGGGTTCCTGGGCACGTGGGTATTATGGGTAACGAAGAAGCTGATGAGGCAGCGAAGTGGGGAACCCAGAGGACAGTCCTTGACCTCTTATCTGTTCCTACGTCAGATTCAAAGGTTGCAATAAGATCGTCTCTTCTTGGGACATGGGAAGCCGAATGGGAAACTCGCGCCTTCAAGCTGAGAAAGGTAAAAGACTCCATTAAGACCTGGGTGTCATCATCCCGTGCGAACAGACGTGAAGAAGTAATCCTTACACGCCTTCGTATTGGCCACTGCTATCTTACCCATGGTCATCTCTTACGCGGTGAACCTCCCCCCGTCTGTGAAACTTGTAACAAGATTCTTACCGTGGAACACTTTCTTCTGGAGTGTCCCAAATTTAGTACCAGCCGACAGCGACACAATCTACCGAACAGTTTGAACATTATGTTGGGACAAAATGAACTGATTTTAATGCGCGTTTTTAGATTCCTTCAAGAAATCGGCCTCTGGAACAGTATCTGATCTATCTTCGTATGTATTTACTCAAATCTATCAACGAAACGGGGCTCCTCCCACAATTTCTCGGGAGGGTTAGGATTTAAATTTGTTTAATTTTAATTTCGTTTATTTTTTCTCGAAATTTATTCTTTTCTTTATTTTCGATTTTTAGAATGCTTTCATACAATTCTTTTTTCTTATATTTTGATTTATCTTTGGATCTATTGTAAATCAGGAGGGTTTTTAGTGGGTAGGGTTGAATCATTCGACGAGTCCCACACACGGGGGGAGTCATGTTGGCTCTCCTTAGTGCGTAACTGCATTTTCCCTACCTCTACAAGTTTTTCGGGCTCCAATGACCTTTGATGTCGACATGAGCCGTAAAGCCCCACATAAAAAGAAAAAAAAAAAAAATTGATGCATGTTTCAGTGAGCTCCGTGCAATTATTTTGCGTGAATCGTTTACGGACGCGTCAGGAACGTCATTACTAGCAAGTAGTATTTATTACCATCGATCTGTATTACTATAAGATAAAGAAACTTTTGTTTCTATTCATGAGTTGGTATTTTTCACGCACAAATCTATTTTTTAACCTAATTTTTTATATATTCTTAGTTCTGATGTCTGGTAAGATGTATGTGTACTTATGTACTACCGTAATATTAATTGGTTGTTTTGTCACGGGCACACTTATTGGATGTAATGTTCTCAAATAGAGAATTTGAATCTCCTTGGTGAATTTTTTCAGTTAGAACTGCGTTTGCAGTAATGAATGCAAATTGAGTAGGTCTTGGACATGAAATAAACTGTGTTTTTATTTTCTAGCCCCTGAATTGCGATAATGCCGGAAACCTTTTAGTTTTGAATTGTCTATTAATTGGAACGGATTGTTTAATATACTGTTTTAATGATTGCAAATCGTCTGTGACAATTTGCATTCATTATGAGCGTGATTGACACATTAATGCAATTCCCAGTTGCTGCCCAGTAATGTAGTTTTTCTCTTGTTAAATGTGTTAATAGAATATGTCCGGGAAGTGTTTTTTTTTCTTTCGATTTTGCCCGTTGATATCGATCAGTGTTAATTAGTGGATACTAAATGCTACTTTACGGTCAATCAGTTTGCTTAAGTTTTTATTTATTCATTTTTATTAATATATCGTGTTAAATATCCCATGGAACAAAACATCGTAAGGAATATATTTTAAATATTGGATATTTTATGTCATGATGGAAATGGAAAACGTGAGACACGCTACATATTTGACAAAGTATATGGAGAGTTGAAAACTTGTTAGCTCTGAGTGTAATGCTGTCTATTCATCATCATTTGTGTTACCTCCTAGTATTTGTGACAATCGTTTGTTACATAATATTTAATACCTAATTACTAAATTTCATGAGAATATGGTTAGTAATTCAAATCTATCCAGTTTTACTTCTGTCTTATTTTTATTTCATTCTTCAGTACATTTTGCCCTTTGTTTGACGTTTCATGTATCTAGCGTACGTGGGGCACTCGAGGAATTTTTGCTCTCACGTGTAAAAGCGACGTTGCCACGCGCTGTATCAGTTTGTCGGTATCTTCTCTTTAAGCTCTTTGGTTTGTGTTTCGGAATGGTTATATTGCAGCAATGTAATAGTGTCATTTAATCGTAACTTTTGTTCGGAAATGATTTCGGAAAGTGACACTTGTATATTTATGGAGACGCTGACGAAGAGTGAGATATTTCTGTACTGTGAATCAATTAATTCAGGGCTGTGAACTTTATTTGTTTCTATTACGGATCTGTAAAATATGTTTTTCAGAAGTAAGTTTCAGAAATAGGTAAAGTCTTTTCATTTTGATAAAGTGCGTGTGAGATACACAACTTTTTCTATCAATTGAAAAGTATGATAAAAATTTCTTAAACAATTTTGGTGCCTTCTGAAGATGGTTTAACATGCAACCAAACATTTTACTATACAGTTTTTTTTTTTTCACTCTTGTATCAATGTATATTACTTGTTCGTAGGTGGGAGAGTTATTTAAAAATCTATAACACACAAACATTATGACAAGGGTAATTGCTGGCGCTTGCATTGCCCACGTAGATAGCGAAATGGAACTTTAATTCAGCTTTACCGCTTATTTGTTTCGTTTTGCGGAATGAAATAGCAGTTAGCGCTTTTTCCCCTGCCACTGTTTATAATGAAATATTGGTTTGTTCGCTATAATGGTTATTAAATATGGAAGAATATCTAATACATGAAGCTTTTGCGACAATTTTTATTTTACATTTCTTGTGATTGAGGTAATTGGAAATGAATATTATAGTAGTATTCCATTATGGGAAAAAGAGTATTAAACCTTTCATTTTTAATAATTTCTCGACACTGACTTCCAACTCTTAAAATTTACTAGAAACCATTAAGAAAATAAATTTAGCGTTAACATTCACCTTAAGAGAAGGATTAACCATCTTGGTGAATGAATACAGAAATTTCTTATTTATTTCTTCCTTGCTTTTAATTAAGCCTCCAGATTATTCATATCTTTCTTTGGTTTTCTGGTTACACTTCTTATTTTCTGAGTCCTCCTTCTGTTAATATTTGTTGTCAATTATTGGAAACCCATTTGCAAAGCATGCTTGTTTGCTACACTTTAGAAACAAATATTTATTACAAATTTAGTGTTAAATAAAATATTTTCTTTATTTAAACTTACGAGATAAGTGATGTGTGAATTTATTAAAACTTTCTACTTTTCTGCTATTTATTGCAGAGTTTTATTTATCTATAAGGAATCGCATGCCCTCAGCAGTTTTAACGATTTTGAATTGACGTTCCCTTGACGTTCTTTAAAGATAATAGTAGTGGAATACAGAAACCTTATTTATGGAAGCGGAGATGAGATCATTGAAGGATGTTCGTTTACTGTTAATCAATAACACATCATCACTTTATTTCTTCTGTCACATGCTTCTAGTATTATATTGCAATTTCTTTAAATTAACTTATAAGCGTAATTAAATATCTTAATTTCCGTAATTAGTGAAATATTAATTTGTTCTCTGATATCCAATCGGTAGGAAGTGATGGGAAATTATTTGGCAATGTGACTGTCTGAGCGGTTTTCCAATCTAGGGTGGCCGAGAGTGAAATGTCCTGATCGAAAAAGAAAAAAAAACATAAAAAAGAAAAAAATGATTTTGAAACTACATTCTTACAATTCAAACTACTTTCTATTTGGAGTACTAATGACATAATGTATTCATTCGTTTTGATTATATATAGTTGATGAATTATTGAGTATATATTTTAGATTCATTCAAGATTTCAATTTTATAATCGAAAGAATATTTTATTTGTTTTAAAAAGTGTTTTGTGTCACTGAGTAGAAGTCCGAAATTTATTTTTGTACCATGATTTCTGTGTTTAGTAAGTAACGATGTACGTTTGCTTAATATGTCAGTAAAAGTAAGAAAAAACTACATATATCAAATTGGCGTGTTAAGTTGTATCATTTCTGAAAGTTTCATTAGTGTTGTTGTTTAAATATCTGATAGTTGATATTTATCATATTTATTGATGTGACCATTGGTCAAAGACTCCCAACTCCTTACAAAGTTCTGTCTGGGTTTTGAGAATACAGCTGTCACCAAAATGATCGCAAGAATAATCAAGATACTATCATGAGGATGTTAATGAGTTTATGTCGCGCGAGTCTTCTTGGACTCCGGCCACAGTGCCGTTCTTCGCCACGCCTCTAGACACGCCCTACGCGAGCAATAACAACGAGGAGCAATAGCAGTATTAAGTGATGTTAAAAATACAACCCCAGAACTTGCTTGCGTCAATTGTCTCCATGTGCCTATTATGTGACGTTTTCTTCTTACTAAGCAGAAATACTTCATAACCTGGGATCATACAAAAATTAAAAGAAGATTAATAAATATATAACACCTAAGGATATTTTTATAATCAATGACGACATATTTCTGTGAGTTTTTATTACACAACATTTCGACTCGCAGTTTGAAACGTCGTCAGGTGTAAATAAAATTACAAGTATTGATAACGCACGAGAATATATGTAATCGTCCATTAGAAGTGGTAAGTTGTAATTTATTTATTTATCTTGATTCGACAATGGACGTTACTAGTAGAAAAATTAAAACTTTTCTAATTTTCATATTGTAACAGTAGGTGAAACTATATTTGTATCCTTTTTGTTTTAAGTGATTTAAAAAAGTATGCGGTTATATACCACGGTCGCCACTAGTATGTAATTAAAAAATAATACGAATAATTATGTTTTTGTTTTAAATTCGTGTATTTTTTACGATAATGACTGGACTGGATGACTTCATTGCATTCCAGTTGAGCAAAACATGTCATCTAATAGAGCGTGGGTGGGTATGGTGATACTAAATGTCAAGTAATTGAGTGTGAGTGGGTACGGTGATGATTAAATGTTGATAAATGTATTCCTACCTTATAAAATTAACCCTGCTAGTTTTAATAAATTTCTAAGTAAAATATGTGTGTATATCTGTTGTTTCTACAAGCTGGCTTGTTGATTTCGAAATTTGTTTTTGGCCGTACGTACTACATGTGTTTTTTTCGACTAATCTTGGGTTCAGATTGTGGCATCTGAAACTGAGACTGATGCAAGACAGTGATATTACAATTCTTTCATATCGATTAATGATTAACTGTCTGTTATATAAAGTACCGGCACAAAGCAACCGCATACCTCAAGCATGTTCTAGATACATCCCACTCATTATTATTTATTGGTCGCTTTTCAAATTCATGTTTGAATCTAGTTCAGCTTATACTTTTTTATGTATTTTCAAATAGGGTATTTGTTTTGGTTAACATGGATTCAATATTAATTTCGAATTTTAAGTATAAATCAACCTTTTAGATAGGTACAGAATTATTTAATTTATAAAGCGGAAAAGTTGGGAAACGAATGTAAATGTTTTCGAGTAATTATGTCGTTACACAAAGCGACAAATTTAATTTTTTCCTGTGGTTCAAAATTATTTGTGCTAAATGATATTTTGAAACACCGTTGAACTGAAATGAAAGCCACAGTTCAAATAATTTTAGTTGTTGGTTGTGAAACATGTAAATATGGTTATATTTTCTTTTGTTCTTGTTACGGATAGTCAGTTATATGTGGGGTGTCCAAAATATTGCTGGATCCACCATCATTTGCTTTGAGATTATTTGGTACTTTATAGAACTTGGCATTTTGAATCTTCTATTTCTTATTCTTTTTTTGTTGCTCCTGTTAGTAGTGTCAGCGCGTCATCGCATATGTTCCCGTGAGGGTCCCTGCGATCGCAATACAACATTATTGGACCGTGTAACATATACACAGGGTACAAGAGGAAGCCTTCAAAGTTGTCCAGTGCGTGGTTCGGGTCTCTACTCTAACCGGCGCATGTGGTGCCCAATCTGCTGTACCCTTTACACGCTTACTCTACGAACGAGTTTCCGTCATATCTTCACGTCGGGGAAAGAAGCTACGGGTAGAAAATAAGGACAGATAACATTTGGGATAGAATAACCGGTAAATTCCGTCCATCAAAAGACACCGTGTGTTGATGTACAGAAGAGATTCATGAATATATGCAGCGATCAGATGCTCCTATTATTTCACTCTTATGACCGAGGGTCTCGACATCCCGAGGTGCAATTCTTCAGGTGTTCCCAGCACTATAGAAATGTATTATTATTATCATCATCATCATCATCATCATCATCATCATTACTACTACTACTACTACTACTAATTTAATAATAAAAAACGAACTGTTGCTAGTACAATTTGAAATTGGTGTAGGCCACAGTATGTTTGTTACAAGGGTTGTGTAGGTGTATGAATGTGGGTTATATGAGTGTCAGGAAATAGGTATAAAAAACTGAATGTAAGAAGAAGTAGAGGGAGTAGTAGGTCTTATATTAATGTTTAAATATCCTGGTGAAAACGGGATGGATTGTTAATAGAAGATATTGTTAAAAATTTCTGCTTGTGCTTTAGATATAAGTTAGTTATTAAAGGTAGTATTGACAATTTTTGTCTTAAGGAATTTTATATATATATATATCTATATAAATAAAGATAATAAAATAAAAAATGGAAACTTGTGGATGATGTAAAAAAGAGTATATCGGAGGAGGTAAAATGCTACTTCTGCAATGAAGAATATAATTTCAACTGCACATATATATCAATACAGACTTACAGGAGAATGTCGGAAAGTAGGAAAAAAGAGTGGAAATGTTCTGACTGCAGAAGTGGCAAAAAACAGGGGCCACTGACGGAAAGTATAAATGATGATAGTAATGTAAGTAAAAAAGAGGGGGAAGAGGAAATAAATAAAAATAGCATTGAAAATAGGAAGTTGGACCAAATATTAAAAGAATTGACAGAAATAAAAAATTTAATTGATTTCCTAAGTGGTAAATATGACCTACTATTAAATGAGGTAAAAGAAATAAAATCACATAAACAAGAAATGAAAATAAAAGACAAGTTAATTAATGAATTAAATGAAAGAGTTAATGAATTGGAAAACAATATGCTAATCCCATCCTGGCCCGGGTTTTTCCTTCGGATAGAGGCGGATTTCTTATACAGGTTCTGTAGGCTTTGTCTAGGGGCGTGTCTAGGGCGTGTTTATTGTAACAATAAATCGTGAATTTAGTGTTTTTTTCAATTCTTATGATTTTTAAACACTATTCTCAGAATAATCTATAGTTCGATAATAACTTGTACATGTAAATTTACAAACATATTTGCGTTAAATTACAAACATATTGACATTATATATGTATTATAACTCGTAGCTAACTTTTTACCTTATCTAGGAACTTTTGCTGAAATTTTTGAATCCGCTTCTGCCTTAGGGCCCTTGATCGGAATTGATGGGATGGTCCCTTGCTTGCTTCCAGAGAGTAAATTAGTTTATTGTCCTCCACGTGGTCATACGCAGTTTGTACTGTTTTTTGACAGTAAATTTATTATTATAATTTATTATAATCAAAAATGTTGAAGTAATAGGACTAACTAAAACTATAGAGAAAAAGGAAATAGTGCAACTAATAAAAGGAAGGTTTAAAAGAAATAAATGAAAATGATGTAAAAGAAATTAAACAATACAAAAATAAACAAAGCAAAAAAATCAAACATACATAACATTTGAAAATAAAGAAATAAGGGACAAAGTGATAAGTCTATCTAAAGTAAAGGGGGGGTATAAAGAAAGGAGAAAAGAAAATATATATTAGGGAACAATTAACACCGTATACGGCCAACCTCTTTTGGAAAACTTGGGAATTTGCAAAGATAAATAGTTTCAAATTCACTTGGATAAAAAACTCAAAGATATTCATAAGAAAGGAAGAGGATAGTAGGTACTGGGTTGTCAAAAACAAGGAAGATCTTAAAAATATTGTCTGAATGGTAAGATGTTAATGAGGAAATAGAAATAAACAATGAACTTTGACTTTATAGAAAATACTGAGATAGATAAAATTAGAACTTTGAAAAATTTTGATGATGCAGTAAGTGAAATAGGTAGACATAAACAAGGTGTAAACATAATACATCTTAATATAAGATCTATAAAGGGAAATTGGGATGAATTGGAATTTGAAATTAGCCCATTATTAAGGAAATTAGACATTATAGTTCTAACTGAAATCAACATTTAAAAAAAATCAATGAAGGAATATACTCTAAACATTTTTAAAAGAGAATCCTTTCAAAGAACAGGGAAAAGAGGTGGTGGAATTTTGCTGTATTATAAAGAGGAAAACAATTTTGAAATATTTAATAAAAAAATATAGGAATTTTGAATCCATAATAGGGAAGCTATATACAAACAAAACAACTAGTAACACAATAATTGCCATATATAGACCGCCAGCAGAAGAAATAAAATCATTCATAAAGGAACTTGAAGAACTGATGAACAAATTTCCAAACAAAAACAAAATAATGATTGGAGATATAAACGTCAATATATAAAAAAATATTATAAATAACATGAATCAAGAATACTTAAACATAATTATGAAACAAAAAATGATACAAAAATAACTGAATATACAAGAGAAGAATTTAGATCAAATAAAAAAGGAAAACATGTATAGACTACATTGCTGTGAACGGATCATTTGAAAAGATTCATCCTATAATCATTCAAACAAAAATCTCGGATCACTATATAATAGGACTCAAAGGAAAAGGGAAAGGGAATATTTCAAAAATTTATTAATAGAAAATAAAAAAGATACTAAAAAAACTTGGGAAATCATCTTATGGGAAAAAACAAACTAAACAACATAGATGATCTCACAGAAAAAAATCTAGAAAGTAAGGACACGATACAGAATTTCTCAGAAGTGATGGCAAAAGCTTTTAAAGAAAATATAGAAAATAAAAGGTGTAAATGTGATAAAATAGTTAGAACAAATTACGAGAAAGAAATTCTAAACTGTTTTCATTTCAAACATATAAAATATGGAGATTAATAAAATAATAAAAAACCTAAAGAGTAAAAAAGCTCCAGGAATAGATATGATAAAATTAGAAAACATAAAAGAAAATGGAAATGTAATAATACCATTGATCATGTTAATTATAAACAAAAGTATTGAAGAAGAAACTTTCCCTGATAATATGAAGACAGCGTTAACAAGGCCCATACATAAAGGAGGAAATTATAAGGATTATAATAATTTCAGACCTATATCGATATTATCCGTAATAGATAAAATTTATGAGAAATACCTAGTTGACATCCTACAAAACTATGTAGAAAAACATAAAATAATAATTAAAAATCAATTCGCGTATCAAAAAAGAAAAAGCGCTACAGGTTTACTAGAAAAAATAACAAATGAGTAAATGGATATCTAAACAATGGAAAGCATGTTATAGTATTATCAATAGATTTCACAAAGGCGTTAGACATGATTGAAAAAAAGAAACTATTGGATACATGAGAGAAAATGGTTTTAAGAGGGAAAATTTATCGTCTATTAGAAAGCTATTTAAATAACAGGGAATGTATAGTAAAAATAAGAAATCAGTATAGTCAGAGGGAAAAGATGGAGACAGGAATTCCACAGGGCAGTTTCTTGGTTCCGTTATTGTTTATCATGTATATTAATGACGTAAATACTTGCCTAGAGAAAAGTAGTTATTATGGTTATGCAGGCGATTTTCTTATTCTAGCAGAAAGCAAAAATCTGGGAAAAGCAAAAAAATACATTCAGGAAGATTTTAACAAATTGCAACTATGGTTCCAGACAAGGCGCTTATTTTGAATGAAAAGAAAACTAAGACTATGCATATAACATCACACTCAAAACTGAGGGAAGAAATAAAAAATATTTACCACAATGTACAGTGTAGACACAAAAAGTTGGAAAGTTGCAATTGTGAGTTTGTTATAAATCAGGTTGACAAAATCAAATATTTACGACTAGTATTGGATAGGTCTTTACTATGGGATGAACAAATCAAAGAGATAATTAGAAAAATACGAATATGCTATTGGAAAATTGTAAATACAGAAAAATGTTTAGACAAAGATACGTTGAAAAATTTATACATATCGCTAATCGAAGCGCAAATCAGATACGGCATAACGGCATTGGAAAGTGCTTCAAAATCGTACTTGACCCCACTTCAAACGTTACAAAACAAAGTGATAAAATTACTAAGAAACAACGGTGAAGAAATAGAAGAAATCTATAGGAAATATAACTTGTTAAATATCAGACAAATATTTTTGCTGGAGATAATTGATGGAAATATCAGTACAACATGAACATAATAATAGAAAAAAATATACATATCAGATTCCAATAAATTTTAACAAATATGGAGACAGAACGTTAGAAACCTTAGTTCCAAAATGTCTAAATAAGATCTCAGATGATATAATAAATATAAAAAATAAATATAAGAGAAAGAAAGAATTAAAGACATGGTTAAAAGAAAATTATCAAAAATTAAATTGAGAGGAAAAAAAGGATAAACAAAATCTACATAAATAAAAACAACTGATATAAATGGGCAAGTATTGATAAGGTAGTATTAGGCATAACGCCTACTGATTGTGAAAATGAATAAACGATGTAAGAGTCAAAATTTTGTAGTTATTATACATAAAGGAACTGGAAAAATTGTGAATGTGAAAATATTTAAAATTAGTAAATTGGATATGGTTAGAAAGTAGTTAGGTTTAGTATGGATAGAAAAATCGAAGATAATTCAGAATGTGTGTGTAATTAAATTTTAGAAATTGAAAACAGTATGTAGATTCTATAGGAATAATGTACTTTGTATACGGACAGTGAAAATGAACAAAACAATATGAAACATGATTCGGTTTGAAACTCAGAAAATCTGTGTGAATTTGTGAACTGTATGTTAGATTCTATAGGAATAATGTACTTTATAAATAGACAGTGAATGAGAACAAAAAGAAAACATGATTTGTGTCAAATTATGAAAATTTGTGTAAAATTGAAAACAGAATGTAGATTCTACATGAAAAATGTACTTTGTATATAGACAATGAACGTAAATCAAGAGTGGTAGTCAAATATATCACTCCCTTTGACAAGTTTATATATTAAACTTAAAGGGAGAATCAGGGAATGGAACGAAATAAAACTAGATAACAGCATAGATAAACTACTACTACATACTCGTATACTGGTAGTGGCTTAGAAAGTAGAACCATAACTACTACCATTTCTACTACCGCTACCAGTAGTGGTAGTGGTTGTCTAGAAAGTAGAACAACCAATACTAGCAGAGATAGTATGTATTTGACAGATCAAAGAATTTGAAAATTATGTATATAATGAGAAAAAAATAGTAAAATAGATACAAATATCATACATAAAGGATTGTGCAAAAGATTGTAAATAGCAAAAAGATAGGTAAGGTACTAAACTTACGATTAAATTTTAAAAGAAAGAAAGTAACTTAAAAACTATTTGTAGAATTAAATAAAATAAAAAGTAAATGGTAGTAAAAATGATGTAACATACAATAAGATATCGATAGGATACTAGAAAAAGAGTGATAAGGATAAACTATATAAGTTATCTAAAAGAGGAAATGTACAAACTGTGTAAATGATGCTTTATGCAATAGGAAAAGAAAATGATAAGGAAGTTAAGACATAAATTATATAAATTTGAAATTAAGTAATTGTATATATGTAAAACTTATAGCAGAAATTGTGAAATTATTTGTATAAAATTTATATATGGAAATAAAAAACTTTTTAACTTTTAACTACTACTACTACTAAACTGTTAGAAATTGTGGTAAGAGATCAATTCCAACTCTCGGGTGACGGTGGGTATGGTTAGTTGGTCAACAATAAAAAGTTCAAGTTCAGTTGTGGGAGATATTTGTTTATTTCTCTACATAATCCTCATTCCATTTAAGACTTGAATTTTTACCTCATCTTCGGTTACTCTGGCTTACCGATCCATGTAGTAGATTAACGTATTCGTGTATGCAAATGAACTACATTTTATATTTCCTTCAAATCTTGGATCATCTGTGCTGTATGCAAAGTTGTGTCGAATTTGTCGTGACTACTGAGTCCTGTGTGTGAAGTATCATAAGGTTAGGTACTCTCACATTCGGAAGTTTGGGAGAACTCAGTAACAGTAAGGGCTCGTGGGAGTTGCGAGATTGCTGGTGTTTGAAATGGTAATGAAGGAAGGGAGTGTCTTTGAGTGTGAGAGAAGAAAATGTTGGACATTTTGAAGGAAGGCTTTGACTGACGATGCGCATCGCTGGTACTTCCGGAGAGGAAATTAATACAAGGGACTACTCTGCGGTATTGCTGTCGTGCGAATTGACTCAGGATGAAGCTTTTTCAAGTTTCTGTCTTGAGGGAGTTTGAAATAATTGAACAGTCAAATATCTTCCATAAAAATCTATTTATTGTTCTGAATGAGTATAATTGCACAATATCGTGCAACTTACTTCAACGGTTAATTTTTTATTATTTTCTCAAATAAATAAACATTAAGAATTTGTTGAAAAAGTATTTCTTGTATTGTATTATGGTATGTATTGTTTACGTGTAAGTCGTGTACTATACAAAACTTTTTATTACAAAATGGAATTACATTATTTATTTGTTTCTCATTTAAATTTGCTTTTGAGCTATGTTTCCCTTACTTTAATTTTCTAACGCAAGATGAGATAGCAGCATGCATTTTTAAATATGTTTTTCGTTAATTTTAAGGTTTGTCTCTGTACTGCGTGTGCTCGGATGCAACACTCGCTCATCTATGATGAATGAACAATTGAGTGTTCAAAATTTTTCCCTACATTTTCTCAAAGGGAGGGATGTGAGATTTGGCTAGGGTTACGTAATTAAAAGGGGGGGAATGTTTTCGTTATCGGCGCATTATGGAAGGGTGGGTGTATATTTGGTAATTTTTGTGTTACGTTATCCCATTTCCAATTTGTAATTGAAAATAAGACTTGGCGACCAAATAGAGACTCAGAACTATCTACGAGAAATAATTTTCTTGTTTGCCGTATTTTTTATGAAGTTACTACACAAGAGTAGAAAATAAGTCACATTTGATATCATGAAGTGGCGAGGAAGATTTTGAAATATCCTAGACAAAATTGTACTTCCCTTTTTTTGTAGGGTCGTATTTGGTGTAGAAAAACATAGGTAATTGGAACATATGATACGATTACATTTCTGAGGAATGTTTTCTAAAATCTACGAAGATGGATTAAAATACCCCTAAAAAGATTATATTTAACAACTTAGTGAGGAGAAATATTGTAGTTATGGTTTCTAAACCCTTTCCGTCTCATTAAGAGATTTCATTTAATTTTTTTCTTCGCGGGGTATGTAGTTTATGTCTTACTTGTGTTTCTGAACTCTCATTTTCATGTGTCTCCTTGTCCTTCAGCTAATCATGAGATCGCCGTTCCACTGCCATCGTTGATGTCCGCTGCCACCTCTGTCGACGTGCCTGTTTAATTAACGTTGTAATTGGTTTCTGATGGTTCCCAAAGCGTTATTGGCTTTTAACGAGCCGCGAAGCGATGATCGCCTATCACATTCACCAGCGGCGTTTCAATTGCTTTCACCTACTCCTCTGCAAGCTACTCTCCCTCCAGCGACACACCAACATCCTCTACCATGAAAACTACTTCTAAGTTGAGACCTTAATTTAAGGGAGAACCTTCTGGGAAGGAAATATTATATGGAATTTCTCATATGTCCGGAAAATACTACGCGTTTGTCAAAGTGGTGTCAGTCAGCTTATCTGGTCACGTGATTGTGCCGTATCTCAGTTCCTTTCTCCCATCTCCATCAGAGGTGAGCATCGAGTATCAGACTATGAGAATTTGTGCTTAGTAAATATAGCTGTCATGAGAAATTACGTGCTCTAAAGTTGTGGACACGGCTGACGGTTCTCTCTTAAATTTAGGTCTCTGTTGCTAATCAGATGGTGCCTCCGTGACTCTGATTCAAAACGGGCAGAGTAGTGTGAAGTCTGGTTCTAGAGTATTTCTTCTATTATAGATAACTATTTCCTGGTACCTGATATCTCGTCTGTGACACGCAATCTTACCGAATCGACATTAAATATTTTTCCGTTAAGTTAACTAAAAATATCTGAGAATCATTGACAGTCTGAATTCAAGCCCTGATTTCTATAAGAATAACAACAATATTATGGAAATAATACTGTTACTGTACGACGAGCGTGTCAACAACTACGCTAACCTTCATTTAACTCAATAATAATAATAATAATAAGTAGGTAAATGTAATTTTGTATTCTGCTTGCCTAACGAAAGAATACTTTTCAATTTAAACTTTTAGATTAAAATTTATGAGGAGTTACTCTTTTACAATTATGAAAAGGTACTTTGTCATAAGAGTGAATTGTATTATCGTAAAACGTATTAATCATTGAAAAAAATAAATTCTATTCATGCTTTTTCACGAACATGTAGGTGATTTCCGAATTGGGTATGTTATTAGATGAAGACTCGCACGTCACACCTTTGATTTATAGCTTTCCATTCACTCAGGGAGAAATATGATTTATTGGTAAACTCTGTTATACGGAAATGGTTCTGCTATATATCCCCCCATTACTCCATCAATTTCTTGTCTTTTCTCGACACTTTTCATTTATGTTTATGATATTATTAGATTACTTTGTTGTTTACCAAGTTTTGGATAGTACACGCATTAATACCAGGTGTCGTTTGATGACAAATTAGAAAGAATTTCTTAAATGCAAAAATACTCAAAGACGAAGAAGCCAATGATAATGAAATAACATAATTTTTACATGTGAAACGTTTACTAAGGGACGCAGCTGTGCGCATGTCGGTTTGCGTACTTAAAAGTGCTGTAGAGCAAATAGAACATTAGTTTTGCTGTTTTTAATTAATTATGTCGCTGTTTTCGAGTCTGTCAGTTCCACGATGAACGACTTCAAAGAGAATTTTTATGAGTAGCGATGCTTTCTCTTTGAAGCAGTTTTTGAAATATCTCATTAAAGTGTCATGAACACAGTGTCATGAACATCTAATTTTTTCCCTACCTGCTTTCCTTTGGATTTTTGAACGATTATTCATCCTATGACATCACGTCGTCAAAGAAAGAATCGAGTAGTTTACTTCTCAACTCATGTTATTCTCTTCGTTATATTCCCACGGCGTGTTCTGCAAATATCTTGCTCTGTTACCGCAAAATAACTTTTGTGTTCTGTTACTTTGACTGAACGACCGCGTCGTTTACCTATAGCGAATCGGTTCTTTTGAAGAGTTTGACTGCGAGAATCACACTGTCTCTCCGTGCCATCCCTCTCTTCTACTCGACTCTTTAATGCTTCTCACTATCGGCGTCTTGTGATTTTCACTTTGGTTAATATAGAAAATTCATTTGTGGAACCGTAGATATTTCATTATTGTAATATTTTACATAAAGAGTGTTTCTTGTGTCTAATGCTGATTTGAAGACGTATGAATCCATATATAACCATCCAACAATAGCAAGTTATATTTCAAATCCCGTTTCTTGAGTTGTGCTTCATCAATCATTCAAAATTGACGCGTGTTTGTGTATCGCCAAGATAGCATGGTTGTATCGTCTTCGTGTGTATTCAGTCCCGCACTTGTGCAAGGTTTTCAACAGGGATTTAAGCTGAGACTTCACCTCCAGAAAATGGAGAATCGGTATCTTGCAGTTGCCTTTTAACCTGACTTCCCTTCTCCCCAAATATTATTTCACTCATAGTGCACTTAGATGGAAGAGTATGACTCATGGCTTTACCTCGCCATATCCTTTATAAAAAAATAAATAAGATTTTTTCGTTCTCTCGCAGTTCGAATTGATAGTCTTTGCAACCAAAATTTCTTGAGCGCTTTCGTTGCGCGTGTGTGAATGTTGCTGTAAAATCCGTATCCTAATGAATTGCATGGCTGCGTTTTCCGTCTCTTCCCCTTTAGCTCCCACTCGGGGACCTCTAGTTGCTGTGACTGTTGCTTTCGTTTCCCAGGCTGTATTGCGCCAGCAGAGGCGGAGAAACAACTCGCAACAAACTGCGAACTCTGGGGTAGACGCGGATGTTCCACTTTCCTGTCACTGACCACCAGCTCTGATGTCGTGCCACCAGTCGATGAATGCTTCCTCCCGCTTCAACTTGCGGTGACGCTCCGTCCGCTTTGCTTCCTTTACCGTGATTGCTTCTGCAATCGTCTAATTAATAGAGCGCTTTGCAAAGAAATCTCTCGGCTGGGGTTGTCAGGTTGAAATGGATAATCAAGCGTGTGTGTGTCTGGGGGAGTGAGGATGGACAGTTGTGAATAGAAACCCTGTCTCTTTATCAAAGTTATTACTTTCGCATTACTTATTTTCAAGTCTCCATAATACTTATACCCGCTGATTTCTCTTCTATTAGATCTGGTAATTTGTCCATCACATCCTTCGGTGTGACCTGCCCACCGAAGTTTAACAGGCATCGCAAAATTAGGGAGGGAAAATATAAAGTAAACATATTAGGGTTAAAAGACCATGATGAGAAGATACTTGAGATGATCCTCCCAGTCTCTAGATAGTCTGTAGCGCATGTTGTTTCTTATTTCGAAAAATCATTCCGTCGCTTTCTCGAGGAGAAGTGGTGTTTGCGTGTTTGTCCTCGACGCCGAAAAGCCACGTTCTGCGCTTCGTTGATGTGCGCCATTCCTCCTCCTCATCATCATTTGCTTGCGTCCCCCCTGTCCTCTGCCTGTCACCCACCCTCTCCACTTTACCCTTTGTCGGACATAGCAGCCCGCTCGCTCATCGAAACGTGGAGAGTGCTTCTGACTGACCAGTCGAGCTGACTGCTGCTCCGTTGACGTTTCTCTGTCGTGGAAATCGGCGCGGATTGAGGCAACGGAAGACGTGAAGCGGGAAACTTCGCCGTCGTCGGCAGTGGAGGTGGAGTCAGGCTGTGGTGCTGGTGTTGGTGGTGGTCCCTGACAACAGGATCTAGAGCTCTGAAAATACTTGGAAAGGATGGAAACTGGAATTTGCCTCAGAACTACTGTCATTACTTATTAGTTATTATATGTAGGTTCAACATTATCTTATAGTATTAATGTATTACAATTAAGGTTAATATTTGGGAGAACTTGGTGTTCTTTGTGTCTTCATTGCTAGGTTATTTATTTAAGCACATGCACGTGTTTTCATTTTGTCACTTTCAAGTATTACGCAATTTAGCGCTCATTTCAATTAGCGGAGGATCATCAATTACTTTTATCTTATTTTCTGTGTCTACTCTTTTTTTTTTTTTTTTTTTTTTTTTTTTTTTTTTTTTTTTTTTNGTGAAATAGGGATTTGTATAGGTGACCTATTAATTCATTTTTGAACATAATTTTCTTTCCAGTCTATTACATGACACTATTAATTACATTTGATGTATAATTCGCCCCAGGGGATTTACATCTAGTAAGTACGTGTTTGGCAAACACGGGGCCCCGAGTTGAGTCGGGCATTACTTCCACTTACTTGTGGGAGGCTCCTTCCTTTCTCTTTATTGACCTTCTTTGGTCACCTCTTGTTCTTTTCGATCCCGACGCTATTAGGGCTAGGGTATCTTTCATTTTCCTCTTTCTTCTTCTTCTTTTTAATGTTTTAAGTAAAGTCTTGAGATATGTTGGGATTTGAGTTTTGAGTTGTAATTCAGGAGGGTTTTTAGTGGGTATGGCTGAGTCATTCGGCGAGTCCCACACGCAGGGCTGTCTCTTATACACATCTAGATGTGTATAAGAGACAGGGGTTATATTATTTAATATTTTTATTTATTTGATCTTGGTACAATGAAAGTGTTAACTAATATATTAGTTAACAATGACACTTTAACCCAAATGAATAATATTTTTCTTTCTGAAATGTGTTGGAATCGCTCCGTTAAAACGTTACTCCCAAATCTAGTTCCTGCGTGTNCTACACTTTCAGCCTCTCCGTGCATTCTTATTTCATATTCCTTTCCGTTGTCGTTTTCTTCTCCTTGTTCGTAGTTCCTTCTCTCAAAAAGCCTCGCTAGAAACAATTTCGCGTTTTTTTATTTTAGAAAATTATGCGTTACTTGAAAAGCACCGTCATCCGGATTAATAAGAATCTTTCATCTTCGGAATGTTGAGTCTTAAGCACTTTTTGGACAGACGATCCAAATCTCAGAGAGAGGGAAACTAGCAGGGACGCAGGAGGTCAAAATGTGATTGACAGTTAAGGTATTTTACAGAAAAAATTGTTGGAGTCGTTGAGGAATACTTTTTATGGTGCATACGAAAGAATATTTGATAATAGTCATATCACGTATTAAAAATTACATATATTGAATGTCATAGTATTATCAAGTATAATTTTATCGCTTCAAATCTATTTATGATCTGAATGCGTTATTTCGTAACGTTGATAACTTAATAGTTGTATTATAATGTAGTTACTTAATGGAGGTACACAATTGGTACTGTTAAATTTACTTTAAAATATATACAAAATATAGTTCCTGTACAGGCCTGATTCCAACCCGAAACCTGTGCGATCTGCTTTCATGAGACCCCCATTAACATGTCTTTACATCGCCCTTAGATGGTAGTTTTTATGGGTTCTCTGCTGTCATCGGAACCAGACAGTGAGACTAATAACTCCACACTACAAAACACTCTTCACGATGATCGGAGTAAGATATGTTTTACAAAATGGTGTTGTTTATTACAACACTTAGATAATTATTATCATTATGTGATTGTCTATAATATAATATGTGCAAGTGAAATGTTTGATTAAAATGGTGTTGTTATTGAGAACAAATCTTCCGATAGGAGGAACGATTTGCGCGTGTGTGGAAGGAAGAGCAGATAATACAACGTATTATTGTGTTTCTAGGTACGTTCTTTTTTTACACGGAAATCAAGATGATAGGAGTTCTGCAGGAAATTCTCTTGAAAGACAATGTAGTCTATTAGTCGTAAAATATGGGAGCAATGGAAATAATGGCGTTTAGAATTAGCATATTATTATTAGAAAGATGGAAAGTTGTTTCTTTTTTACTTGTTGTAATACGATATAATAAAATTAGCTTATTACACTGCGTTGCCTAGGATTTTTGTTTCACTCTAATCTTCTTTTACTCAGGAAAAAAATAAAATCTGTCTATATTGTAAGATCAAAATAATTTCACCTATTGGTTTTATGAAAACATGTACAAAAATCTAATTTTTCAAATTAATAATACTACAAATTTAATACAAAACTTGACTGTAAACTAAACTACACTACACTATACTCCGGGAGCCTGACCGGTCGAATTATCGTTTCCGAGGCGTGACGCAGCTGCACCATTTCATTAAATTTATTGTAAAATATAATCTATTCGTCGAAATTTTGCGATTTAAAGACATTTTTTATCTTTGTCAAATGCACAAAACAAATCATTAATTAAATTTGATGATGATTGATTTTTTCTTTCGTTAATTACTGTCTTAAATTGGAATATTTCAACACTTCTATTTTTAACGTTTTTTGATAATTCAGGTCAATTTTCGGAGATAGGCGTATACTGTCGCGGACATTTTTGTAGAATTCATTGAGGCTAGCAATATTGCCATTTATAGTTGTCACGTATCTCTAACTGTTGAGGCAGAGTAAGCAAATAAAACTCTTATTTCCCGACTTTATCGTCATTTCTTGTCCAAAAACATTTTTATCTTTCGTATCAGACATTAAAGAAAGCGTATGTTCATCCTGGAAATCTAAACTATAAACTTGCCAAATTTCATCACGATCGGTTTAGTGGTTTCGTCGTGATCAGGTAGTGAATAGACATACACTCTTTCGCGTTACGCCTTTATATTTTACATGAATTAACAGGGGAAAATAAGCAGTTTCGCATGGGCAACGTATTAAAAATAGGATGGAAAAAATTTCAAAAGGGAGGAGAAGGAAAGGCAAAAGGCGATTGACAGTGAAGGCATTTTGCAGAAGAAAGTTGATAATAGACAATAGATCACGTATTCAAAATTAGATACAATGAATTTCATTGTTTCATTTACGGCGATTTTCTTTTTATCACATTTGCCTTTTAATTAGTGCGTGTCGTTATGTAAATTTTCCAGTTTTATTTTTATTTTTTTCTGAAAGATTTCTAATGCTTGGGAACGTGTTTGATGTCATGTACATTCTTGCTTTGCTTCGTTGGAATAAAACTTCTGCTCTCCATTAAAAAAAGTGTTCTGTAGCGCCTGAGTCTCTCCTTTAACAGCTTGTTGCTTTCTCAGGAGGCAGTAAACATTAGAGGAAAGCATCCGACAAGCTGCCAAGCGGATGCCGTGTAATCCGTAAGAATATCAAAGTGCCACTCCGCAGACCATATGCATCGCGTGACCCATATAAATGAGTCGTAGCGCAGAACTTCCTGCTTTGATTCGGCACATACTTCCAAATATGCGACGTTAATGTAATATATAAGGGGAATACGCCACATGAAAGATATTTTTTGACTCGTAGATTGAAAATGGATTTGATAGTGAAAACAGTGAACCATACTTTTCAATAAAAGCAATTACGAGTATGTCGACTTATAATTTCTTGTATGGATGAGGAAGGCAAACTAATGTGTTTGCTTCTGTGATTTTATCTTATTTTACCTCTATTAATAGTCATATTTTTTGTATTAAGCGGAGTTGTATTTGCCTCTTATTAGTAGATGGTTAAATCTAACACACTACCTTTCACGCCTGAAACATGTACGGTCCAATGTTAAATTTTATTACAAAAGTTACATGAACCCCCAAGTTGAATGAATGTTATCTCGTTCCCATAAAAAATATCGTTGACATAAAATGAGTTTTGTGTGTTGTTACACCGTCGACTTCCCAACTGTTTCATGCCACCATTTTTACCAAATGACGAACTAAAATTTATCTCATACTTGTGTAAAAGATTTAATACTGCAATGTGTTTAATGCACGTAAATTGTAATGAAAATCCAACTGAAAAAAAAAAATCTGCATAGAAATTTGGAGGAAATCTGAAGATCGCTTTTTATTACCTAGGATATTGTTTGAGGGTGGTTTGTAAATATATTTGAAAGAAAACCTAAAACAAATGCAGCTAAATATTCTTGTTTGCACCTTTTCATTCTGATAGGTACAGTTTTTTTCTAATATGTTCATTATTAATGCCGCACTTAAAATTAATTCTTTACTTTTGTTTTTGTGTGTTCGACCGATAATGTGTCTCTCTCAATCTTTGTGGTAGATAGGGAACTTACTACTTTATTGACCGAAGACAAGATTAATGACATTTCTATTTCGCCACGCTATGCATTCTATTACTCACTTATGGACATTGTGTGTTGTTGTATTGCTGGTGTATTGTTTCGTAGGAAATCAATGTATCTTGCTATAATTCTTCGTTAAGTACTATATCTGAGAGCTAGTGAGAGATGGAATTGTGATTGTGTGGGGAAGTATTTTATCTTCTGGAATCGAGCTCTTATTGTGTTCGAAGAATATACGCTGTGCTTCGGCCACTTCTTTTGGGAATAGCTCTCACATTCGGAAGACCTCTTCGAACACTCTCTCCTGATGTATCGTCCAATATATTAAAGAAATGGGGGAAGGTACTGAAATTTACGTACTGTTATATAACGGTTTTTATGAATATTGAGTAATAGAATCCCTAAGAAAAATGAGTTCGGAATTTGCTGATAGAGCTTTCTTTTGCTTCGTGGTTCAAGAGATGCGTTTTAGGAGGACGGTTTGGTCGATGATATCCAACCTGTAACAAGAAAGGTCGCCCTTCTTAAATCATAGGCAGAGATTGGGTTGCTAGATTTATTGTGCCCTCCAGCTGAATGGAAACTAGGAGAAATGGGAACATAGCCAAGAAATGAGAGAGAAAATAAGGATGTATTGAACCGGGGTGACCGGCTGAATGTTTTAATCGGAAGAATCTTCTGTGCATGGTATTAAGACGTTTGATTGCTGCAACCAACTTTATGTCGGAATAAAAATTTCATAATTCACTCATAGAACGTCGTTTCTTTTCGTGTACTGATAGAGCTCTGAAGTCGCTGTTTGTCAGCAATTGGAATTCACATTTCCTTACTTGTTTCCTGTCACTCCTTAACACGTTTTAACCACTGGATCTAAGACCTGAAAGAGCGAACTCCGGGAAGAAGCCACAGGATATGAGATTCTTGGCCGAATGAGATCGAATTGTATTGCACTCAAATTTTCTACTTAATTTTTACTCTTATTCTTAATATACACAATCTTAAACGTAGCGAATTTTCCTTTTTCAGAAGAAATATGATTACATATTAAATTATTTTTTCCGCCGCTTTCTCCAAACATCTTGGATTTTATATGAAAAAACATTATTAAGATTCTGTTGCATTTTCAAGTTAAGTATTTATACAAATATTGGGTGTGGCAAATTGTTACACAATGCGAGTTATTAGAATGCGAACACATTGCTAAAATATTTTAACTTAAAATAGGGCCAAATATTCCGAAAGTGAACATAGTAATTTTATGTTATTGAAATCTCCTTTGAACTAGTTCAAAGACTTTTTATTTAATTTTCATTTTATGAGATATTTGTGGTATGATGTGGCATCCAGTTCACAGAATTTTACTGGGTTCCATAGAAATAAAAGTGTTATGCTCTTATTCTGAATATCTGTTTCAAAGTTATTTTTGTGAAACTGTAGGAAACTTAACTTGTCGAAGTCTACAATTGAAAGTATTGTTGAAAATAATTTCAGAATAAATGTAATGAGTTCATGACTAAGTTGGTCATCACTTTCGTAGTTCTTTCTCGTGCGAAGTGTTTTATGATGAATTAAATGCGCGGGTACTCACACGTCTATATTCATGTGCATTTGAATCCTACCTTCTAGTATTGTATTGTTGTTGCGTGGGGTAAAATAAACTTAGGCTTATTCTGTCTCCTTAAAGGCTCGCTGTCATACAAACAATGTTTCAGAAACTTCCTCTTCGTTAGCGTGGCTCTTGCTGCATACAAAAGTCGTATTTAGGTATTCACGTAGCGAGTGAGAGATGGAGGGAGGCGGGTGCGGTACAGTCAGGTGGCGGACGCTCAGGCGACGCGTCGAAGTCAGATGGCGTGAGTTCATGGATGGGGTTCGTTCGGTTGGCGTGCGCTACATGGTGTCGCTCTTGTCTGATGGAATATTTGAGTATTGTCTTCGTTCCTATGCTTCTATACTAAACGAGCACTAGACGTGGAGAAATAGTTTGAAATGCGATATAATTTGCAATAATTTGAAACCAAATCTTTAATTAATGGGTTTTAGAGTATACCTTTGGATGTAGTAAACGTGTGCATTTGATTGCGAAATATAATCAGAGTAACATTAAACACATTATCGGAGCAATGCGTCAGAAACAATAGCACCTTCACGCTATGATCTGCTATTACTCACACATCTGATCCATCATAACATACTGTTTTGGATACCAGTCATTAACTAATTTATATAATATTTTTTATGGATTAGCATGTCTAGAAAATTAAGTTTACTATTTCTCTTTCAACAGTAAATCTGGAGTCTATCATGCACGAGTTGAAGTTTCCTATATCTGACCACTTTTATCCCAGGGTGTAATTACGAATAACCTCTCAAAGATGGAGATTAATAACATAATAAAAATACCGCCTCCACGGTATTGTACACGAAAGAATGTATATGCACGGGTATGTGTAATAGTATCAATAATAGTACCTAGCCTATATCAAAGAAATATCAAATTAGAATTTTCCTATTTAATTAACAATGTAATATCTGGGTGACAGAGCTTCGCTCGGATGGCTCACAAAATGGTCATATGATTTTCAGTCAATCGTAAAAAAAAAATAAAAAAAAATAAATAAATAATATAGTACCGATGTGTGAACACGCATATCATGATCTTGACAAAATGAATTTAAGAAATAATTTTTGTAGAGGGATTCAACCCATGGTTTACTTACTCAGTTACACGGCTGTGTAACCATTAATATAACGAATGATAATTCCATACGTAACTGTTTCCCCCCAGGGGACTTACATCTAGTAAGTACGTGTTTCGCAAACACGGGGCCCCGAGTTGAGTCGGGCATTACTTCCATTTACTTGTGGGAGGCTCCTTCCTTTCTCTTTTCTGACCTTCCTTGGGCACCTCTTGTTCTTTTCGATCCCGACGCTATTAAGGCTAAGGTATCTTTCATTTTCCTCATTTTTTGTCCTCCCTCTCATTTGATGTTTTGATATTTGGTTTTGGGATATGTTTTGATATGTTGTAAAATAGGAGGGCTTTTAGTGGGTATGGTTGAGTCATTCGGCGAGTCCCACACGCGGGGAGAGTCTTGTTGACTCTCCCTAGTGCGTAACTGCATTTTCCTTACCTGTACAAGTTTTAGGGCTCCAATGACCTTCGATGTCGACATGAGTCGTAAAGGCCCCCCCCCGACCGCACACACACACCAAAAAAAAAGTTACTGTTTTGCTAATTTGGTGACTGCGTTGTTTACGTTGCCCATATATAATATTTATGTGTGTGTCACGGTTTAAGGAGTGATTCCGAATTTTGTGGATATGACACACTGTATTTACCCGGTAGAACACACACGGAGAGTAAATAGAAAATAACTATTTGTCTCAACGACTCGAATATATAAGTGTGAGTTCGGGTTCGATTCCCCGCCGAAAAAATTATATTTTCATTTATTTTTGTCAACATGATCTGCATGTTTATACTTTCCTCGTGTGTTTAACATTTGTGTTGTATTTATTAAAAAAACATTTTTCTTCAATTAAATAACAAATTTAAAGTCAGATGTCTCGAAAAACGCCGGTTTAACAAACTTGGTGTGCTGTTGGTGGCGAATATGATTTTTCGAATTCTTAACAAAAGTATGTTGTGGATGGTTCTCTCCATGATGCAGCGGGTGGTCAGTTTAGGAGGTTCAATAGGAAATGCTGTGTTCAAATCCACAAGAACAATATTTTAATATTCCACGTCTTTGATACCCATAGTGTCTGTTCAGATTTGGCAACACTGAACTCGTGATTCGGCTTGTTAATGTCTCGTGTATTAACTTTATTGGCGAAGTGTTATGTGAGGAAAATAATTAGAAAAGGTTTTATGGAAAGGGAAAGATAGCGACTGAAAGGGTTAAACTACGGACGAAGAAAGCTCAAGAGACGGGGAAATATGTACTAGCTATATTCAATAGCAATAGTTACTTCGATAGGTCTAACCTCCAAAAAATGAAAAATATGAAATCGAGAATTAGTACACAGGAAACGAAAAAAATATGAAAAATTATAATTAGATGGTGATGGTGTGTTCAGTTTTTATTTCCCTTGAAATAAGTATGATATTCAGAAAATATTTTATTGAAGGCGCCGAAGTGGCTTTCGGCAACTTATGTTATCATTAGTTACCTACAATCCGAGTTAAAAGAATATAACAAAGTTGGAAAAAGAATAATATTTAAAAATAATAATAATAAAAATAAAAATATATGAAAAATAGTTGGAGCTAAGAACATAAATATATACTGATATTTCTTATCACTACTAACAACTATTTGGTTCTATTACTTTTATTCCCAGTAAAATACAAAAATTTCCGTGAATAAAGAAATAACGAATAAAATCCACGGTCAAATGTTATAATTTTTAGTAAAAGAAATTTTTTGTTAAAGATACATATTAGAAATAACGTTATGAAAATGATATTAAATTGAAATGTATTTACTTAAATTGAAATATTTTGATCTTATAATTATTTGAAAAGTAATATATAAATATTAAGAAACAAGATCAAATTCTTAATATCCACCCTTCTCAGTAAGTTATAGTGGATGTATGTCTCATTGATTTGTAGTCATTACATTGCGGGTCCTATTCTCTTTTGTTCAAACAAATGCACCTCATGAACGTGTATACGTGCGACAATGCCACATCTAACGAGAGGAAATGTAATTACATTGTAAGAGCTGACGTTTGAGAACATAAATTTATTAATATTTCATGTGAATGCGCACGTTTTTTGTTCGTCGAATGCTTCTGTGCTACTGCCGGTGGCACCAATATATACTTTACATATATAATTTTGGTATGTGGATTTCCGAAGGAAAAATAACGAATTTTCACCAAATCGGTACCTAGCCCAGTGGATTACTGGGGTAAAAATCCCCTTATATACTAAATTTGCTAAAAATTCTTAGAACCGTTTGCCTGATATACATTCACGTATGTAGAACAATTGCTCGTTTAAGAGTTTTATATTAGATTATATAATATGATTAGCATCACTAGTGAAAGTAATGAGGTAAATATTCTTAGTAAATTTAAGCCACATGTTAATGGGTTGTCACCGTCTCGAGGGAAAGTTTTAAGAATTGAAAAAGAGAAAATTGTTTCCAAAAACAATAGATCTATGGGAAGACTGGTATTTTGTATGACAAAGCAACCTATTGACAAAACTAAAATAAATGGAGTGCTTTACCAAGTCTCATAAAAAGACTGTGAACAGTTGTACATTGGAGAGACCAGTCACTTTTGTAAACAAAAGATTAGCATAACATGCTACGCACACATCTCATTCCTTTTATTTTAGCAATACTAAGATCTTGGCCTTGAAAAAAAAAGTTACAAACGGAAAATCAAGGAAATGACTAATATTGCTTATAACAGGATTACGTGTAATAAGAAGACATGACATTCTAAGTGAAGTACATAATTTAATTGTTAACATGACAAATCAGTGCCACGTAAATAAATGTACCAAGGCGACCCGTGGCGTAAGTGCCTTCTGCCACTGGCGACGCTGATTCAAACCGTCTGATCCAAGTAGAATTAGCGGTGGTGGACGAAGCGGTGTTCGCGGCAGGTTTTCTCAGGATACTCCAGTTTCCCCTGTCATTCATTCCACCACAACATTAACTCATCATCACTCGCCTCAATCGCATGTCATTCTTGTCATCCTCGTCATTAGGAGGTCGTCTGAGCACAGGCGGTGGTCGTGTAAAACGACCAGGACACAGAGGAGCCTCTACGCGGTGTCTCCGAAGCAGCAAATGCTGTTAGAAGTCCTCTACTCCAGAAGCAAATCTGATACATCATCATCACCATGTAAATTATCACGCGTTTATCAATATTGCATGGTAAGATTTGAAAAAAAATGTATCACGCGTTTATCAATATTGTATGGTAAGATTTGAAGAAAAAAAATGTATTAGAGATACATTTTGTATTTTGGAGTTTTACTTGACCTAAACGCAAAAATATCCCTATTGTGATTAAAAGTACCATAACAATGGTATGTTGAAGTATAAAGAATTTACATTTTGAAATATTAACTTGAAATTTTGAAAATTTATTGACGGAAAAGTTGAAACTTATGTTAAATTATATTGTGAAAAATAACAATCTCTCTAACATTTTTGAAGGAAGGGAGCAGAGAAACTTTTAACTGGGGACTTGGAACAGGAGGAATTTAATAAAACAGTTCAAACCCTGTGGGACGATTCCTGAATGATATGGTCCTTTTTTGCCAGGATTGGTGGACAAGCTGGGACGGTGAATATTAATGTTACAACACACCGCAAGTCCAGATGCGATATGCGTATTTTTTGGGTAGGTGCGGGATTTTAACCATAAACCACAACCTTTATGGTAGAGTTCGCTGCCACCAGCTTGGTTTCCCCAAGCAATCAAACACTCGTGTAATAACAATAAAATATTTAATTCAAATTAAATAGAGATCTGAATATTTACAAATGTAGACAAACTCTCAAATCATAAATACAAGTTTGAATTTGTTATTACAGAGTTATTGCTATCTGAAAGCAACAATTACACACAGATATAGATACTGGTGTTATGAATTAACTCGGAAATCTACCCAGATTATCCGAATCTCAAAAGTTTCCAAGTTGCTATCCCGAAATAACTAACTGTTCCAAGTTACGTCATTCGCGCCTAATAGCAATGTAATAGANTGGTCTGACGACCAAAACTAACCAAGTCACATCTCAAATAACCTGGATACTTCCATACACTTCCTCAGAAAGTCTGAAAAGTCACTTAGGATCTGCAATCCTCCCAATATTTACACAGAAGCGGAGGTCACGTGACTACACCCTCGCTACTGTACTGAGCACTCTACATCAGCTTGGTCACCCCTCAGCTTCTGAGAATACTGTGTCCCTTTTGGCTGACCATTATTTTTGGCGACCACTGGAATATTCCCTCCACACTCGCTTTTCTTCTGAGGGCGTTCATCTCAGTTTTCAGAAGTAGATGGGAACTGTTCAGCCTCTACACAATAAACGGGAAGTCTTAGTAGCGGTATTTTTCCTTATTTGGCGGCGACTGGCCCGACCCTTAATCTCCTTAGGAATTTCCGGCTAACAAAATGCTTGAAAATATTAATATTTCAAAAATCTATAAACTGCACTGGTCCAGATGTTACAATTAACCTTATGATGGGTGTTGAGTTCGCACAGAGACAGTTTCTTATAAAGCAAGGGTGGTACTTCAGTATTTCAAACAGTATAACACGAAACCAGTCTGAGTAATACACAACAGAACTCAACAAAACTCAACATTAAAAACAATATCTATACTCTGTTTGAAGTTACTTTGAAATAATCCAGAAAGCGTGTAATTTTTGCTTGCATCGGTGACATCATCAGCGCCGCTGGCACACCTCCCTCGTGATGCCTACTGGGTATTCTAGTTACCGTGGGTAAAACTTAATCCAATTTGCTAGAAGGATATTGTTTCTAGAGCCATAAACACATAAACCATTATGATTTAACGTTTTTATTTATATTGCTTTCTCTGTCGTAATGGAGTAGGATTTTCAGATCAATTTCTAGCATAATATCTGATCTACTAAATACTTTAAAATCTGCATGTGTACTGGAATTGTTTAAACTGTAGCATTGTGAAAAATTGTTTGGTTCTGCAAACCCTTAATACACGAATGCATTACGGATTAGCATTTTGTTTGTATTCTTTAAAATAGCATTTTCGCTCTCTCTCTTTCTCTCCGAACGAAATCATTTTTAAAAAGTTCAATAATTTTATTTGATTAAGTATGAAATATAATTCATTCGTTTACGATTCTTATGATTGCTTAGTGATGAAATGTTTGAGAAATTTCCAGTATTTTCAGTATAAATATAAATAGCGGAAGAGTCTATTCAACCACACTATATATTTCATCCATAAATTTTGGAATAAAATGTGTACAATCTTTTTATACGTTTTTATTAAAGACTATTAAAAAGAAGGAAAATATTTCCGAGTACAAAATCATAAAAAGAACATTTGTTTTAAAAATGGAACAATAAATATCCGTAATAATAAACAAAGCTCATCGATTTCAGACAATAGTTGTTTACTTTTTTTTTTTAATTCAAGTACCACAAAGTAAACCACTATTGTGGATTGTTCAGATTCAGAAAGGCAGTAATATATTATCCACAGGTATCAATCTTCCTCCCTCTTCCCTGTGCTACATCTCCCACCTACGTCACTTCTCTCGTCCCAAACTCTGCTTCCTCGTATCTCCGCTCGTGCCGCGACAGCCGGAGTTCCGTTATCAGCTCGGGTCTCTCTCTCAGTGCTGTGTCTGTCTCNAAGCGCCCGCTTGCAGTTAGATGCACTAGCATCGCACGTAAATTAAAAGACTCCCAGATAACCAGTTTGTCTGTGACGCTGTCTGCCGTGTTGTTGCTGGAGACGACGTAGTCCGTTGCGGCGGTGATAGCGCGTGCTGCTCAGCCATTTGACACAGCTTCCACTAACGCGTGGTTTGACCTGTCCTCATTAGTTTGGATTCCCCGTTATCGAGAACGATGCGCAGCGATTGATTGACATTGGGAATTCAAAACTTACTTTAACATTGCATCGATCTTAAGATTTAGTGAAGATACATGCGAAGTAAAATGACACAACTAATGCAATTTCTTACCATCATAATATTATTGCTGCTTTAATAAAAAGTTTAAAAAGTTTTAATATTTGAAACAAAATATAAACTATTGATGTTCTATATAAAATTTTTTTTTTTCTGTCCGGTTATCCCAATGAACCTGGAACAACTAGGTCTAACTTCAAGTACGATTTTCGGGTTACTTGTCCATTCTAATTTTATTGTTTTTGTTATTTCGTTAGTCACTGCCTGTAAATTTATAAACAGGCAGTTGCCTGTATGTTACACAATCCTAATATCTTCAAAATACGGTGCTAATGAGAACCTACATAGGTGTATTAATTGATGATTTATGTTGTATATAAATGTAATTCTGTGTATCAGGCATCAATTAATTTAAAATAATTTCTGTATTTCGTGAAAAAATGAAATAAAAAATTATCAGTTTTGTTTTTGTAAAGTTAACATTGGTAGTTAGCATTTCAGTGTTAAGTCACGAAACTTACTCGTACTCTCTTTCTTCATGTTCGATAAACTTTCAATTTAACATTGATAGGTGAACGTTATGTGTATTTTTTTGTTTGCATGGTGTGGGGGTCATGCTATTAGTCATGTTCTACTATTTTATCGTGTTTTTCCGGAAATTAACATTAAATGAGATCTGTTGGGAAAATGTGTATTTTTACCAGAATGAGAAATAATGTCAAATAATATATGTTTTATAATCGACATCTTTATGGCTAAGTTTTATGTGGTTGATATATGCGGTTGCAATTTCGCTTTCAAATCTTTTGTTGTGCATGTTTAGTACCATTACTCGTGCTTTTACCTCTTTTGTTCTGGATCGTGAATCGACATTGGTATACTGTAGAGTTTCCTCCACCATCATTAGGTCCCCTCCCACGTTATAAATACATGCGCCGTCCTTCACCACGACCACTGTAATCGTGTCGTTCCTTTCGAACAACGCTGCCCACGTGTATGTAATCAATTTGCGTCCCTATTTCTTGCCTTCCATTGCTGGCTACTATGCATTTACTGTTAGCTTCCGTGTCGTGGCTGTCATTACTGTCCGGGCGATTTCACAAGGTTCAGGGAATGCGTTATCATTATCAATAAACCTTACCACAACTGGTAGCATTGGTGCATTTGTGATCTTTCTCCCTGTTCTGCTTTGTGAGTTTTTTTCCATCCTCTCCTCTACGCTACTCTTCCACCACAGTTCTTAACAGAATCGGCCCTTTGGTCTCAATCTGATCTCGGACCCTCACCAGTCCTCGTGCAGCCTTATCTGGCGCCCGTCTGTTCCCCTCGAACGCTATCCGCATCCCCTCCGCAACCTGTTCCTTTCCTTGTCGCTTGTCTCCTGCCGCCATCCCAATCCATTCCACCTCTCCCTCCCACCTCTTCCCCATCGCCAGAGACCCGCCTTCGGGCCGCGCGCCTCGGGACTCATAAATCACTTGGCTGCGTATTAACAGCCGTCAAGTGGCGGGGAATTTTAACGAATTCCTCCCTAGACGCACGTCGCCGAACGGGGTTGGCGTTCTGCGTGACGCGCGGTCGGGGGAGGGTTGTGGGTGCAAGGTTGCTGGGTGACGGACAGTTGACGGCAGATGCGACATCGTGGTCGTCGTTTCCGAGCCACTTCGTACTATCTGGTTGTAGCTTCGCTGGATTTTCTTGTTGTTGCTCAATTTGAGATTTTGCCTTGATGAATCACCTTCCGTGTCTCAAGACACCAACTGCGCACTGCATGAGAAGTGCCTGTCCATAGAATGTTGATAATCTATTGTCGAGCTATACATATTTTTAAGAATTCATTTTCGGCTCATTTCCATTTTTGATAGTGATGCTACTGTTTTTTCTTTCAGTTTTAAAATTCCATTCGTATTATTCTTCACGGTTTCTAGTACCCATAGATTATTTTCTGAAAAATTTCGAGTCAAAGTTTTATTGATTTGTTTTGTGTGATTTTATATTGTGTTTACCTGTACACCATATTGTGTGTGTAGGAATAGGCGGTCAATGTTGCAAAAAAATGAGTGACTGGCACGTAGGAGATTCGCGTGCATGTGGTTTAACTGTATACGTGAGAAGAGCATTCTTGTGATGATTTTAATAAAAATCTGTTGTGTTCCCCAATATTTTTCATTTTACTTCTCAACAAGATCACGGTAACTTTCGTGTTGAAACATACATTGTGCATAGTTAAACTATACTGAATAGAAAAAAATGAACATACAATCACCACTCCTCGAGGACATAATCAGAATATATTTATTTAAGGATCAATTTATTAATATAAAATAACATAATACCAGTTCAATATGTATAGAACACTTAATACTGAAGTTTGACTTTAACATATTACATTAAATGCAAATTCATTGCGCATCATTTCTTCTCTTTCACTAAGAATTCTCTGCAATCTCGAATTTTCTGAATTCAAAGAAGGTCCATCTTAGACTCGCAGTATTTTTGCGATCTTGAAAAAAGAAACGGTTCGTTCAGAAATGTGGTTTGGTACTCTGTACGCAGAATTTAATGTACAATAAATTGATTTACATTCATTTTTCAAAATTAAATTTTATTAACTGGAAGGACGTAGCGTAAATGAAAGCGGAACCCTCCTGAGAAAGATATCAATACCGAAAATATTCTAATATAATTCTAAAGTTTTGGTACTTTATTTCATTTGAGAGAAAATCGATTAAATCGAAAACCTCTTGGGGCCAATTCGTAAATATTTGAAGAGGTCTCCAAATTTGCATTCCTGTTCTTTCCTTGTAAAATTCTTGAATAACTGAAAAAAAAAATTAAATTTCAAATGTCATGTGATGTTCAATATTATCAAAGCGAGGAAGCAAAATCTTTTAACCCTTCAGTTTCTTATCACATTTATTAAGACATAGTTATTCGTCTTATTTGATGGATCAGATTTACAAAAGACCTGGCAGAGAATTCACTTTGCTGCTTTTTATATTCGCTTTTAAAGTGCTTTTCAGTATGCATGTTGATTTTATATTTTGGGGTTTTCTTTCGAGTATTCGGAAATTTTTTGTTTACGTTTTACAAAACCCACACGATTTCCTTTTGAACAAGACTTTGTTGTAATGAGACGTTCTGTTAAATGTAGTAGCGATGAATGTCACGTGAAAGAATGAAGATTTCTTTTGGTAATTCTAATTTGGGTTCGATCACAGTTATAAATCTCTATAAAAGTATTTGATAGCTTCTGTTGAATTGTTGAACGATAGATTTCCGTGGTTTGAATTTCTAGATCAACTGAATTATCGAGTGAGAAAGAAATTAAAGAGTATTTTTATGTAGAATGTTGATAATCTTCCGAAGATTCAATCTACAAACAAACCCAAGGGGCTCCAATAGGAGGAGTTTTAAGTGGATTATTTTGTGAACTGGTTATGAGGAGACTGGAAAGATCTGTATTATCTAACTTACAGGTTAAATTATATAGGAGATATGTAGATGATACAATTATTAAAACAAATGAAGTACTGATTAAAAGGACCCCTGAAATGTTCAACGCATACGATCCTAATATTGAATTTACTCTAGAAAAAGAAAAAAAATAACCATATAAACTTTTTAGATAGTTTATACATAGACAAAAAGATAAACTGATATGCAATTGGCATAGGAAAACACGGATTCAGGGAGGACATTAAATTATAATTCAGCACATCGTAAGACCATGAAAATAGCCATCATACACAACCTCCTACATAGAATGCACAATGTGAGTGATGAAAAGTTCCACAAAGAAAACATCAACATAATTAGAAACATCCTCCGTAACAATGACTACCCTAGGATATTCATAGATAAAACAATATTTTCAAAGGATCAAGCACACAAATTCGGTTTCAAAAAACAAAATTAACATCAATAACATGATTGCAATACCCTTCGTACCAGGACTAACTAGGAAAATAAGAAAAACCTGCAGTGAATATAACTTACAGACAATCCATACAATAAATAATAAACACCCCTTTGCTAAAGCACACATGGATAATACAGAGAAAAATGAAAGGACAAATGTAGTATATAAGATACCATGTGCTAATTGTGACCTTAACTACATTGGACAATCAAAAAGGAAACTAGTGACCAGGATACGGGAACACAAAAAAAATACACAAAATAACAAAGAGGGTGGTATCAACAATCATATTAAAACAACAGGCCATACGATGGATTTTAAGAACACAACCATCGAGGATTATGAACGAAATAAAAAAAAAAGAATCATAGCAGAATCAATTAACATTAAAATGAACAGAGTGATGAACACACAAATTGAATCTAATATATTTACTTCAAGCTATGATACAGAATTAAGCATGATAAAGAAACATAGAAAGACATAAATGTAACTATCGACCCTTGTTTCCCCCACCACGGCAAACGTCATACCAGGAAGTTAGCTGGTACCACAAATTACAGATAAGCCTCAGTTCACTCTGTAGAGACTAGAGGCCAACAACAGAAAATAGACGATGACAGAATGTACAGGAACCAATCATACCATGTAATTTTGATAAGTTAAATAATTTTAACGCAATTATCACATGCATCATATGAGCGTGCAGGTTTGTACTTATAACAATTTAAAATTTAATAATGAGTTTAAAATTAAATAACATGTTATGGTGAAGTGTTGTTCTGTGATATATCTAACTGAATGTTTGAACATGTCTTTTTAGCAAGAATATGTATGCAATGGTACTCACACAAAGGACTTGTGACTAAATCATCAAAAAGAAGCCTAAAACATCTGAAAATGGGGAAAACATCTCCCCGAAACGTTATGTAGATTAATGAACTATCAAGTGTTTTGTGCGTCCGATGTAAAGTGTTGTCTAAAATAAGAGCACTGTGAATCAAGATTAAGAATATAAGACAACATCACTTCTACCTAATTTATAATCTTCCGAAGAGTCATCACGTGCCCGTATTTCATCTGGAAGATAATAGATTTTTCTATCTAGACGATACAGCAAAGAGTAAATTTGATTTTTCTTTATATCTGTTGTGAATAAAGTCTGCCAAGCAAAGATTCCGCATAATGAATCATTTTGAAATGTTATTATCGATAGGATTTATTGTTTTTATTAGCAAGGAGGGAAAAAAATGAAAGAAATCTCCTGCAAAACAAAATCATCGTATATTATTCTTGTAACTGGAATAACAACAGTGAATAATTGCGTGACCGTGACCCCATGCATAGTGAGTTGTGACGGTAGAACAATTATGTGGCTTCAATATTTCCTACACGTGCTGCTAGAGGCGGTGAAATAAATTAGATTAACGGGGTCAGGACATGAGTTGATGTAGATGATGTAGCGTTGAAGTATCGGTGAGACTTCGGTTCGTTGTTTCGTTGTTAGCAAAACTAAAGGTAGGGCTAAATTCGACGGTTTTAGATCTTGATAATGATACTGCTATATCTTATTTCTAAATGTTCTTGTCCATTTTTCTCTCATCATAGTTATCCAATTACTGAAAATTAAGTATTACTGCAAAGGCAGTTTTCTGGCTTATGATTATGTTTACATTTTGACCAAAATATAACGTTTTAATACAGTATTTTTACTTAAAAAAATCAACACGAATTAAAATAGAAACTTTTGTTGCGCCAATGTGAGTAAACAATTGAATATGTTACAAAATTAACCAGATGGTTTAGATGCAGTTTCATGGTTTGGTAAACCAGTTTTTTTTCCTAATTATTCTAGTAATTTCTAATTATTCGTCTTAGCTGTACCTTGAATAAATCCTAGGATGTGACTCTTCAATAGACTTGATCATCAATCACAATATATACATTTAATATTGTGACGTTCCTGCTTGTGAATAGAAGTTTATATTTGATTCGAGTGCAGTTGGTACCATTGGAGATTGTGGTAACCTAGTATCGTGATGATGGGGATTTACACAGAAAGCGCGTCTATGTATGTCCCTCGGATACAGCTTTTGTGTAACACTAAGTTGTAGAAGCGAGCAAATTGTGTGCGGGGTAAGGTCCGTAGGCATCACCCGGGGACCGCGCCCCATCGACTCCCGGCGGCGGTAATTTTCCGCTCTGTGCTCACATGTCCCCCTTCCTTTCTCCCGTTGCTCTTGCCATCACGGCTCTCACGCCACCTACACCCCCGCTACGTCGTCTCATGCGTGAAATGCGCTCTCTTCGGTAAAAACGCCATCCTCTCCTCCCGCTCTTCTTTTACTCGATACATTTTGAGTCTTTGATGAAAAATCTATTCTTTCGCTCTTCCTATCACCTTCTCTAACGTCGACTCTTTACTTCCTTACTTCGTTCTCAGTTTTGAACAAGGACTTGTTCGTTATGGATTCTAAGAAATTCTTTACATATATATATATATATATATATA
>NNCF01126481.1:736630-796480 GCA_002313205.1 Laupala kohalensis
ACACACACACTCATTTGTGCTTTTTTCCCATCACCCATCACCTTTGATGATTGGTCAAGGAAAGCAGAATAAAACTAATTGTTTCAGCATACTTCTTTCTGATGAAAGCTGAAGACGTTTCTTCCAAATCTGTTAGTTTTATGTCCTTATTTCTTTATTAACGTTTCGGCTTTCGCCCTAGTTACTCTGAAGAATTTCTTAAACTTGTTTATACGTTTGTAGAAATTGTTTTTGGTGTCGATCTCTTCTGCGCGTGTCATTTCCAGGCAATATTTTCTCTCATGTACTTTCACCATTTCATATTTTTCGTTAAAGATGTAGCTGTATTTTTGTGACAAGTGGATAATAAGAGAGACTAGTGTAATATACAAGAAATTTCTAAATTTCACGAGTGATATGCCGATCAGGAGAATGTTGGTTGTTGATGACTATAGGTGATGTGCCAGCCTCCTTCTTCAGTGGCGCAGCCTAGAAGAAAAAATTACTCCTAAAGAAGAATGGACTGCTAAACAGTACTATGTGTTGACGTTGTTGGACACTGTTATCAAAAGTAAATTAAAAAACTGTAATTTTTGTGTCCTTTCGTATCTATTATGTTATGTATGTTACGGGAAGTTTACTGGAATGTTTTATGTTCATGGTATCTTACTGGATTTTTAATATATATTTCTCATTTAAACTGGAAATGCCTACAACTAGATTCTGCAGTAAAGACATTTAACGGAACGCTGAATTATATTTTCATAGAAATATCTTCTGATTTCTCCTTTAAGAGATTGCTTCAGTAAACATCACTAATACTTCATCGTATTTTCTAAGCACAGCTTTGTTACAATACACTCAATTACGTGCATTTTCTCGTTAACTCCTTACTCTGATTCCTCTCCTAGCTTTTCAGCGTATTTCCTTAGTTTGTGATTTAGTTTTTCCCTTGTTCTCATCTCTCCCAGCATCGCGTCAGTTGTAATTTATTGCTCCCTCGCCTTCCATATTTTATCCTTCATGTGTTTCCAACTTTCAATTCTTTCCCATGTCATCGTCTACTGTATGCATTACTTCCATCTTCATTTTCTCCAACCTCTTCTTCACCATCCTTGTATCGACTCCTTGCTTCTTTTTACTATTTCCGACCATTGCATTTGGGTTCATTGCTTTGCTTACTTAGTTCTTTTTCAATTGCGTAGACTATATTGTTCGTAAAATTGTTTTTTGTCCCGAACATTTATTTTCATTTTCTGGCCATGCGTCTTCCTCTCATCCGGACTTCCCTCTGATCCTCCTTTTTGGTGTTCCTCCACATTCTATATTAGAGTCGTCTCCTTGCTTTCGCCCTCTCAGGTCGCGATTCCGAGATCTTGGCTTTCTCAGAAGAGCCGCCGACGTTGCTCTCCTTCACCTTTTGACTTTCCGTCGTCGAGGTTCCTTGATAGGGCTAATAACCGCCCCAAGCCGGCCGCATAACTTTTTCGACTGCCACCGCCGATAATGGAGCCGCTCCGCCTCCACCCTTTGGCCTCGAGCTGTGCCTCCCTCTCCTTGTTCCTTTTCCTTCATCTTTGCGATCCCTTCTTTCATGTCACCGTGCAAGTCACGCCTCTGCGCTCTGTCTGCTACAAGTCTGTTTGATGCCGCGTAGCGTTTGGTTTAGTGATTCTCCACATTCGCAGTGATTGAGCAAACACGAAACCGACGTGTGTGTTTTTCAAAGTCTTAAATGAATTTTTCCCTGATCTAAACCATACTATTTCGATGGTTTAAAGTTTCGGAATGATGTTAGCTAATTTTCTGCAAATCTAGTGTATAGTTCGGATATGTGTTATAATGATTAAGTATTAGGTAGGTCGGTGGACCATCGGCGGATCTAAGAGAAAGTTGTATTTGTAGAATTAATACAATTAGATTTAAAACGATGCAAAAATGTTTCTTGTGAATGAGGATGTGATGTAAGTTGTGTGTTCCATAAGACTGAATGATTTTTATTAACTAGGTGTGTCTTTGCACATAAATTTTATGTATGAGAATATAGTCGCAGAGTACTTTTGCAGAGTGCGATTAATTTGACATAAAATAATTTAATAATATTTATTTAGCTATCAATTTAAAAAAAAGTAAAAAAATAGCGCTTTATTGACAAACGAAGTTGTGTTATACGCATCTCCAAACTGCTGATATTGATTTGTTTGGTTGTGTTAATTTTGCCATGTTACTTCGTCGAAAGAGAACACTGTATTCAGTGCCATGGACTATGGACTTGTCACACACACACAGCAACCAATGGTGTTCGTACTCCTCTTTATTGACCTCGTCTTTCTTTCAGCGCGTCGTTCGGTGATAGACCGAAATGGGATTTGTGTCACCTATCCAGGAGCTCCTTGAGATTATATTTCTTTTCTTCCCTGAAATGAGTTTTTTTTTTTTTTGAGTTGACACTCTGGAAACGTATTGTACTGACGAAGAGAAAATGAAACGTACTTCTAGCTTTCCTCGGATAATGTAGCTATTTCACTCTCTTTAAAATAAAGAGTTACTTGCAAATGTATCTTGTTGTTGCTTTTGAACTGTGAGATATTCTGGCTAAGTCTATTCTGATTTTCGTAGTGCAAGTGGGATTTTTCTGGGTTTATAGCGAGCGTGAAACTGTTTGCGAAAAGCAACTCTCCCGTAATTTGACTAATGATGCACCTAAGTAAGCATTCCCATTTTCGCTTCCGAAATTACCCGTATATTTAGCTTTCAATTTTCCCTCTTTTACAACGGCGTTCTTAATGATCGTCGTGTACTCTAAAGAGAGAGTAAGCACACAGTACTTATCGCACACTTGGCTTCCATTCTGTTTCTTGACTACTAGTATTCATTCCTGCAGAATAATTTAATCCCATGTTTGAATTTTCACGAAGATCGTAAATTTGCTCTTCGTACGACTCTCCTTTATTCGCGATGAAAATGCTCTCTTGCTTCTTCTGCACCAACAAATTCATCTTCTGTATTTAAATAAAATATTTGTTCGTTGGGTGTTGTATTGTTGACCTACAAGATAATCATTTGAGTTGAAATATAACCTTGCAGCTCTTTTGGCTCATTGCTTTTGTTTCTATTTTGTTGTTTCATTCAATAAAGTGTATGCTATGTATCTACGTTCTAAATTATTTTATTTATCTGTACTTGTTCTGTTCTGTGTTTCAGGTAAGGACTAAGCCATCTTCATTATATAGCTACCCCGTGGAAAACCCATGTGAAAGTCTGTGTGGGAAGAAATCCAGTGAGAAACTCCTCATCCATTTCTACGCTACGTACGTAAGCTATAAGCAAAAACCTTCTTGCGTGAGGAGTTTTTATCCTTGATGAAATTTAGCCAATAACGTGGCAAATTGTTTCATTAATAAAAATAATGAAATGAATATGTAAAAATCCTATTTGTGTTCACTTACCTTAATACATCCGTTATACTATCCGTTTACAGTTGAAATACAGTCATGTTATGTATTTTTATTTCTTTTGGTAACCGACAGTTAAATTTGGTTGGTTATGAAATAGTTTTTTTGTAACATTATGTATTTATTCTATTCGAAATTATTTTTACTCTTCAATACAGTCAATCCTTCGCTGTATGATTATAAATTGACAAATTTGTTGTTTTTCTGTATTTTTTCTTTTTCTGACATTTTTAATCAACAATTGCATTTGCCGATGTACCTCGGGTCATCTAATACGAGATGCAGAACGATATTTCTGGGATGGTAGTGTGATATTGTTTGACACACCTTCAGAGTTGGATGCGGTAGTGCAATACAAGTTTCAAGTTCTGATGAAAACATAATCGTTTGCTTTGTATAGACTTTTGAGATTTCTTCGTGGACGCCAAATAATTTTTATGTATTTGTTACTTAATAACTAAGTTTTTATGTCCTCTGTCGCCATCTCCGTTTACCATCAGGTGACCTGACCGAGATATTTCGCTTGAGCATTTAGTTTTCTTCATTTAATGTGTTATATTAATGGTATCCGTAAAAAACTGACGAATCCTTGAGCACGATTTGAGTATGGTAAGAGTAATTGTATTTTAATCTGATATCATGAAAAATGAGCTATTTCCATGGAAATATATTTCCTTCGAAGTTAATTTTGAAGCAAGTTTCCTTTGAACTTGTAGATTTAAAATTTATTATTATCGATTGCTGTGTGAGCATCTTTTTTAGAGATAGGAACATGACATAATTAATAACATTTGACTGCGGGCGATGATTTTGCGTTGCGTCGCGCCTAGGAACAAAGGACCGTTCACACCTCAAGCAAATTAATTCTCATTGAAGCAACTTGGCATGTATCTGAATACAGACAAAAGCTTTTCATTCGAAGCGCAGATTAGCGGTATGCAGTTGGTATTAATTGGAGCACTTGTCAATCTGTGTGCACGAGCGTCATGCCCTCCAACCAAGCGGGTTGCGACTTCACTTTGGTGCGAGTGCGGCGGCGGAGGCAGCGGTCGACGCTCGTTTTGCTTTCCGTTTCCGGCTTTGTGTCTGTTGCTCCTGCGCGGCTGTGCAGTCGTAATGATATGTCCTTTGTTCGCTCGCGATGGCAACGGTGACTGCGACAGGTCCGCTCTTCCAGTTTGCTATTGCGACGGCGTCGATTGCTGTTTGGATTCGAGGAAACTGTATCGGTGTCGTGTTTATCCTCTTTGCGTGCGGGTGCGCCGGAGATTATTGGAAGGATAGCCAAACGAGGGACGAGGATGTATCTACGGAGGTAACGACGAGAGAAGGAAGTAAGAAACTTGTTCCTGAAGATGGAATAGAAAATGTGCTTAAAAATGTTACGTATTTTTAGTAGTGTAAAATGGAGTGGAACACAAAATAAAAATAAACTTATATTGTAGGCCTTTTTTATGCAAAAAAAAAACAAAAAAAAAACCTGCGAATGAACACTAGAAATAGATAGATATAGGAGGTAGTAATGAATGAGAATGCTGAGTAAGGTAAATGCTTGTGGAATACTGTGGATAGATCTTTACGAACAAAGTTACCGAATTGAGAATGCGAGTTGTTCCTTGCGGATAAGTGTAGAGAGAAAAATAAACTTATAGAGAATATGGTCATATGTACAGGTATAACGGGCGTGGAATTTTCAAGAGGAAAGGGGAATTGAGATCAGCCATCCGTGAGTGCAATTTTTGCGACATACAGCTGAAATGAGTCACTGCTGAAGTAAATAATACGATTCACCGGCGAATTCTTTTCTTTTCTAAATTTTCGTATAAAGTAATTGAATTTTTGCAAAGGGAATACTTGAAAATAATTGTGTGAATTGCTGAGAATGTTGATTTTAAGTTGTATTATGTTTATTACTAATGTTATATGTAAAAGAAAGCATCGCAGATCTTGTCACGGGGAATGGGGATAGTTTGACGTAATATGTGACTAGGATGACTTTGGACCTAGTACTAACCTTCTTAACGGCAGTCGCGCGTAAGATAGGCAAGACGCGTGGTACCGGAGTATTTGATCGCAGACAGACGTGGGTGTCCGATGAATGGGACATTCCCTGACTTTTTACGTGTACTTCCTACGTGTGAAGGATATACCGGGCATACGTCTATTCAGTGTTAACCACCACCACAGTCAACTGTTAAGATAGTTTGCCATCGACTATCGTTGATTTTAATAGCGGATATATTGACCATAGTTGCAGCAAATCGTTCACTAATTCAGTGATGGGCATCGACTAAAGATGAGCAGCCAAACCATCCAAAAACTTTTAACAATGAGGTACAGGTTAAAAGAAAATTGTCTTCTTCAATTGCTTGTGAGTGAATTTTATTTGTAAATTTATATTTTCAAGATAAATACTATCACCAAGAAAGTACAGTTATTTGTAATTATTGGCTCTTAAAAAATGTAATAAATGTATGTGTTTTGGTGGAATATTAGTGAAATCTTAGCGTAGAACGCCGATCTAACAACAGGTCTTTTTAAAATAAGACTTGTCCAAATCGAAAGAAGACTTCGAATATTCCAAATGACAGTAATGACATAATGTCATAATATTTAGAGACATCGTCACGAGGAATAAGTAGTACGGTGTAAGATATTATGTACTTCTGTTCAATACATCGGAGAGAGTTTGAAAGTAGAGGGAAGTAGTTCTTTGGAAATGCCATAAATCCTGTGTTCTCACCTTTCATGTAGTCACACGGAGAAAAAAGCAGGGCTTCGTGTCAACAGACTTCCCTATTAGAGCGACGCGACGTTGAATAGAAACGGCGCAGTACTTATTTTATTGCTTTATCGGCGATACATGCGTGTGTGTACGAATAGCAACGCGATGTATCAGTTCCGTCTCATTGTTTCCTGCCATTTCACCGATTGTTCACCCCTCGACGGTCTCGACGTATTGCAAGCGGGCTTTCGGTGATACGTTGCGGTCACTGCGCCCAATAATTCTCTACTGACACGAACTGCCTTTGCTGTGAATCTCCGCTCTTGGTGTAAGCAAAAGAGATAGAGACCGCCAATGAGTTCGCTGTAAACTAGTGGCACGTTTGCGATCGAGAGGAGGAATGCAGGCAATTGCGAATACCTATAGGGGTCATTCCGCGTTTCGACCTTGAGTGTGGAATATGCTGAATACAACACATGGAAGCAAGAGTGTCTGAAATTAATGTTCTTAACAAGGGAAAAATGTTAATTGAGTTCAAAATAATGTAACATATTTTATCAAATTTCTCTTAAAATAAGTGGAGCAAATTATCATAAAAATATTATCGCGATTTTTGAGATATTTGTGCAATTTTTCAAGTACAGTAGAACCTCGATTATGAGAGGTAATGGGGGGCAGGGATCACACGGATAAATGAAAACCACGGTTAATCGAGACACTTTATTTAATGAATACATACATACATATGTGTGTAGAACGTGACTTTATCAGAGGTTGAAATATGAAGTAATTGGTATTCGTTTCGCGCAGTGTGAAATGATTCTCCTTACTTCATTTCTAATATTTCTCAAATTCATTACGTCCTGGAAGTCAAAATTGTATTGGGTCTCTGTCTCTTCGAGGAACTTACGTACAACAGTGGAAATAGTAGGAAGTAGTTAGATTTATATATGACAATGCATTTATTGTCAAAAAAGCAGTACAAACTGCGTATGACAACGTGAAGGACAATTAATTTATTTGCTTTGTAGTTGAAATTCGTTTTTCTTTTCTTTTTTCGTTGGAAGAATGAACACCACGGTTAATCGCTAACACAGTTAATCGAGGTTCTACTGTATATTGAATACATAGCATCCTGAATCGTGGAACAACCTGACCAGATGTGAAATTGCCATGCGATAGGAAAAATGTATCCCTACATAATTTGCTATCAGCTTTTATTATGCTTTTTCTGCATTTCATTTTTGCAACATTATTTCATACTCTAAAGGTGGAGTAAAAACACCGTTCGTAAAAGTATAGTAATAATAAATACATTAAAGAATGTTTCTTTAAATTTCTAAGATCTTAATCCTTGATAATGTTAGAATTGGCAGGGAAGAGACTACGTTATGCGCTAGTACATGCTCTTTTTTTTTTTATTCTTCCCGCCATATTTATTTCCGTATGTGGCGATATCTAGATTCTCTTAAAGCGCATGAAATAAATATCATATCTTGATATGGTCAGTGAAGGTCAATCAAGTGTGAAATAACAAATGCATTAAGGCAAGATTTAACAATCACAGATTTTATTGCAGTAATGAAAGCGTATATCCTTGTATGTGCAGGTAATACAAATGTAAGGAATACTTTTACTACGCTCATAAAAATGCCGGAGGTAAACATATTTTCCAACTTTATTATGCTTTTAATTGCCGCTAGTCAAATATGAAATACTAGGATACCATTTATACGATTCGTAGCGCCAATTTTTACGTATGGTAATGATTAAGAATAATATTTTTGAATACAACATGGAGTAAGGTAAAAGATGATTTAGAATGGATTTTGTGAACTCCGTCTGTCGTTTGGCAGAGTCTGTGGGAGAGTAGTGATGGCATTATTTCTCCATCCAATCGTTCGTAGCATTGTTCCTTGGCGCAAGGGACGTGACTGCGTGTGTCTATCGAACATTTGTGTGTTCCGCTTGCCACCTCGGGGAGGTTGCTTCTCATCGTTGCTTCCTCTCTACACACTGTTGACGCCGGATGCTCGGAACATCAACTATGTATTCTCTCCCTAGGAGCACATATTGTACATTAGAGACAAAAGTCTGAAAAAATGCTTTTGCTATTTGAAGGTAAAGCTTCAGTCTTCATCACACTCTTTTCTGCCATGAGATACAAGAGGAAGTTGACTTCCTGTTTCATTTACATTATTCACGACATGCTTTATTTAATAAATATGCTGTCTCAAGAGTTGGAATCTTTCCATTAATCCATTATTTTATATTCTGCTCACTATTTTAGTAACCATCTTGAGAGTTTTGTATGATATACGAAAGTATTTACTAGAACATTTTAAGAAAATTGTACAATTATTTTTTTAACTTCCTACATATTGTGATGTTTAAATCTAAAGGATTAATAGATCTATCTTGTGTGTATTCACATATTCAAATACTGGTTAATACTGGTGAATAAATCTGGATTTGATTTATTCGTTAAGAACGTAAAATAAAATTAAATATTAGCATAAGGACTTATATTTTAACATTAAATTATTTGACTCCAGGATGGTAATTATTTTGTATGGAAGCGAGTAGTGACCTTTTTTTAAATTTACTCTTTCCAATGACATGATTGAAACGACGGGTACTCCAGATTGAAGAATGTCTGAGTAAATGTTCCTTTCCGAATTAGTCGTTTCATTGTAGCGTTGCGTATAATGCCTTTCTGAATTCATTCGCATCAAGGAGATCAAAAGGAGCGGGTATTATGAACGTTATCTTAAATGCACTTGTTTTCTTGTCGGCGCGAAAATTTCACGCGTCGTTTTAACGCTCCGTTAGGCCAGATCCTTACACTTCGCTCCGCCACTGCCTTGCTAGTACCTCAAGCGGACGTTTATCGGCGAGTTTGCGCTGACCACAGCCCATCCGCAAAAGGGCTGTCAGCAGCGCAACGGCCGAAGGCGCATCACACCGCAAACCCACCGCCCTTCGGCACCCTTCCTCGAACCAGCACGCCATCTGAGGAAGTATGGAAGGACGCTGAATTGCACCTGAATTCGAATAGCTTATTATGGGACACGGATAACTGTTGTGATGACCTGTGATAGAACGAGTTAGCAAGACGTATTTTAGAGAAAGATTCGTTAGATTTCGATATGCAAGGTGGTGGGGTGGAAAGAAAATATTCCCGAGAAGCCCTATTGAAGATTGAGGTAAAAACGGAGACAAGTTTTGCTGTATGTCAGTGTCAAAAGAATGTATTTATTCACTGTGATGATTGCATGAAAGGAAGGAAGAATTAAGAAAAGTAAGACTGAGTAACTATGGGACCCGTGGAATGTAAGATAATAAGGACTAATAAACTAAAATTTCTGTGGAATGAAGAGATGTTAGGAGAAAGGGATATTCGTTTATCGAATCCGTATAGCGGATCTACTAACGAGAATGTTGAATAGTGTATAAAAGAAATTCAATAAATCAAATTTACGAACCATGAATTGAGAGGAGTCGGCGTGGTTCAGTGGATAGAGCGCTAAGTTCTTGGTCGGGATTCGATCCCCAGCGGGGTGGGGATTTTTCATCACCCCTCAACATTAATACCGATTCCCTGGCCTACTCAGTCTGCTTTACAATGAGAACCGGGTCCATCCTGGGGTCAAACAGACCGGTGCGAGATGCTGGCTTCATCTCCTACCTAGTACCGAAGCCAAGTATTTGCGGAACTCTGTCCTACGTGAACCCCGTGGGCACCTTTTGGGCCTGTTGTGAACTATTTAACTTTGTCTTTGAATTGAGAGAAATCGACTTTGGACTTCGAGAAGTACTGGCTAATGAATCTCGCCACTTATTCTAAAGAATTGTAAATAATGTTTAAATAAGATCCCTTTGAATTTAATAAATACATTAAATTATTTGATTCCAGGATGGTAATTATTTTGTATGGAAGCGAGTAGTGACCTTTTTTTAAATTTACTCTTTCCAATGACATGATTGAAACGACGGGTACTCCAGATTGAAGAATGTACACACAAATTTATTGGTTTCCAACGTAGGATTAAATTTAGTGGAATATAAGTAAATAAATAAAATTCCAGTTGAGGTTTGAGATTCCATACGAGTTTAGATCAAATGTTTCTAGCTTATGAATATTGCAATCATTATTTACGATTTCAATCTTAGAAAGTTTTTTTTAACTTAAAAGTTTGAGCTGAATGACAAAAAGCTCACAATATTCAAATTCAACAGGGCTTTATTTTAACAAAAAATATACAATATATATGGCGATGCTTAGGGCCCGTGAGCCTTACAAAGGCCCTAAAATGCACCGTGGGCTGTGCATACTATACTCTAGTATTCACTCTCAATGAACTGAAACAGTAACTAAAAATAGAGGTATTAAAATATTTCGATTATTTGGTAGGTAAAAGACATCAGTAGTTGAAAAAGAAATCAATAAGTGTTAATAAGTTATAATAAGAATATTTTTTTACTGTCATGGCTATTTTTTAAATATTAATATTAANCTTAAATGACTGTTTCGTTCATTCAGCTCTGTTGGGAACCACGGAAAACCAACGGTTAGGGCAAGCCCGCTAAGCATAAGAAGAAGAATCTAGTTAGTAACTGGAAACCTGTAACAGAACAAAATAATTCGGTGGCAGAATCAAATAAATTCATAGAAAGAATACATACTTATCTGCAGGGCAAATAACATGTGCATACATACCAACATACCCAAGTAAATCTTGTTTACATATTTACCTATATATACGTGTATTACATGGACCCATATCCGCACATGTACACATTTTTAAATCAGTGAAAACAGACTAAAATAGAGTAGTAATATTACTACTACTTCTATCACTTATAATAATAATAATAATAACAATAATAATTTAAACATATTTAAATTAAGTGTGTTCATTCTGGTCAATCTCCTTCATCAGTTCCGCCTCCCTTTTTTTTCTAACAATACTCAGAAACTTGCCGAGGAGTAAAGTAACGGAGATTCTATTATCTCGCATTATTTCAAAAGCTGTAGTGTAATTTCTTGGTTTACGATTGTATCCCCCCTCAAAAAGCCACATTTTTCTACCTATTTCAGTGTTATCGCAATTTAGCAGAATGTGGACCCAGTCTTCTTGTTCAGTGCATAAAGTGCATTGTAAATATCGATCCCGCTTCAATTTCCTCAATTTCCAACACCCCCCCCCAAGTCGAAACCAATCATAACCTGCTCTTGTTACCTTGTTTAATTTGTCTATGTACGGTTTTCGCCCCCATTCTCCTGCCACTATATTCTGCACGATTAGTGACCTCTTTTCCTGTCTCTCAGCCATTATGTTTTGTTTCTCTATGTCTTCAAGTCTCTGAATAATTAATTCATAATCAGATCTCGCCGGAACTGTCTGCCACAAGTGTCCTACACCGGCAGTCTCGATTATAGTTCGAATTTTTTGACCTCATCCATCGTTACACGTTAACTCGTAGCAATCGTATATATAGTTGTTCCTTTCTCCATTTCTTATTGAAACCCAATATTTAATGGCCCTCATCTTAAATTTTACTTCTAACGGTAAAACTCCGAATTGTCAAAGAGTACCACAGTTAGCTGTACTCGGAGGTACGACAAGAGTATTTTTCAAGAATTTATTTTGAAGCGAATTAAGTGATGCTCAATCCCCAACACCCCATATTTCAGCTCCATAAGCTTCTGCGGGTACGAATAGGTACGTGTACATTGTTACTACAATCCTAGGATGGATGTCAGGGATGGTACCAGTACTTGTGTCTATGTTATTTCACAATAGTAATACAAAATCTTTACCCCAGGTTCCTCTTTCTTTAAACGGAACACAATTAAAAACTGTTACGAATACAAATTTCACCTCCGAAACTCTTGTAAACCTTTATTCAAGGAATTAAATATCTTAACACTTCCCTGCATTTATATTTATGAAACGGTCTTGTTTGTTTAGACCGAATTACTGAAGCACCACCCTTGCTTTATACGAAATAGTCTCGTTCACGAACACAATACTCGCAATAGGAATAATATTCATCGGCCTCGAGTGTCAACCATCCTTTGCCAAAAAGGACCGCATCATTCGGGAATCATTCTATATAATTCCCTGCCCAAGAATATAAAAGATATTATGAAATTGAATATCTTCAAATCCGCGGTTAAAAATTACCTCCTGCACCAGTGCTTCTACACTGTAAAAGAATTTATTGATTTTAATAAAAGTTAAATTCGTCTTGTACTTTATCACGCCATTGCTGTAGCACTTTTTAAATAACTTATAACAATTTCAAAAACTATTTTCTTGCATGATTGTGTTGCCGTATGGCTCATATTAATTTAGTTATTATGTGTACTCGACTTTGGCACGGTTGTGTACATTAATTGTGTACCCCATCCTGGCCCGGGTTTTTCTCCGTTTTTTCTTCGGGTAGAGCCGGATTTCTTATAGAGGTTCTCTAGGCTTTGTCTAGGGGCGTGTTTATTGTAACAATAAATCGTGAATTTAGTGTTTTTTCAACTCTTATGATTTTTAAACACTATACTCAGAATAATCTATAGTTCGATAATAACTTGTACATGTAAATTTACAAACATATTTGCGTTAAATTACAAACATATTGACATTATATATGTATTATAACTCGCAGCTAACTTTTTATCTTATCTAGGAACTTTTGCTGAAATTTTTGAATCCGCCTCTGCCTTAGGGCCCTTGATCGGAATTGATGGGATGGTCCCTTGCTTGCTTCCGGAGAGTAAATTAGTTTATTGTCCTCCACGTGGTCATACGCAGTCTGTACTGTTTTTTGACAATACATTTATTATTATTATTATTATTATTATTATTTTGGATTTCATTTGGAACATACTTGCCGTTTTGTTTTTCATTTTTGTATATGTATTGACCAGGTTACGTTCATGCTTAGTTTGACACCTAGATAAGTGTAATATGTAACTTTCTCGAGAGGTTGACGTTTGTAATTACAAATTTCATTTTTACTAAACATCCATCCGTTTTTGAACACCATGACTTTAGTTTTATGTATGTTTATATGTAGAGTCATTTTATCACTGAACAGCTCGAACATATCTAAACCTATCTGAAGTCCCGACGGTTGTGGAGAATAGAACGTGATCGTCCGCAAATAACAACCCCGGTATCTGTTTCTGTTCAGGAGGAGCACCTATTGTTGGGGCATCTGTGGATGCCTCACATAAGTTTTCTATTATGTCGTTAATAAGTAATATAAATAACAACGGAGAGAGAACACATCCCTGCTTCACTCCCTGAGGTATTTGAAAAGTTGGAGTTAGAGTAGTATTATTTGTTTTCACGCATGCATTGTCAGAGTAATATAAAGCTTGCAAAGTACATAGGAAGTTTTGTGACACCCCCTTGTCCACTTATGCACACCAGAGATGTCTCTGTCCACAGCGTCGAAAGCTTTCTCAAAATCTAGGAAAACGCTGTACAGCTTTCCGCGTTTCTTGCAAGTTTCTCTCTCGGCTAACGTGTTTAAAATAAATAGATTATTGTGCTGTTGTTGCGTCTAAAACCAGCCTGTCATGTCGAGAGTTTATTTTCTTTCTCGGCCCAGAATTGTAATCTCCAGTACAGAATTTTGCAATAAATTTTTCCAATAACATTATGTAGTGAGATTCCCCTATAACTATTTGGATCGTTTATATTTCCTTTTTTATATATAGGTTGTATTACTGCTGTGGTCCATGAGTCGGGAGAAACACCTTCATCGTAGATGTAATTAAATAAAGTCGGTTAAAAATGGCACAATATCATTGGTTAGTTCGTTAATATATTCGGAAGGAACACCATCTACTCCAGGCGCTTTATTGTTTTGTAAATCACGAATGGCAAAATATATTTCATGTGATGTAATACACGCATATAGTTATATACTTTATCGGTTGTAAATATTATTCCTATTTCGTTACTACTTCTGGATGTCTTGTCATTTCCTGCTAGAAGATTTTTAAAGTGCATTTCCCATCCCATTGCATCTATGTTATTTGATATAGTTTTTTTTCGTCTTAATTTACGAATTGTGCCCCATAGGTCACGGTTACATTTTTTGATAGTATTTCTCTGAGGCGTTCAGCTTCCATTTGTTGCCAGGCTCGTTTACTTTCCTTAACTATTTGTTTATATCCTCCGCGGAGTTTACGATAAGATTCGCGCAATTCTATCCCACCTAACCACTGATATATTTTCAGGGCAGATTTTGCGGATGCCTTTGCATACCTGCAGGCATCATTATACCACACCGAATGTTTTCCTGAATTTTTGTTCCCCTGAATTATTTTCATACTCGACCCTGATTTTTGTAAACAATGTATTATGGAGTCCGCTGCAGCGTTGTAATTTTGAACCGCGAGTTTAATTTCGAAATTATTACGTAACATTTTTAAATCTCTTGAGAAATTCGCCCTATAGGCCAATTTCTTGTCATTCCATTTGTACTTTACTAATTTTGACCCCATGTGTGCGGGTGTTACTGGAGTGTTTTGATGTGAAAAATAGATTTTCACACATACGGCCACATATTATTCTGAAAGTCATCTATATATTGTATTAAATTTTTCGTGATTAACGCGTAATTTATCACACTTTCCCCGTTTTCGTTAATAAATGTTATATTCCCATCTAAATCTGATCCGTACGTACCGTTTAGTATAGTTAGGTTATGTGTGCTGCAGAAATTTAATAGGTCTGGCCTTCCCGATTTAAGTTTTTATCCTTTCTATTTCTCACGTTTACAAGCGTGAAGTCATCGTCAAACGGCGATGAGACATTATTTTCTTCGATTCGGGCGTTAAAACCTCCCATTATCATTATACTCGTGTTTGGGTATTTATTTTCGAGACTATTTATCATGTGACTCATTTCCGTATAAAAGTTTTCGTTGTCGTACTTTGACTTATTCCCGTGCCTGTAAACAATTACTATTATAAACTGTCGGCAATTAGTACTTTAATGCATATGGTGTTATCAATTTCTGTTTTCATTTCGTCACACCCATTTGTGTTGATTTTTGTACATAAACGCGACTTCACCAGGATGCCGCCCGCGCGTGCCTCTTCTCTTAAGATGTTTTGCTACGGTTGTGAATCCGTGTACATTATTTTCATCTCCCTGCTTTGACCAAGTCTCGACCCAGCCCAAAAAGTCAAATTTCTCAAGGAAACTCAGAAAACCTCATTGGCAAAGCTTCTTCCTCAGACCCACATTCCAGCACCCTATCGTTAGAGTTGCATGCAATAAGTCCTATTGCTGCCTCTGCGCTTTACATGTTTTGGGTTTTTCTCCGGAGTGATTAGTCACCGATTTGGGCGTCTACTGTGCTGTCTGTAGTCGGGTGACTCTGGCCTCTGTGGGAGGGGGTTGTTGGCGCTGGCGCACTGGCAACGATGAAGAGGGGCAAGGGCGCTTGGTCCCGTTTCCAGAACAGCGTTGCTCCGTCGCTATCGGCGGTGGCGATCGTGGTGGCGGTGAGGCTCGCAACGAGGACAAAGGTTGAACCGGTGCTGAGGGCTGTGGCGGCGGCGGTAAGGGCTGCTGCTGGTGAGGCGACAATGACGCAGCCGTCGGCAGCGGTGGCGGTGGTGGAGGTGGCGAGAACTGCGTTAGCAAAGCAGGTGTCGCAACCGGGGGCGGTGGTGGCTCACAATAAAATTGTGAGTTAAATAGATATAAATTTATTTCTGTTCGAATAGGAGTTGAAGTGCTGAGGAAGTAAAAAGTGTCAAGTTCATATCCACAATTGTTTGTTTTTTTTGTTTCATTTTATCATCTCTTCCTTTCCTTTTCGTTGGATAGCTTCCCCGTGTCTCCAAAACCCGCATTCCTTTCCTCGCTTGTCTCCGTGCACCGCTGCAGGTCCTCTTGCCATGGCTGCTTGCAGCAGCAGAAGCACAACCTTTCTCAAAGGCTTCCGGCGACGGAGGCGCTGTCGAGAGCCATCTACCATCGGACGCCTTCCTTTGCCCACCGGAGTGTTTCTCCTCTTGTTCGTCCTTGTAATTCTCCATTCCTGATACTAGTTTCATCATTGTCTTACAACACGATCGTACCATCAACCAACATGTACACTGCATTTACGTTTTGCTCGATAGTTTCTTCTTCTCTTCGTCAACTTCTGCAACATTGATCACACCTCTTGCTGTCTGTGGTTTTGCGCGGGTGAGAAATGAACTAGATTGAAAAGTTTGATTGAACTAGAGCGTGAAAAAACGTCGTACTGGGGGGAACTATACTAATCTCCAAATAAGAATCCACTATTTCTTAATAACGTTTGATTATTTTTGCTTCTGTGAAAGCATTAATAATATTTAATTTGTGGTTTCTTCTACTGTTAAAGAAACCAGTAGAGTACTCGCGGCTTTACTTGTTTGAATTTTGTGCTGCTTGCTCTCTTATTACATTTAATACAATAATAATAATAATAATAATAATAATAATAATAATAATAATAATAATAATAATAATAATGCAGTAGTGCTGAATACTAGATAATCAGACCTACTAATTCAATTCATAAAACACTCCTAGCCTTGTGTACATTCCCAACCCGTATTGTAGGTATGGAATCTCGGATTATTTTTAATTATACTCTATATTTTTATTCCTCTTTTACTGGTGATTTCGTGTGTTTCGTTTTTGTTCTACAGCTTATTATTTACCATGTCACTTTTTTCCTTTTTATTTAGAATTAATCTCCTGTTATCATACTCCTTTTTCTTACGACCAACTGAGCTTTAAATTTCTTCCTGCTATTTTATCAAGATTAGTGAACTAATTTGGTCAATGCATGACAACAAACAGATAAGTGCAATTTTGTAATATTAATAAGGAGACTATTTATCTATCCTTAAAACTTTTATACGGAAAGTCAATTCCTTGTTTTCCTGTTAAGTAATTGAACTCATTAGGTGTTCATGAGGAAATGATTTTCGTTTTTAATGAAGGTAGCGTTGTGTAACGTTTATAAAAGCGAATAATATTTTTTATTTTTTAGTGATATTTTGACTTTTAAATTAGTAATATTTTAACAAAATATAATCATGTTCAACCTGACATTTCTCTGCTTGTAAACGAATTAATTCGTATCCATACTCGTTGCATCCACTAGTTACTATTTGGGATTGATTACATGCTTTCTTCTTCTTTCCCCCGGTGAATCGTGGCTGCAGCAAATACGGTTCAAACAGCAAGAATATGTGGACAACTCCTTCCCTTCTCTCTACACATGGGAATACTGTTCCTAGAAACAGCAAATACGGCTTGCGGTCTACATGCGCCGCTCGGACTGTTATTTATGACTCGGGGTGTTCCGGAGCTCTGTGTGTATTCCGCTGCACCGCCATTGTGTATCGCAATATTTTTTCATCTCCACACATACATTTCCTTTGCGTTATATTGTTTGGCGGAGAATTAATTGAAACTGTCTGGAATAAGCACAATACTTGTAGAAGTATATGATTCTCAGTTCTCATCTCTTTTAACACCAAATGTTTTTACCGTAATTGCTATAAATATATCTGGTCGATAGTAGGTGGATATATTCTTTTGGAGGGAAACATTTTCTGGAAGTACGGCACAATATCAATATCTCATTTGAACTTGTATGCGTAAAAAGTTGAAATGATGAAAACCTATGTTATGCGCGTATGTGAAATAGTAACATTACAATTATAACTAATACATTATTTTCATAGCACGTTTTCCTTTTAATATACGTAGTGAATATATTTTAAATTGATAATTGAGCATTAATTTATGTCGGAGAATTCGTTTTATGTTGTAGGATGTTCATTGCATTTCTAGAACCTATTAGTATTAAATTTCATCTGAGAAACGGTTTTCATTTTATAAACATATGCTTCCGCGGCCGGAGTCAGTATGAACTTGTTTGTCCGGGACGAACCGCGTCTTAGTAGATAGAACTACCACCATTTCTGTCATCATGCTGTGACCTTCTTCAGGGCAATGCCAGAGTCGTACAGACCTAAGTCGCTGACGTACTCTGCAGAAGACAAACAATTTCATACGTATTTATTTTGTTACTATCAATTTTATGTTACAATATTTTGTGTGTGGAAAGAGCAGTCTTCAACTGCTCTTTCGTTTTTTCATCTGGAATATTAATGGACTTACTCCATTAAAAAAATCTCGGACTGTTCTATTCATCAGAGAAAGTGTACGAAGAAGACATGAGGAATACATGATCTGGGAGGAATATAATGAGAAACTGCGAACAACCGTATTGAGATAGATCCCACATAAGTTACTGTACTTCAATAAAAATTTTGAAGTTCTAATAAATAAATAAAAATAAACTTTGTTGTAAAAAAATGCTATAAAATATTTATTTGTTCTTCAGTGAATGACATTTGCAAAGACGAGGAACTAAAATACTTTGAAATAAATTGGATAGGTTTAGTCGTAATGAATGAATACTTTAATCAGCAATAGAAATGTTTTTAAACGTTGCTGAAGTTCTGTACATGTGTATCCGTTTCTCACGCATGTGAGAATATGCTGACCCCAGGTTTTTTCTTCCAAGTTATATGAAAGGAGTACGTGGTAGTGTGGTAGTGGATCCTAGAAATAAACACTGATAGGCGTATATTTTTATTCCAGTTACTGTATACTAGGCAAATGTAATGATTTGGGATCGTGGGAACCTGTCGAATGCGTTTGAAACACAGGTCCAATGCGAGAACCCCCGACGATCGTTGAAAACTTCCAGAGATTCAACCCATATTCATGGAATAAACATTTAACTATTCATGACCTCGGAGTTGAAATGGCGGTTGTCTTTAACTAATTTTGGCTGTTCAGGACAATCTGCGTTCAGAGTTTATTGAAACCAGCATTGATTTTTACGAGTGCTACGTTGATTTTTAGGATACAATGACAAAAATAGGGTGATCGAGTTGTGTTTATCGGGTAAAATGGAAAATATGTATCATACTCATAATTTTCTTCGTATCTAAGGTTTTGTGAGAAAGGTTTGCGTAATTAATATTCTAACGAGCCATCAACTGTAAAGAAACTGGGCTCTAGCGAAGAAACTGGGTTCTGCACCATAATTATTTAGCCATATCTGCTTATGCACATCGTATTTTTCAGTGGAACAAACGGTTTCACTTGCAAACCATTCTCTTCTTTCTTTGTTGTCTGTGCGTTAATTTGATTAATAACCCTTTGATACATAAAAAACATTGTAAAAAGGAATATATTTTAAAAAGAGTGGCCCACAGAATGAAATTATTTTACAGATAATTGAAAAAATTACAAATGAAAATTGAATGTATTGGTTGTCGACTAGCCTCGCTTTTACTATAGAACCCATACAACTTGTAGATCAAATTTGGTAATTCTTTTTCTCGAGACTAATGGTAAAGAACGCTAATATAGTGAAACTTAATTATTGAACATGTTTAAATGCGTTCTGAAACGTCCTTTCAATATACCATATATACTTGTATGTTACTCTTTTGAGACTCGAAATATCCTAATCAGTTATAAGTGTGAGTGTATTCAAATGGTGCACAGATCAAATTAAGATGTTCAACTATATTCGAAATATGGGTTGCATAGTGCAATGTGTACTTCCATGATGTCAATATCGTGCTCCGCCATCCCTCCACCACGCTCGCTGCTTCTCTGGAGAGACGGCTGGCTGTCGCGTTCCGCGCTCAATGAGTCTCGTCCTATCTTTACGGAGCCCGAGGGACATGGATGCACAGCTCGACGACGGTAGCGAACGGCTGCTGTGCTGTGCTGAGCAGAGAAGGGATGAGGATAGTGCGTGATTGTGCGGAATGAGATGGAGGTGACCTGGGTTCTTGTTGGTTGGTGAGAGAATGAGAGCTTCATCGCGACCGCGAGGATAGCATTGCGAAATTCACGTGTGTTATGAAGGATGGGTGATGTGGTTCTGATACGTACGGGTACTTTGGTCAATTTTTAAAAGAATAATAACCTAAAAAGTAAAGAAAAAGAAAAGATTCTATGGAAGAGAGAAATGTAGTTTACAGGATAGCATGCAGAGATTCCAATGATAGGAGAGACAAAAAATAGGGGTGAAACCAGGAAATCGAGAAACCAACGGAACTTCAATGCAAGAGAATCCAATGTTATAACAAATCATTACGAGGACCGTTTGATGGAATGGGAAAATATCAGTATATTAGGCAGGGAAAGTAATTATTGTAAATGCTATGTCCGAAATGAAGCCCATAAGAATCACAGTCAATGATTTTCAGCTAACTTGAGACACAAAAATTATCGGGTATTTATTTATCAATATTACAATCATTTTCTCTATGTTTTCTGTTTATTGTTTCACTGCTTTTATTTTTATGGTGTTGCAAGTTAAACAATTTCATTCATATTATGTTGTTAACGTTTACTCAATGTTGACACGTTTGTGTAACTGATATACAACTACATTTTTTAAGAATATGAAGCTACACAATATTCTGTTCTTGATCTGTTTGTTTCCAGTCTATCCTAATCTTTGATCAGAGACTGAATTGGATTGAACATCTGACAGACCTAAGAGCAAGAACATTAAAGTCTCTGAATTTATTAAAGTGCCTGAGTAGCAGGGAATGGGGAGCTGATCGCTACTCCCTGCACCAGTTTTATCGAGCATTCATAAGATCTAGGCTCGATTATGGCTGCGTTGTATATAGCTCTGCTCGTATAAGCTATTTAAAGAAGTTGGACAGTGTCCACCATGCAGGAATTCGACTAGTAACGGGAGCCTACCGCACTAGTCCCATTCCGAGTTTGTATACCGAGAGTGGCGAACCATCTCTTTACCTCCGGCGGCAAATCCTCATGCTACGACACTTTTGCTACGTGCAAACTTTACCCGACAATCTGGTGCACAACGTGGTTTTTCATCTTTCCTCTTCTTCCTTAACCTTAAATATACGCGCACCTAATGTTTTACACCAAGGTTTTAGTAATTCTCCTCCTTGGGCTTTGCACAAGTCGAAGATTATTTTCGATCTGCTGCATCATGACAAGAAGAACACTCCAGCTCCGATGTTGAGGGTATACTTTCACCTAATCCTCGACAAACACCGGGTCCGTATCCTTGTGTTTACGGACGGGTCGAAGCAGGCTGATGGTGTCGGCTGCTCTGTGGTTTTTCCCCGTGAGACCTGTGGCTACCGTCTAGGCGACTTGTGCAGTGTTTACACTGCTGAGTGCTACGCCATATTAAGAGCATTGCGATCAACAAAGTGCTCCGGCGGATCACATTTCCTGATTTGTTCTGATTCGCTGAGTGCCCTTCAAGCAATCCAGAACATGTATCCAGCTGATAAGCTGATCCAGAACATCCAGGATGTACTTTTCTCACTCGAAAGTGATAGAAAGAACATAATGTTTTGCTGGGTTCCCGGACACGTGGGTATCAGAGGAAATGAAGCAGACGATTCCGCAAAGACGGCATGCCTCAAGAATCGCGTGGATTTCTCCACGATTCCAAAACGAGATCTAAATTCCGTCAAGATAAGGATTCTGAGTGAATGGACCAATGAGTGGTTAGCTGTTGAAAGGAATAAGCTCCGACTTATCAAATCTTCTGTTAAGTCATGGAGCAGTTCCTGTAGGCCAGCCCGGCGCGACGAGGTCTTGCTGACCCGCCTGCGCATAGGACATTGTCCTCTCACTCATAGGTATCTCTTACTTCTTGATGATGAACCCGTTTGCGAGGAGTGTAGTTGTTCTTTGACAGTGCGTCACCTACTAATTGATTGCGGAAAATACTCGAGTTTACGGAGACAAATTGGTTTGGCTGCAGATTTACCAACAATTCTCAGAAATGAAACGGTTAATGTTAAGAAACTATTGAATTTTATGAGTAGATCGGGGCTCCTCCCTCAAGTTCTCGGGAGGGTTTAAAATTTGCATTCCTGTTTCATCCTTCCTGTCTTCTTTCCTTTCAGCCTTTGTTTCTGTAATTAGAAAATATAATATTCAGAAATTGTTTTCCTTTTTTGTGATATAATGTATTGGTTGGTATACTGTTTTCTTTTATTTTCTTTCATCTTTGTATTTAGATATTTGTTGAATTCAGGAGGGCTTTTTAGTGGGTATGGTCGAAATATCCGGCGAGTCCCACACACGGGGAAGAGTCACTACGGCTCTTCTTTATGGTGCGAAACTGCATTTTTGCCTACCTGCATGGGCTCTAATGACCTCGATGTTGACGAGCCCTAAAGCCCCATTAAAAAAAAATCTATCCTAGTAGTTTTTTCCCTTCATGAAGCATATTGTCAGGAATTTAAGAATTCACGGAAACTGTTTAAGACAACATGAGAAAACACGAAAAACTGTTTTGGAGTTCTCGCAAAATCTTATCAGTAAAATCAAACTGTCACCGCTTATTCTATATTCACCTAACAATTGAAATATTACGTTCCTTCCCGATGTGGTATATTTCACGGTTAACTTGACATGAAGTTTTAGAAATAAATCTTGAATTTTTTGAATACTTAGATATTCTCAATTCAAGACAGTTATTTTGAAATTTTATTCTGGTTCTTAGGTTACACAGTCCACCCAAGGTGTGCAAAATAAACATTCCAGTTTTGTATTGTTTTAGTCCAGTGGTTTGTAATGGCAGCGATATCATGTGTATCACTGAGATAATCGTCACCTACATCAGCGCGTGATCAGAGCGGTTTTCAAACTGTTGTAGCAGTAAACCATTAATCTCCCCACCGACACGATGCAGCTGTAGGTCTGGAGCATAGAGAGATGCTATAAATGCGATGGTGGCATTGTGCGGGACGTGAGCGGACGTAGAGCAGAGCCTCGGGTGCGGTCGAGTCCTCGGCGTTCGCGCTTGTCCGAGTGTCGACGCAGGATTTGCGGTCGGCGGCGGCATCACCGCGGGGAGTAGTGCGGGCTTTACTCCGCATCCAAGGATGGATACTTGTGTCTCCCTCCTTCTCTCTCGTAGCTATACCGGTGGTTCGGTTACCGGAAGGGGAAGAATTGTAAGAGTGTCGTCCATTGAGTCCAGTGGCGACCTTTATAGAGAGAGGGGAAAATCTCATTAGATTCTGGCTCAGTCGAAATAGATGAGAACTGCAATCCCTCTCGCCGCGCCCTGACAACCATCGTCTCTCATTTTCCCATTTTGCGTTTTCCATCGTGTAATGTGTTTTAGATTTCGGTACTCTCTTTCCGTAACATAGAGAAAGAGTGGTGGTATTCGACTTTTCTGGTACTACTGATGTGAAACTACGCCTCGTTCATTGTAAATTGGACTATGGTTTCATATGTATTGTCACACGATCATGTTACTGTACTATGCAAGATGTGTTAGCTATGTGCCGATCATTAAATTATGTTTACCTCTTTAAGTATTTCTAAAGGAATGCGTTTAATTTCGTGTTGATGTATTTGTTATCTTTGATTTGATGTTCGGTCATCCGTTTGTTATTTACACCAGTTTCTTAAATTAACCAATTTTTTTCCCATAACACTTACTATTCTTGGCTAGATTTATTAACACTTCTTAGATATTTGCCAATGCTATTTACAGCATAAAGGAAATGTTTTATCAGTATCAGTTCTCCATGCTATTAAATAAAAGCAAATATATGGTTCCATATATGAATATAAGAAGAAGGAAATAATCTTAAATGAAGTTATTTTAACTAAATAATCTAGTGCACTTTATGAGTATTTGAACGTTGTAACGAATGCTGCCATCCCTTACAATTTATTGATCATATGAAATTTTGTAGAATGATCCGCAGATAATTTTTGTGCATATTCGCATTTCTTTCGTTCGGGTCAACCCGAAATTAAATGGATAAATTGACAGCGATTTCCCATTGACCGCGATTTGCCTATACCGCATAATACCGGCCACCATTCGTTTACCTCACTCTCCTGTAAAAACAATATCCATTCTCTTTCACTTTATGCGAAAACTCTGATTAAGCCATGAATTGGAAGGGAATCTATTTTCAGGGTACAATGAAGTTAGTTACTTATCTCGTATATTCACGACTTGTATGTTTTACTGTATTTAATTTGCAATCAAGATATGTTTTAGTATAATATTAGTGCAGACACTTGTTTAGACCAAAGTAACATATTTTAACAAAACACAATTGTTTCGCTTTTAACAACTTTTTTCGACTGTGTTTTGAAGTATCTAACTTCCAAACTACTTTCATTTCTGAAATTTGGTTACCATTCATCTCTCAATATCGTGTATAGGTGCTCAATTGCATTGGAGTATTTCTATTGGTTATTCTCTAAATCAATTTTCTGTCAATTATTCCTCAACATCTATTGACATGTGCTAATTAAGGGAACAAATTACTATTCACGATCTGTCACATCACTGCTATTTGTAGATAATGTGACTGAACGATGTTGCACTTTCAATTCCCTATAGCCTCTCTCATTAAATACAATTAATTTTTACTGCTGTTTTGGTTGAAAATGTTGTTCGTGTTTTATTTTTCGTTTAATCAGTAATTGTATTTGTACAATTCGACTGGAACAAAATGACATTTCATATTATGCGTATAAATAATGAATAAACTACCTCTCCAAGATTTGTTTTAATTAAAATTGAGTAACATGCGTTCTGTTATGAGAATTTAGTCCTCGTTGTGCGTGTTATGGACGCCCGAGTAAGATGTTTTATATTTTTTTAATTTTTGGATGGTAGAATGAAAAATAAATAGATACTGCAAATAATTTTTGTTTAAGGCAAAGAATGGGGGTGTCTTGGCGCACCAATCACAGCGATGCAAGGATTGTATCGCGAAATAGACTGCTAAACAGAGTGACGATATTCCAGTTGTTGATTATCCAGAGTGAAGATATTCCAGTTGTCGTTCGAGTTTCTTATATGTGATCTCATATCAATATAAGTAATATCATAATATCAAAGAAGAGGTACAATCGCTTCTATTGGCTCAGTCTTATTTATTTGCGAATATCTTAAAAATCGATGAAAACCAAGTACTGTATTCTTTTAGCAATTCGAGACGTTGTATTGTCAATACTGCCCATGTACGTCTTATCAGACATTTTTGATACTGAGTATACATATAATTCAATAGTTTACGTTCCCTGTATTTTCTTCCGAGAACGAACCCTTTGTAGCGACTTTAGAACTAATGGATTGACATATTACGTTTATCACAAAATGACTTCACAAAATCAGTCTGTTGTCAGACCTTTAAAGTGTTTCTTAGTACTGACACGGATTTTCCTGAAATATATGAAATTTTTATCGATATATGTATCTACGTATATCTGCTAAATTACATTAGTATTGAAAATAAAAATGAATGCTTGAATGTTCTAGAGAAAAATTAAGGGGAAGGAAATGCAGCCACGAGATGTCTAATTAATGCAAGCGTTCAGGATCATGTTGTTTTGTTCATTTACACATTTGTTTAGTTGTTGTATGATATTCCAAGCATATAACACTTTAGTATGTTTAGTGGTGTGCGTGGGATTGGTAGAATCAATGTATGTCCGCGCCAATTATTGGTGATAAGAGAAATGTTTTTGAAGCTTGTGAGTACTTCTAGACCCCCCAGGGGGCTTACATCTAGTAAGTACGTGTTTGGCGAACACGGGGCCCCGAGCTGAGTCTGGCATTGCTTCCACTTACTTGTGCCATGCTCCTTCCTTTCTCTTTTCTGACCTCCCTTGGTCACCTCTTGTTCTTTTCGATCCCGACGCCATTAGGGCTAGGGTATCTTTCATTTTCCTCTTCTTCTCTTTCCTCTTCTTCTCTTTTTTCTTCTTTCCCCCGCAGGGAACTCAGTTTACACTGAGTATGGGTTTGGCGAACCCACGGCCCCGAGCTGGGAACTGGTACTGCGCCACCAGTCCTCGGACACCGTAACCTTTGGACATGCTTCAGCGACCACCATTGGCGCGATGGTGGAAAGTTGCTTGTTTTAAAGGGCGGAGATCTTGCCTTCATTGGCCGGGTCGCGAGGAAGGATTAAACCTCTATAAAAAANTATATTTCTAGAAGTTTTAACTATTTGAACCCAAATCATGTGTATTAGATGACTTCCATAAGCTGATTTTGCAACCACAAATATATAGGTGCTAGGGAATAGCACTTTTCTTCTTAATACTAGCAGTTAAATATTTGAAGAATTATGTGCTCATATTTATGTATTTCATTGAAAACATTACTGCTTAGCAAGTTTGGACTGTGATGAATTAAAAGAAGGTACATTGGCTTAGCATTTCTATCAGAATGTCCATTATTTCGTTTCTTTCTCTTTGTGTTTTATAGTGACATGGCACATAACAACTCCCTTTTTCATTTATAATACTTTTTATATATTTATCCTTTCGTGTTGATTATTTGTTCTTAAAGTTTCTTTGCTTATGTGCAATTTTTATTTTTCATTGTGTATATTATTATGTAATTTACGAGTGAGGTATTTTTCGATCGTAACGCATACTTTCCACAATTAAAAGTGAAAGACGGATTTTTGTATATATTTCTTTTTAATTTTAATGTGCTCTTGTTTATTTCGCTTATATATTGATTTGAACCTGCACCTGTCTCTTATACACANCACCTTTCACCAGGTATGTTATAATGTAAATAGCGACGTAATCGTTTGCCAATATGTGAAAATTGTATGTATTATAATTGTAAAATCTGCACATTTTGAATGCATCCACTTTTTTCGTTCTTGTTTGATTTGTATGAAACTTAAAGATTTTGTTTCTCTGTTCACTATTCACTCATCTATCGCTTCAGCCAACTGCCATATAATTCCGACCGGCCCCTCTACCACTAGTACTGGTGAGCACTTCGATATCGTTGCGACCGGCTTTCGCCTGCTCGCCTCCCGGTCGATAGGATTCCATGGTTTGGCGCCTAAGCCTGTTGTAATCCATGCCGCGAGCATAAAAATAATTGTGGACCGCAGTAACCAACGCGTAATTGATTGATTCTAACGCTAGAAACACATGTTGAAAAAACATTAGTATATCTGCTGTGGATCGAGGAGGGCGGTGTGATATGAACACTACGGGGACTCGCACCGTGCGTGGAACAGATGGGAAACGACTTAAATGCTTCCACATTAAGCTCATGCTTTTCTTTTCTTTTCTTTGATGGAGGTTCTCAAGTTCTTTCAGTTTGCAGTATACCGTATGTGTACATGTGATTAGCGCAATTTTTATATTAAATATTCGTAGAGTTATACTGTTTAATTAGTCAATATTTCCTCGCGTAGATTTTAAACTTTCAATTTGTACACGAAATAAGTTTTATGATGCAAGAGAAAACTAGTAGAAAATAATGAAATAATAATTTTGGGAGCAGAAGCTGCATTTTCATGCTTTTCTTCCTTGGTTAAAGAACATCATTAAATATGATTTTTTTCGGTGAAAAGCAAATTATTTTGTAAGTGAATAATTGAACACACATAAAAGTATTCTTGCTATTTTGTGTGCATTGCGATGACGGTAAGGTATTCTACAAGTTGTTGCGCCATCAAATACATTTTCTCCGGTTGTGCTGAAAGTCGACAACTTTGCTGGTAAAAGTTAGATTCCCCCCTACCACGATGTGAGACTTTGAGTTGTTTGTTTCCTCTTCACTGATATTGTACGCCTATAAGGTGAGGTTTCTAAGGTACTGAAATGAAGCTCTATTCAATATGTATGCCAACCTTGAAACCTGCGTCCGTTTGATGGTATCTTATTTTCGAAACGATTTTTGGAAGAAATCCGATCAAAGATGTGTCGAGAAGTTACACATGATATAAAAATGAGATGAGAATAACACATGATAGAAAAATAACCTTCCTCTTGTTTTAAAATCACAAACACCTGAATTTGACTTTTTCGACGTGGGGAACTTGGCATTACTTGAAAAACATATAAGTACATTCGAAAAGATTATTTTTTCTTCAAATTTGAGTTTGAATGGAAAAGATGGATTGTTTTGTTCTTTAGAGTTATTTTTCAACTGTAGATTTTTTAGTTTCATACAACTCTATGTCGTGTTTGATGTTTGACAGCCATACCCTCCCTAGCTGGTTTGGTCGTGTTCAAACATAGTCATGAAATATTTAGTGATATACGAGTAATTGCTAACTGGATATTCTGTGTTGGTTCGAGTCAAAATAATCAAATAATCATTCGTTCATAAATTGCAATGAAATGCTCTCAGGTTTTGTGGCTTGAACGAAAACTACAGTGACTACACTCTTTTGTTGTAGCAAAAATTATTATGATAGGTAAATGTGATAAATTGTCTATTTTCAACTTATTAGTGATAGGATTTGAAAGTACTAATTAAATTGTTCATTAATCGCGCAAGATCATTTATTCCTTAATAATTATTTAAAATATTTGAATAACAACAATTTCGTATAACATGATATTGTATATTTCTGTCAATATTGGGCTACGTGTACATTACCTTTCTGCACTGAAGATTTGAAACGTTGCTTTCTCTGAAATAAATATTGTACTATGGTTGTTTTCAATACATTGCCACATAATTGTCGAGAAACATCCAAAAAGAGATGCCATTATGACCATTTTTTTACATCACCTCATGATGAAAACATAAGTGGTGTGTATAACAAATAAAAAATCCTTTTTGTGAATTTTATGTTTGTTTCATAACAATTATTGCCAAGTGTATTTAAATGATTCTAATTAAGTTACTTGTATACCTGAGTTCTCACTATTGCTATCAATTATCTTATTTTAACTAGTTGGATTTTAATCGGTCCGATAATGTGTTTTCGTTTCATTTTTTTATATAATACGTGAGGATTATTCGTAAATTATACATACTCGGCATTGTTTATTTAACTGAAAGCAAGTTTAAACAGCAGTACGAGATGATTGTGTTTATGGCGAATGATACACTATTTCTAAATTACTGGAAATTTAGTGTAGTAATAACTGTACATATTTTGATTGCAGTTTTACAGATGGCGATGTCAATGAGTCTTGAAATTAAGAAATCAAATAATAATAATAATAATAATAATAATAATAATCTCTCCTGTAAAATTACTATACACAGGTAAAAAAAATTGTCAAACAAATCTACGCGTACTTAGGTTCTTACATTTTATTGATAATCATCATTTTCCGTGAAATTCCGACGTAAATTACGTTCGAAAATATATTCACCAATTCATGTCAGAACATTTGAAGTACACGAGAAGAAAAACTTTTTGTAGTCAGTTTCGAAAGTCGTATATTTGATAGTGAAAACTCACGACATACTGCTCATCAACATGCTGAAATACAGGTTAATTAGTTGAAAGTTTCGTTAAGTAATTGTTTATTTAGACTTGACATTCTCATTTATTTTATGTATTTCATGTCTTATTTAATTAGTAGCCGAAGTTCAGGTTATGAGGCCTCCTTCTGCACTCCACATGAAACAAACGAATTGCCGGGCAATGTTAGGTACCGCCTCTGCATTGGTCTGGAGTAAACGAGAGTAACCACAGGTGAAAAACAGTGTGTGGCCGAGTGGGGAATCGAACCTACACTCTTCCGGTCAGCAGTGCACGGGGAGCGAAGCCTACAATTACGTCACGGCTGTCGGTGGATTATTGTAAACATTTTTTTTAAAATACTCGTTATGAATGTCTTTTCCTTTCTCCATTCCATTGGACGCGTCCAGTATGGGGGAATGAGGAATATTGTTTATAATATCTTAATATCTTCGTAGTGTATTCTCCATGTTCATTTTACCTAAGGAGAAAGAGCTCTATCGACATATTATCCGTCGACGTAAGGCTACCTTTGATAAAATCCTCTACTTTAGCTTAAGTTGGTTAGAAAGTTATTGAGGGGTCTATTTCCTTCCTATATCAACTCTAATGCTACCCCTGCTGCCTTTACATCTGTCTCGATGACAGATTTAAGTATTCAATTTCAATAGGGCGTTTTATTTACAAAAATTATTAATTATGTACAAATGTGTGGCGAGGCTTTTTGTTGCATGTACGCCTTTCAAATGCCCCTTTAGTAGAGCCGTGGACTGTGCATACAATGCCCTGGTATTCACTCTCATTGAATGGATAGTTGCAGTTTTAATTTTGCCAATCTTTGGTTTTGAATTTAAAATGATTGTAATTTTATTTACTCGTGATTTGTATCGTAATAGTATTTTTTAGCATCCTTTAGTGCTTCTTTAATATTGTTTAATTTAATTGTAAAGTATCTTTTAAGTATACTGCAACTATCGATTCAATGAGCACCGTTGGGAACCACGGGAAACCAACGGTCAGGTACTATTAATATAAATATATTTACAAAAGATACTCAAAGAAGAAGAAGAAATTATAAAGTAATATATACAAGTTTTGTCATAGAAGTAAAGATTAAAATGAAATACAATTATTTACAATACGCAAAATATAAATGACATAATGCTTGGAAAGTCCTCTCAACATATCTCCACTTGAAACAAAAGAAAAAGACAAAGCGGCAGAATCACGGTTCATTTGAATCAGTGGTTTCAGCGCATATTACTCTTTCTCTCATCTCCCTCACATAGCTTAGGAACTGACCCAGGGACCGCACTACAGATACTCTATTGTCCCTCATTATCGCAATGGCTAAATCTACGTTAATGTGATAATTTTGGAATGCACCAACTTGGATAAAAGTTCGTTTTTTATCTGTTTTAGGGCATGTTAGTAAAATGTGAATCCAATCTTCATTTTGTTCGTCGCAAAATGGGCAAATAGAGTCTCGATCTCCCCTGAGTTTTCTTAATTTCCATTCTCGTAAGCGAAACCATCCGTAACCCGATCGTTCTTTAGATTTGAGACAGTCAATGTATGGTTTTCTGTCTTATTGCCCAGCTACTAAGGTTTGTACAATAAGTGATCTCTTTTCCAGTCCGTTAGTTTCTATTTCACGACGGTATAAGTCTTGGAGTTTTCTTTTAATATCCTTTAGACCGTTTAACGACTATTCTGACATACACAATTAATTCCTGCTTTATGAATTAAATTTTTAATTTGCCTGTTCCATTTTCCTTCTGTATTACAATGGTAAGACTTGAGTTACTAGTGGATTCCTGGTGCCTGTCCTTATCGAAAGCCAGTATTTAATTGCTCTTAATTGGAGAGTTAGTTCAATGGGAAACAACCCAAATTCCCATAAAATGCCACTGTTTGCTGTGCATTGAGCAATGCCCGTTACCATTTTAAGATATTTCGTTAGAAGCGTGTTTAAAATATCGTTATCCCCCGCGCCCCATGTTTCCGCTCCGTACGCTATTCCCGGGATGAGTAGAGATTGAAACATTTTATCCATAAGTCTTGGTGCAATTTCAGGAATTGTAATTTTTGATTGTGTTATTGTACTTGAAATGTATTTGCTTTCTCGTCGAGTTTTCTCCTTATGTCTCGTCCAATTTACGTTCATGCAGATAGTTACTCCTAAATATTCTGTACAGTTTTCTAGCGTTTCTCGTTTATACGACCTAATTTCATTCTTTCTGTAGACCCACCCATTTTTTAAGTCATGGTTTTTGTCTTATGAACGTTAACATTTAGTTTTGGTTTCTTCGCAGAAAATTTATAATTCATCTAAACTTCTTTGTAAACCTGCTTGTTTTTTGTTTTTTTTTAATTCATTACAACTAATCTTAATAAAGATTATCTAGTAATTTGTCCTTATTAAAATAGGTTAACATTAGTCAGATATCCATTCAGCAATGGACTCTGTACAACAACACTTCAGTCACTTATGCACTAAGTCACTTGGTTTAGTTCTTCAACCTTCGATGCACAGAAAAACGCAACAGTTTTGTTACTTCACTATTCACGTGTTGATTTAAACGTTCTTCATGCTTCTGTGCATGTTTACGAATTTTTTCTTGAACAGTAGTTATTCCAAGATCGCGGTGTAAATCATCATTTCTGATGCACCACGGAGCATTGACGATGGTACATAGTATTTTGTTCTGGAAGCGTTGAATAATGTGAACATTAGATTTCTTGGTACATCCCCATAATTGTATCCCATAGCTCCATATTGGTTTTAGGATTTGTTTGTATAATAAAATCTTATTGTACACTGATAGCTTGGAGTTTCTTCCAATAAGCCAGTACATTTTGTTGTATGTTATATTGAGTTCTTTTCTCTTCGTTTTCACGTGTTCTTTCCAGCGGAGTTTGGTATCAAGTGACATCCCTAGATATTTAGCCGTATTCGCATAGGGTATAATTTGCGAATTTATGGTCACCGGGAAATGTGTTATCTTTTTGTTTGTAAAATCAATATGAGTGGATTTTGACTCATTTAGCTTGATCCGCCACTTCTTTGTCCAAGAGCTTACTTGATCAACAGCTAACTACAGTTTTTCAGTCGATTCCTTACTGTCTGTTCCTATTGCCAGCATTGATGTATCATCTGCAAAAGTAGCAACTGTAATTTCTTTAAAATGTGGTATATCTCTGGTGTATAGAAGGTAGAGGATAGGACCTAGAACACTTCCCTCGGGCACACCAGCCGATATTTGCTTTAATTCGGAGTACTCATCATCATACTTTATTCAAAAACGCCGGTCCGAGATATATGACGTTAGTATTTGATAGTATTCAGAAGGTAAATCTCTATTTAATTTATGTTTTAATCCTGCATGCCATACCTTATCAAAGGCTTGTGCGACATCTAAGAATATAGTGGAGCAAACCTGCTGTTCTTCAAGAACTCTTTCAATGACATCAGTAATACGATGTACTTGTTCAACAGTTGAGTGCTTTGTCCTGAATCCAAACTGATGTTTGAGTATCAAGTTTCTTTCTTGTATTATTGGCATAAGTCTTTTAAGGATTAACCTTTCAAATATTTTAGACATTACCGGTAATAGGGATATTGGTCTCTAAGATGTAACTTCATTCACAGGCTTACCAGGTTTAGGTATCATTACTACTTCAACTACTTTCCATTGTTTCGGAATGTATTTTAATCTAATTGCAGCGTTTATTTTTTCAAAAAATTTAAGAGTCCTTTTCTAGGACATTCCTTCAAAATATTGCCAGTTATCAAATCATACACCGGGGCTTTTTTAACTTTTAAGTTATTTCTGATTGCATTGTTCAGTTCTCTTATAGTGACTAGTTTAATATTAATTTTATCTGTTTTCTTAGTACATATGAGATTTTCATCGTGTGTAAGTCTGGGGTGAGCCTTGAATGTCTTATACAGGTGTTCAGCAAATATATCTGCTTTTTCTTTAATACTTTTTGCCTAATTACCGTTTTTTATAATTGATGGTATCTACATTTTTGGCCGTTTAATGCTTTTAGTGGCTTTCCAGAGTGAGTATTCTGAACTTTTATCAGCAGTTAGCTCGCTAAGATGTTTATTTAAGGATTCGTGTTTAACTTCTTTTATTAACTTTTTTAAATCATTAGCAAGTTTATTGGAAACAGTTTTGTCTTCTGATGATCTGGTTTGATGCAATTTCTTTCTTGCTTTTCTTTTCATGTGCACCATATCCCTTACTTCCTTAGGGAAATTGTAACCCTCAGTTCGTCTAGGTATTTCAGGCGTACTATGCCACGCCGCTTGCTGTAATATAGAATTAAACTTCTCAACTTCCTCTTCTACTTGTAGAGGTGTCTTAAGGGGTACTTTTAGTTCAATGTTTTCCTCTATTTCAGCTTTAAATGAATGCCATTCTGTTTTCCAATTAGAGACAGTGACATTTGTTTCTTAATTACAGAAGTACTAAGAGTTAGTTCGATAGGCTTGTGGTCCGATGCAAGATCTAAATACGCATCAACTTGAATATAATTATCAGAAACCCCTTTAGTTACAAAGAGGTCAATTAAATCAGGCACTTTGTTTTGATCACTTGGCCAGTAGGTTGGTTTTCTTGTTGAATGAAATTCACAGTTACACACTACACCAGCGTTGTAGAGTTCCTTCCCTTTACCAGTTGTGAGTCTTGACCCCCAATGTGTATGCTTGACATTAAAATCACCACCTATAATAAAATAATCCCCTAGAGTTCGAAAAAAACTGAGAAAATCATTCTTTTTCAATACGTAACGGGGAGGACAGTATATTGCAGATATCGTAATTTGCTTATATTTTGTTTAGACTTTAATTGTCGTTGCTTGTAAAGCCTCTAGCTGACATTTACTTTTTTCATAGTGTTTCAGGTTTTCTTTTATTATAACAGCTGTGCTCCCTCTAGCTCTGTTGGAAGGATAATTGGTATGATATATGTTATATCCTTGCATTTTGATATAGGATTCTTTTGTACAGTGTGTTTCAGAGACAAGACAAACGTCAATTTTATGCTCTTTTAAGAAAACTTCTATGTTTATGAATGTTGTAGTTATGAACTTAGATGTTTGTGAATTTTGAATTAACCCATTTGCATTCCATTCTGCAATACGAATAGAATCCATTATCTTTTTCGTGCTTTATTATTGCTGGGTTTGTTTTTATGTCTCTAACAGAGACAATCTTTTTAATATTACTTTGTTAGTCTGTTCTTGCTTATCCAATTTTGTTAATATTTGTTTCAGGAGTTCTTCATATTCTACTTTCTCTTTTAGCACTTCAGAGAATGTTTTTGTACGTGTGCTATCTCTTTCATTCCCTATTTGTACAGATTCACTAGGTTTCTGTGAAGTTTTATTTGCCATGGTATTGTAGCGATTAGTTACTACTTTTTGTTTTTTATCTATTAGTTCATTTCTTCGCTTTTGTAAAACCTTGGCAACTTCACAGCCCCTTTAGCTGGCCGGATGGTTTCCGCGACAATTAACACATAAAGGTTTGCTGTCTTTCCTTTTTTTACAATCATTTATTAAATGTTTCTCAGCGCAGCGAACGCATCTTGGATTAAGCTGACGGAATCTTTGTGTGTGATTATGTCCTTGGCACCTTTTACATTGTGGTATAAGAGGTGACATTTTTCTGAGTGGCTCGATTTTTACTACAATTCCTAAAATTGTTTTGATTTCATAAATCTTTTTAATTTCTTCTTTTTTGTCAAATGTTAGCATGAACAAGGGTAGAGGTATCCTCAAGATTTGATCAACTTCTTTACGTTTCTTTATAATATTTATTACAGTACATATTGTGAAACCTTTGATTTTTATATCTTGAATTATTTCTTCCGGTTTACATGTGGGATGAAGGCCTCGCGCGATGACTTTGATTGGTCGGTCATGCTTATTTTCATAAGTAAACCATTGTATTTTCCTTTCTGTTAATATTTGTGTCAGTTTTCTATTGTGTTCTGCTAAGGACACGTTTACTTTTATCACATTATTGTTGAGTGTAGTGACTTTAAAACTAGTTGTCACTTCTTGTATTAAGGAATGCAGCTCATGATATTGCTTGATTCCAACTATGTTGATAAGTGGTGTTTGGGCTGTATTTGTCATCTTGAGTTTTTCTCTTGTATTTACGCCATTAGGTATGCTACTATCCCTTGACTTTTCAGGTTGATCAATGACCTCTGGAGAAGAACCAGCCTTCTTTTTCTTGTGTTTCTTTTTGGTCTGGATAATCCAGTCCGTTTCTCTGTGCAACTCTTCCTTGTCCGTAAAGTATTCATTTCCTGCCTTCGCCGTAGTTTCGGGTTGATTGATCTTTTCCAATTGTTCGAGTCTTCGCATTATTTGATTTATGTTTACTTTTAATTTTGAATTTTCTTCAAATAGTTCTTCAACTTTCTCATTTGACTTTTTTAGTCTTTCCCACAACTTGGTAGTGTTGAGGTCTGTTTCATAAATTTGATACATATCATTAATTTCATCTCTAACCTTTGGGTTTTGTTCCTAGTAGACAATGGATGGCCTTCCCCAGAATCCGTGAGGCCAGCCTCCTGCAAGAAGGATGGATTTTCCACATTTAGTGGCGTACCACCTGGGGTATTATTTTCCAAATATGTTTTTGCCTTTGTTAATAGGGTGATGGGAATACCGTCGTAAAGGCTAACTAAGAATAATCTAGAGAAGGAAAATGATAGACTCCCTAGCCCTCGCAATCTAATAGCATCGGGGTCGAAAAAATCAAGAGTTGGTCAAGAGTGACCGATAGAAAAGATAAAGGAAGTGGTCTGCCTCAAAGTAAGAGTAAGAAGAGGTCAGCACCAGCTATGGGACCCTGGAGGTGCCAGTCTCCAACTATCAAGATGATAGCCCCCAGGGGCCTTTTGGTCCACGAGTCCTTATTCAATATATTCAGACTAGCCCGTCATATCTGACGGGTTCCCCCAACCGCTACCCGGGGTACGCGCTCTCTAGCTACCCGGGGTACCTCCGAGAGAATCTGCTTGTGTCTTTGGGAAAATAATCAAGTCGTCGGCAAAAACGAGTGCTGGTATTGATATATTTTCATCTCCAATCCTGGGTGCGTCTGCATTTACCGTGGCTAGTCTATCTATGAGCCCATCTATGAATAGTATGGAGAAAAGTGGGGAAAGTACGCAACCTTGCTTTCCACATCTTTCCTCAGAGAATGTATCTCTTACACAATCTAATTCTAATCTCACGCATGCCGTGTCAGTTTTATACATCCCTAGAAGCATTTTTAGGAATTTTGTGGAGATTCCTTTACTTTCTAGAGTATACCAAAGTATTTCCCTATTAACAGTATCGAATACTCTTTCAAAATCCACAAAAGCACAAAATAGCTTACCTCTTTTCACGGAAGTTACCTCTTTCGTTATCGTGGTAGTAATTATAAAGATGTTGTCTATTGGACAATAATTATTTCTGAATCCTGCTTGCAATGCTGTCACTTTCCCTTCTTTTTCTATCCATTTATTTAACCGTACATGAGGAATTTTGCATAAAACCTTAGCTATTGCATTAATTAAAGAAATCCCTTTATAGTTATTAGGATCGTTGACGTCACCTTTGTTTTTTATAAATTGAACAAATTATATTCCAAATTTTAGAAAACGTGGATGCGTCGTATAAAGAATTGAACAAATCCACGAGAATTGGGGCAATATTAGAATTTAGTTCCTTTAAAAATTCCACTGGAATACCATTGCTTTGCCAGACTTCAAGTTTTCTACCACATCTTTTATTTCATCAATATTTATTTCGCTGTTTAAATTTGTCACTATTATATGGTGTTTGATTACGTGGCCAGTCCGTTGTATACACTGATTCTGGGAAAGAAGTTGAGCGAAGTGTATTTCCTAACGTTTCACCTCTATACTGTTCGTGCAACTATATTTACATCGTAATTTATTTATAGTATCCCAAATATTTACAACATTTTTACTGTGAATAATGCTTGCAATTTTTCCGCTTCCAAATTCTGCCATTGTTGCTTATTGTGTTAATTATTCTTTATTTTAGTTTTTTCTCAAGTGTATGTATTTTGTAGTAAGGTTTCTCCTCCCCACCAAATGTAGAATTTTAATGCATTTTCAGCATCTTTTTTTGCCTGTCTGCAATGTTGAACAATACCGTTTCTCAAGTGTTGTGTTTTTTCTGTGTATATACTCGCATGTGTGAACCCGCTGTCTGTAGAGTGTTTCGTAAAGATTCTGTCGCGGCATTAAACTGTCCAAACTGCAACTTATTTAGAATATCTGCGTGTAAGTTTCCGCGATTCCTTTCAAACTTTGCTGCAAATTCTAGCCTTTTTTCATGGTTCCCTTTAAATCGTTTAATTTTTGGCAAGCTGTTTGACTGTTGTAGTACTTGTAAACTATTCTTATATTTTATGGTTAAACAAAGTTGCGTGTGATGGGATTCTATTCTTTGACCTATACAAAAATTATCTATCCGCTATATCGCTTTGGGCCACGCCAAACCATAATCAATTACGCTCTCCCCATTTCTATTAATATTCGTGAAATTGCCGCATGCGTCATCCCCATAAGAACCATTCAGAATATCTAAATTATGTGATTACCATAGCTCTAGTAATTCGCTTCCCTTCCCATTGCTTACTTTATCTTTACTTGTTATAATTATATTATTCTTATTAGCATGAAGATTTTCTTCACTTGTTATTGAATTAAAATTTCCCATTAATAAAAGTCCTGCATTGGGATTCCTATTTTTCAGCGTATTTAATATATGGTACTATTATGGTACACGGATTGTGAGTGAGCGAAAGGTACTATTGTGGGTGTCTATAAATACTTAAAATTAATATCTCTATACCCTTGCATTCTAGTTTAACGTATATGGAACTTTGCAAATTTATATTTATTCCTCAGAAACTATAATTCGTTGAATTCTTGCAATAAATTATGACACAATCTGTGTTTCTTCCACGCGATCCATTTGTTTTCAAATGTTTTGTAAAAGAAGTATATCCATAAATTAACCGAGTCTTCGTCTGTACACTACGTTTCAAGTAATCCCGTTACTGAGAATTTTTCAAGGAACTCACGAAAACTTCCTTGAGTCAGTTTCCTTGTCAATCCTTCAACGTTCCACACAATACATCTAATACATACCCTGTGTCCTACTGGCCTGTCGCGGACGTACCTTGCTGAACTGCGAGTGCCAAATATTTAAATATAGATGTGCGTGATGTAAGGTTAATTGCATGGAAATGAGAGAAATGGAGTGAGAGAGAGAGAGAGAGAGGGAGAAAACGGGCGAGCGAGACAGGCTTTACGGAATGAGTTTAGCACTGAAGGGAGAGGGTTTGTCGGCAACTGCAGCTTTGTTTTTGTGGGCACTCTGGCCGGCAGAGCGACGCCTGTCGTGGACAGTAGCATGCAACCCGCCAAGCGCACTTGTCATCAGCCAACGATTCCTGTGTTCAGGACTTGCAGGTTGGGAGGAGGGAGGAAAAGGGAGTAGAAATACGCTGTATTTAGCATTACATTTGCCAAAATAATGAATAAATTTATGACTGTTGTATACTTGGTGAATCAGATGACATTCTGTTGGTGATATATGATGCATGCATAAGTATGTTGAAAGTTTCTACTAAAAGGAAAGAAATATTCACGCACATGAAAATCAGTAAATGTCTTGAAAACAGTAAGCATTTCTCACCGTTCAAAGAAGCCAACAATACAGTCCACTCGTTAGGAATTTCTACCCGTAAAGTTTTGGAGAAGATTAGATTATTTGCTCCTGTGCGGTTTTGAGGGTGCTGATTAGGAATTTCAGTTTTGTCCCCTCAAGAAAGTTCAGGAAATAGGAACAACTTGGTGACAAAACGTTTATTTTAAAATCTCAATGACAATTTGGTACTATTAACTAGAAGAGACAATAATTATAGTCAGTAGTAACTTAAGAAATAAGGATCATCTATGAAAAGTAGACACAAAAACGCGAACCCTCAAGCAACAACACATGCCACCCAGAGACGAGAAATGAGGCACGAAATATATGCGCGTGAGATTGGTCAGGGTTCTGGAAATTGCATTATCAGATTGTGTCAATGTCAGTTTGTCATCTTTGAAGATGTAGGAATTCATATTCAAATGATTGGTTATTTGCAATATCATGTTTCTTCATTTTTATTTGTGGGGGATTTGTGTGTGAAATGAGTACCGTGAATTAATCATAATTCTAGGTGTATATTTACTTAACTACTACTTGAATGAAGTCGGCGTTGCACGGGAGTTTGAATTGATCGTTCATCTTTTCTGTTCATGTTTCGTTTCTGTTCATGATGACACCATTGCCAGAGACCAGTACTTCGGTTTTTGTACTCCCAAATTTAGCAACTTTAATATCCGAGGTTGACATTATATTGCATTTAACTATAAATTCTGAACTAAAACATTCCAGTTGGTTCTTGAGACTTGCATTATTTCTAATCGACTTGTTTTGACTCCAATATCTTAACCTCAACCATTATCTTAACATTTTTTCTCCCCTGGGATTGTTACAGGTATCTCACCCACATCCCATTAGTGTTGAACTTTTATTTCGTGATTCATCTAAACGGTCCAGAAAATTGTTATATTGAAACTAATACTGAACTTTTGGATTATTCCTCCTCACCACTCCGCTGTAACAGGTCCTAGGAATGTTTTCCCTCGCTCCCATGGTTATTGTATCCTTAGGTATATCAAAAGTGACCCTGTTCGTTTCAACGACCCTGAAAACTGTGTATTCGACACTAGTTTCGGTTGTTTGAAATATTTCATACGTGTCACATCCTTCCCAACAACTATACCCTCTCTTAAAGGGTATAGTGTCCCACTGTAATATGAACTAAAACATAACGACATTGGTAAAATATTTATTTAATTATAATAATAATAAATTTATTGTCAAAAAACAGTACAAACTGCGTATGACCACGTGGAGGAAAAAAAACTAATTTACTCTCCGGAAGCAAGGGACCATCCCATCAATTCCGATCAAGGGCCCTAAGGCAGAGGCGGATTCAAAAAATTCAGCAAAAATTCCTAGATAAGATAAAAAGTTAGCTGCGAGTTATAATACTAATAGAATGTCAATATGTTTGTAATTTTAAGCAAAAAATTACATGTAAGTTATTATCGAACTATAGATTATTCTGAGTATAGTGCTTAAAAATTGAAATAACACTAAATTCACGATTTATTGTTACAATAGACCCGCCCCTAGACAAAGCCTAGAGAACCTGTATGATAAATCCGCCTCTACCCGAAGGAAAACCGGAGAAAAACCCGGGCCAGGATGGGGCTACAGAATTTATGTACACAAACGTGCCAATGTTGAGTACACATAAAACTAAATTAATATGAGCCATAAGACAACACAATCATGCAAGAAAATAGTTTTTGAAATTGTTATAAGTTGTTTAAAAAGTACTACAGCAATGGCGTGATAAAGCACAAGACGAATTTAACTTTTGTTAAAATCAATAAATTCTTTTACAGTGTAGAAGCACTGGTGCAGGAGGTAGTTTTTAACCGCGGATTTGAAGATATTCAATTTCATAATATCTTTTATATTCTTGGGCAGGGAATTATATAGAACGATTCCCGAATGGTATGGTCCCTTTTGGCAAAGAGTGGTTGACACTCTAGGGCGATGAATATTACTACTATTGCGTGTATAGTGTTCGTGAACGAGACTGTTTCGTATAAAGAAAGGGTGGCACTTCAGTAATTCGGACTTAACAAACACGACTGTTTCATAAATATAAATGCAGGGAAGTGTTAATATATTTAATTCCTTGAATAAAGGTTTACAAGAGTTTCGGGGATGAGATTCAGACCCTGAAAACCAACTCTGATTGAAATCAATCCTTTGCATCTATTTTTTCCTATTATACCGTTTCTCATCCCCGTTGAAGGGCACAGGGGGTGTCTCTTGTAAGTTACACTTGTCAGTGTCTTCCCTAGGGATGTATGGGGGTTGATCGTGAACCCAAGAATTGGATGTGTTATTTTGCCTTTTAGCGGTCCCGAAAATCATGGTCTCAACACCAATGTCGGCCAGTATAGTTAAATTTTACATTTTAACCCCTTCCCACCCTATCCAAACTTTTCCTCATTGAGAGTGAACGTGGACTTAAGTAACATTGGGAAAGTCGGTATTCGTTTTAGAGGTCCCCAAAATTATTCTCATAACACCAATATTGGTCATTTTCATTATTATTACTTGCCCCTCTCCCACCCCCTTTCCTGGGGATGGTAGGTGTGTACTATCCACATGTGCACTGATTGTGGACACACGCGGTATGGGGGAGTGTCACTACTAATCTCAGCGGCTGCGACACCTACGATGTCGAAACTAATATAAGGGTTTTTCACTTTGTGTGGCCGATAAGGGTGTTTTTCACCCATGGGAACTAACCGTGGATTTAAACAATAATGGGTGTGACGCTAATCCTCTCAGCAGCCCTCAAAATCATGTATTCAATCTTATTATTGGTCATTTTCGATAATTTCTTCATGTCACCCCCTTCTCTCGGGGTGGTAGGTGTGGATAGGGGGACATGCCTAATCACCCAATCGACAATTCGATAATCCAGTGACTGTACCACCTGAAATTGCATTTACCTTCTGGCGTGCGCGATGTATAGAAGTTCTTATGTAGGAGAAACAACTACTACTCTCAATATCTGGATGAACAAACAGAAAGCTAGTTGTGTTAAATCTATTTCTCCTTTACGTGTCTCCTCCTACGCCAAAATAGATATTAAAAAAATTCACGAATGTTCGAAAGTTATAGTTTTGGAAAATCTCCCCAAACATTCCCAATGCATAGATGTAAACGTACGTAAAGTATCTGGTCCTGGGAGCCTCTATCCATTTCAGTTTAAATGGACAACAGTAAATTCTTCAACATTCAATTGAAATTTCCCTACTTTTCTTTCCTTTCATCAACATAATCCGAAGAGAGAAGAATCGGATCATTTTCTACGTGACTAATGATGGCGACAGCCGAAACGCTTCGTCCAATTTGTGAGTGACTTTTTATGTGATTTACCGTCTATTTTACATTTATAAATATTTTCACGTTTATTATGAATTATTTTCTGACCGACCCGCGAGAAAGAATTCTGCACGTGTGGTTGAGTTGGCCTGTGTTGGTGCGGGTGTTGGGGCAAGGTTGGCTGGTCGACCACAGCGGTCGCGGACGGCAGTTCTGATTTAGGTGTGTGAGGAGAGAGTTTTGGTTAGATAGTGTGAGAGGACAGTTCTGTTTTTGGAGGGTCGCGGCAGCTGGCCACTGTCTCGACAATGTTGCATCACTTATATCCAAATAAATACTTGTAGCGTAGTAAGTGTTTTTCTTGTTCGCGTTCGATTCTTGTTCGATTGGTTAAATGAGAATGCTCTGTTCTAGTGCGTTGTGAAATGTTGTAGAAAGTAGAATTCTATTTTGTTGTTTCACGTATCTCAGTCCTCGGTGTGTGAAGCCTTACGTGTCTGCAAATGGGAGTTGTCCAGTAGGACATGTGGAGCAGGTGCTAGTAGTATTCCTCTCAAATTAACTTCCCTCCCTTTCTAATTTCAGGAAACAGACTTCCCTACCCGTCGTTGGAAGTTCCACGTGTCAGTAGGAGACTTTTACCGGTTTGAGCACCAGTTTGGGGTAGGTAATTAATTAAAATCAATTAAGCTAATTGGCGACGTGAAAAAGTGTGCCGATTTGAGCACAGTTTTCCTACATAAGAATAACACATGTGCCGTTTTGAGCACAGGCGAGGTGGTTGGTCGTTGCTACTCCCTCTTCTTTGTCTTCTCCCCCCACCTCCTGCTGTGTTCAAACCGACACATGTGTTATTCTTATGGAGGAAAACTGCTCAAACCGGCACTATTTTTTTATGTCGCCAATTAGCTTAATTGATTTTAATTAATTACCTTCCCCAATAATGTGCTCAAACCGGCACAAGCGGAACCAAGGTCCTGACAAGTCCTGACATGTTCGATGTTGCGCAATGACTTCCCCAAAACTGTGCTTAAACCGACACAAGCGGAGTCTAGGTCATAACAAACCCAGACATGTCCGACGATGACGTAGTGTTGCGCAATGTAGCGCAAGCTTGCATCACTCGATGTCGTAATCTTACGCAATCCGAAAATTAAAAAAAGTTACCCAAGGAGAAGATGCAGCACGTCTCTGTGGGTGATGATATTAACAAAAACTGCAAACACCCCCCCACCCCAACCGCTCACCCAGCTGTTACCAGCACACATACGTCCACCGACGAAGAATGTCGTCGTCATACTGCGCCGGTGTCTCTCTCGCGCGCGCTCACATACCCCACCGGAGGTGTGCGGTGACATCAATCACAAGAAGGTATAGGGTGGGGAGGAGCATGAGAAGGAAGTCAACACGCATTTTTTTTAAAAAAAGGGTTAAAAAATTCAAACGTGTTATTATTAAACCATCACAATACATTTTTCAGAGTTAAACTCAGTATACATCTTCTGCTCCAAATGCAGACCCTGCATGCTATGCCTTGCGGAAGGGATTGTGTGAGTTACAGAGTTTCCAGTTCCTCGTGCGACATATTGATGACACATTATCTCCACGGACTCGTAGAATTCTATCCAACACATGTGGACAGTGGAGAAAACGTGCAAGTTGTGTGAATATTCTGTTTTTATCACCATTGTAGTTAATTATAAATCGTTATACACATCACCAAAATCGTCACTCGAAAGACTCGCATCATCACCAGTGGTACAGTCAACCAACATTTGACGACACATCGGACATGTTCGATGACACAATGTCCATCGTTCGAAACACGATGTACAAAAACGATGGTGACACGATGTGTTGCGCGTAGCAACGATCGGAACATTCTCATTGAGACAAATAGAACAGGTGGTGACTCGTAACACACACAAGGTGAGACTGTCGACGGAAAATAAATGTTGTGGGCAAAAAAAGTGAGGTGGGGAGGAGGATGAGAAGGTTGTCAAATTTGTTTTATTATATCACTATTATACATTTTCAAGTTTTACCCTCGCACAACGAATCAATTTCATATAGAGAACATTACACAGGATCAAGATCCAAGCGAGATATCATATTAATGATTGCAGTAAGATCTTTTTCAATCAAGAGATGGATGGGGAAGTTGTGATTTCGGAATTGACGTAACCTGTCTAACAGACTATAGAGGATAGACACATCACTTTCAGAGAATTGTAGAATTCTATACAGCACATTTGGATCGCGGAGAAATTTTGCAAGAGCTTCAAATAGTCTGTCGTGTTCGTTAATGCGGAGAAGAAATAATAATTCGTCAAACAACTCATCATTCAACTTTGTTACAAAGACTCGCGGAGATAGGGTCAGTCAAATATACTGGACTGGTGTTCTCAAGGTTTCTGCCCACGTTGCCTGAACGCAATTTTTGCTGGATCATGTCATACTCATTTTTCAAGCGCTAAGACCACCTCTTTTGCAAAGAGCTACTGTGAATTAAATGTTAATTTGGTGACGACCATTTTCCCTATAAAAACGATGATGGATTACTACTATTGGTTGGCGTTATTATACCTTTCTTTATGACGTTCTTTCTTTGTTTTATCTCTCCCTATGGTGATGTATTCACTGCATCGCGTTCCCATCTCTGTTTTTCGCATTTTCCATTCCCACTGCCTCTTCATTTCCTCTATCCATCTCGTGACTTCCGCCTACACTGCCCACAACGCAAACGCCATTGCCTGCCGCGCCAGAATGTTTGTAAATAGACGCGTGAGCGCGCATAAAAACGCGTGTATGCGCTTGCACTTGTTTTATATCTCCGGTAGCTTCGATAGTTCTATGTCCTGACACCGCGCCGCTCGCTCTTGTTTGGATCATTTGCTCTGCGCAGTGGGGGAATTCCATGCAAGGGGAGAAAAATCTGAAGTTGTTAGATATATGGAATATAACCTTTATTTATAGAACTTGAATGAGGAAGTGGAAGCTCGAGAGCGAATGGTACCCGGGATTCGCGACAACGATGCGTATGGAGCATGTTTTCCTGCTATGCTGTTATTGAGGTACGATAACCATTTCAAAAGTTTCTCATCTTTTCCCTTTTATAGAATGGACAATTTGTCACTGTTTTTCAAAACTATATATTTGAGGAAGTGAAAATTCAGTGAGGTAGAGAATTTTATTCACACAAATGTTATTAGTATTCTTCAGTGAAATGCAATTTTAAAAGTAGAAAATCGTACACTTTTCCATAATAATGTTAATAATAATAATAATAATAAAACAACTTGCAACTACAATACATAATTAATTTGGGTGATTTAGAACCGCTTTTGTGTGTCAGAACCCACACGTATAAAATAAATGTTATTCTATGATGCTCTGATGAAATAAAATTATACAATGCTCTGATTGAATCGAAATTATACAAGTGTAGAACTGTTTTTCTTCCTGAAAGAATCAGTGATCAATTGATAATATTAAAGAGCCATTTGCTTTGGAGAAACAAGATTTGTTAAATTTTTCAAATTCTTTCCTGCAAACATCTAGGCAGAGAAGAAAAATCGCTCTTAAATGTTTTGCAACTTTTTGTAATTCGACAAAAGAATTTTTTTTGTAATTTACTGTACTATTGGCTCTTTGAACGAAATTATTGAACAAAAATATGTAGTCAGTACACGTTTTCAATATTTACACACAATAATTTGAGAAATTGAAAATAAATCCGAAACGTGTGGACATGCTTTGGAGAGAATGTGTATAAACCTTTTTATAAAAAATTAAAATATGCTTCCAGAGTTTTTCACAAAACAATTACCTCAGCCTTACTAAAATGCCAAAATTGCAAGTAATGACCATTTTTATCTCTTTTCTTAGAAAGTATTTTTGTAAAAGTTATTTATTAAATTCTTACTATAATACGTAGTTTAACACTTTCTTATAATGAAATCGTGTCAGAGTTGCTTTTATAATAGAAGAATTCGCCAGTGCACACTGTCAGAGGGCTCCGCGTGGAGGTTTCTCTACGTTATGGTCGTTGTACACAACCACCTGTTCTCAGTCGGCCTTCTAATGACAAGAATGTCAAGGGTAGTATGCGAATGGGATGCGTATATTGAGTGAATGTTCATGATTGTTTTGTGTAGAATGAAATTTCACTCATTCCAATTGTTTCTTTTTAACGCTCAATATGATTAAAACTGAACCCTTCACAAAATGTAACCTTTCATACTAGAGCGTAGCTACGCTCTGCAGTGAGAAGAGTAATATACATTTCCGAAATCGTTTCCAACTTAAAAACGTGCAAGAGGCGAATTGGATTTGTGGTTTGCTCGTGTCACATACCCTTAGATGCTTGAGCGAGACGTGAGCCTGTGTGGAGATACGTTACGTTGTTGAAGCGTTTTACGTAATATTTTATAAACGTGTTTTGATTTTATTTCCGCGCAACATTCTCTTTTTGTTTATAGCTTTTCGCGTGTCTTGTCTTTTGTAGTTTTTTAACATTTTTCAACAAAATGTGAAGAATATAAGAAAAAAACCTAACAATGAAAAATTAACCTAACTTATAAATATTTACCCCGCGTACTCCGATCTTCCTTATCACACTTTGCAATGTATGTTGTTTTTCTTTCTTGTATGTTGAGTGTAATGCATTTCTCGTTTTTCGTGGATGCTATCTCGCTCCCTCACATCTCAATGTGGATGAAAAAAATAGAAGTTTTTTGTGTTTTCCCCCTTAATTCTATTTGGAAAGTTTTCACAGATACTCGTTAAAAGAACGGTAAAATTATATCTTACTACTCACAGTAGCGTCTATGGGTATTGAGAAAATATCACCAGGAGTTTTGCCATGTCTGTTCCAGATATAGTAATATGATTCTGAAAACTTTCGCGGCTACTACGAATGTGAGTAGTGTGCAACTGACGTTTGGAATGTAAAACAGATGACATTTGATTGATTAGTTGTGCAATAGGAAATTATCATATTGGAACTGATGTTGTGGCTACGGCAGTGCTTCACTGACATTTACTGCGTAAAATGACAAAGAATTCATGACGGAAGATATTGAAATAGTTTAAAACTATCTCAATAGGAAATACATAAATTTGTTTTTGGAATATGTGTTTTATTATCTTTTATTTCAAAGTATTGTACTACCTGCTTACCCAATAATAATCATGATTCAGTATGCTATTTCAAATAAAATCGCTGTCAGATAATGGGAAACTGAAATGAAATTTTTGGACTATGTAAACGTGTAAATCTGTTTTTATTCTAGTCTATCACATCCTTGCCTACGTGTGTATCCTATTAAATATTCTAAATGTTATCGCTCTCCTTTATATTTACTTTTCAGAAGGAGATCTTCAGTGGTCACATATTCAATAGTATTTTCTAAACGGTTACTTCTGGTGAGACAGATTCCTGTCCCTTTTAGGAAGGCAGGAAGTTTCGAACATCAATAAAATTATTAAACATATTAAATAATACCAACTTCTATGGATTATTCTTTCTGCATCTTGTAATTATTCATGCATATAAGAATATTAGAAGAAAATTGTGTATAAAATAGGATAGAGGTTAAAAAATGTTCATACAAAGGCAACCAAACCAACATCAGCTATAATAAACATTTTCGTTAGATATTAATATGGGTTTATGCAGTATCCACATCATATAGAAAGAATAGTCTGATTAATTTTTCCAAGGTGAATTACTTAAGAAATAAAGAAGTATACAGTATAGAGTTTTTATCATGTAACTGAAAGTATCATTGTACTTATTAGCAATACATTAGACAAATTTTCAATATTTCTAATTATCTCTGATAGATGGTAGATTTTTAATTTTGGTTGTTTGGAATTGTAAGTAATATTCTAAAGTAGGTGGTATGAAGTAAAAATTAAGTCAACTGTTTTTAAAATAAAAGGAATTCGTCTTTTTGGAAATTGAGTCTTCATTATTTCAATATGTTATGTTTGGGGGTTAATACGTTTGTCTAAATGGCACGAAAATACTTGTGTCAAATGGCATCTGTGCAGGTGGCATCAACTTTTGTGAAATTATGAAAAATGACGGGGGAACAAACCGTCAAGAAAACATTGGAGCATCATTTTTTTATTGCACTGGCTTTTCTTTTTTGTATTGTTATATATATTCTATTTACTCATACATTATTTTATTTTTACTTCAGATTCAAATAAAATTGTCATAAACATTGGTTTATTCTTCTGCATGCCGCGGAGTTATAAAAAGGAAAGTTGTAAAATACCATTACGCTTTCCTGATTCCTTCGAGTGCTAACGAGAGAGGGAACAACAGCATACATACACTCTTGGAAAATGAAGAAAAAAACACCATGAAGAAAAAAACTGAGAAATACCAGAACCCTACGAGAGGGCAGTTAATGAGATGATCACAAGCGCAGCGCTGTGGGCAAACCAGGAATCGCATTTTTAACTATGTGATTTGTTGCAAACTTCGCAGCAGTGTCTTGCAACATTACACACCGTAAACGTGCACCGTTTGTGCAATTGACGGACTTTGGGCTGGGGCGTGTAGTGGGTCTTCAGGTCATACCGCTGAATTGCGCAATACGTGGGGCGAGAGGTCTTCACAGTGCATCGATGTTGTTACCGGTGGTCAGCAGAAGGTGCACGTGTCCGTCAGCCTGGGTCCAGAGAGCTGCGACGCACAGATCCACGTCAAGACTGTCGCATCTTACGAAGTGCCGTGTCGGACCGCACCGCGACTACACAACAAATTACAGGCACTGTTGCTCCGGGGGTGTCAACGAGAACCATTCTCAACCGTCTCCGTGAAGCAGGGCTAAGATCATGCATGCCATTAGGGCGTCTTCCGCTCACGCCCCGACATCGTCAGCTCGCCTCCAGTGGTGTCTCGATAGGCGTTTATGGAAGGATGAATGGCGACTTGTTGTCTTCAGTGATGAGAGTCGCTTCTGCCTTGGTGTCAACATAATTCAACCAGTCGTGCTACCGTTCTTGCACCAACAATGCGATGTCCTTTTCCTGCAGGATAATGCACGTCCACATGCAGCCCGTGCCACCCAACTTGCTCTCAACTACCCTTGCCAGCAGATTAGATCTGTCCCCCATTGAGCATATTTGAGACTGGATGGAACGTCATATCGCGCGCTCTGCAAGACCGGCAGGCGTGATTTTACTATTAAGCTTTCAATTGGTTTTGGGCGCTATCTGTTATTTGTTCGTATGTGTATAATAGTTATTTGCAAGATTATTGTGTGTTGTGTATATCATTTTTCTAGTTTCTGAGAGTGGATGGTCTTGTTGATTTGCTGGCACTTGGTATTCAATATATAGTGGATGTTACACAAACATAAAGACAAGTTGACCAAGACATAGAGAAGGGGATGTTATACTTGAGGAACTGCAGATTAGCCTTGGACAACGTTAGCAATCAGTACTTTATTACTTTTTCGCATGTGTAGCGATGTATTTTGTCTCAATGGTTACTTCTTCGTTATACATTGTGATTTAGTGCATTAGAACCCTTTAGTACTCAAATTTGCTTGTCCTCTGTGCGACTCATTATTACTCTTAGAAAACAATATATTTTTAACAATGGCGTTAGTTTTTGGCTTAAATTTCACCTGCAATAAGTGTTGTGTTAACAACATTTACAATACCGTGTTCTAACTTTTTCATTGCTGCAATATTTATCATGATTGCGACATCACATCTTTCACTTCCGCTACTGATGAAACTGCCTGTCGAGTGATATTACGTGTAAATTGCCTTTCTTCTTTTGGTACCTGTTCCTTTCCAAACGTGGAATAATCATTTTTCCTTTTATAAGGTTCTGAATTAACAGCAAAGATACTGTTATTAGTAATATCGTTTGCTGGTTTTGGCGTGTGAAAAACTTATTTTGTTGAGTGTTGGAGTTGATTTATGTGCAGGTGTGTAAATATGATTTTCATGCGATATGCATTACTGCATTAATCAGTACAAATAGTTAGTGTACAAATGTTGAACTTAACTGAAGTCGATTTTGAGTCGTGTGTTTTGAGTGGTAGCTTTTATTTATTAAGGAACTAAGCAGTGTAACGCTGTCTGGAAGTGACAAGGGTGAGGTGAAGTCTCTAAAGCAAGCATCGAGTGCATGGAAACTGACGCTTGTGAGACTCAGTGACAAATCTACGATCGTTCTCGTGGAAGAGAACATTAGTATACTCAAGTTATCGAAAGATTGGGCACTAAAAAACAAAGATGTCGGACTCGAGTGGATTTCCAGGGCAGCCACCAGCAATATTTTAGAACAAAAACCCCCACACTTGTTAAGACTTGGACTGCTTGTGATTGTCGTTTGATATTAATACCATCGTTTGGTAGCACTCACACATACCTTACGGGTGTACAAACGCTATGGAAACACCGTAAGAGACTACCGTAAAATGAATTTCGTTGAAAATAGATTAATAAATTAAGATTTCTTGGATAATTTACGCAATGTACTTTATAGATAGGAATATTAATTTTGTGTTACACTACAAAGGATTAAAAAAGTATTTTAAGGATAGGCTGTCCTAGAGTTATTTCGTCAAGTTTCGTGGTAGTGAATACAACGTATAAGGTGAAAATATCACCAAGTCGAGAAGTATACGACATAGGGGGAATCTGTTGAGTAGGTTGGCAGTTCTCCCAAATTTGGTAACTTTTCAGAGGGCAGCTAGACTATATGTGAATACTAGAAATTACATTATTCTAAGCTGACATAAATATTATACCAGTGAATTGTAGGGTACAATTATTTATTAAGGTAATAATATTGATTTTACGTCAATGAACCTAACTGACATGTATAAAATTGAGAAAACATGAATACTGTTTAGAGAAAATTTCTCTTTGATTCTAATTTCTAATATTTTTTTTGGCAGAGCTAGTAAAGGAAAACATATTTACACGTAATATATATATATAATCAAGAAATGCTAGTTTTCAATATCTTCAAGTGAAAATAATGAATTTATTTCGTATTTTATGTACTTGTCTATTTCTTCAACATAGAAGTCCTACACTACGAGATAAATTAATTACAATTCTCGCTGAAATAACAATGGCTGAGAGAAAAAAATGGACTTGTTTCAGTACGCTAGGCCTTCTTTCCGGAGCGAAGCAATCAGAGACGTTCTTGTAAAACGATACATTCATTCTTCCGTCGTTCCTACATTGTGTTCAACGGCATAGTCTCCGTTCTTGTCCTTCGATTCGTTTTCTCGCCTCATCCTTGTCTCGTTCCTGTCCTTCCCTTCTTTCCTTCCTTCCATCGTCCCTCCTTCCCCCCACTCTGACAACGGCTCCGACTGCTTCGTTTCGTCCCGCTCCTCGTTCTTATCTGCTCCCCGTGGTTTTTCTACGCTTCCGTCACGGGACAAATGAGCATTGGCTGGCCCAGTCCCTCGCTCGCTCTCCTTCCTTATGTCCACCCTCGCTCGCCCGCTCCTCAGACGACGGCGACGGTGTTGACCTCGCGGCGCGCCAGCATTGCTCGCGCTGCCGCTCTCGGTGAGTGACAAAAAGTCATCCAATTCCAGCATTGTAATTTCTTGTTTGCAGGAACTCTTCCTAATTACTTCGATTTTACCCCTCTCCACCACCACCTAAACGAATGTCACCATCCCCTTCCGGCTGTCGTGGCGGCGTGTTGGGTCGATGTCCTCGTGTGGTTGATGCGAGGATATTTGGGTTCAATCGAAGTTGGAGAAATGGCCTATTGCTGCGTGCTGCGAAAGGAAGTTTTGGGGGCGTGAAGCGAAATGAGATTTGTTTTGAATATGAGGAAAGTTCTTCTATATGGAAGTTAGTTTTGAAGAGCGTTTTAAGTTGCACGCGCGACAATCTCATTTTGCTTCTAACTTGTAACATTTTAACTTCTTTGTCCAATATTCAGAAATGTGTTGTAGAGAACTATCACTTTGTAAAACAAATTAAAATTAATATAATTTCAAATCATAGTAATTCAATGTTTCTGTTTCACTGCTATCCTTGTTATGAATATTTTTGGAAGTCATTAATAAAAGAAATGATTAGAACGTCTGTAAAAATTGTATATTACTTTGGAAAACGTGCAATCCTGTTAGCAAGTGGTTATGCTCTTTCGATAGGTGGACTGCCCTACTAGTACACAGAAGTTAGCAAACATAGGAGAGATAATTCGTAATGTTTTGAAACTTCGTGATTAGGTGTAGATTGTAGTATTGTTTACTACTATTAACCCTGCCCCAAATTTTTCGGAGCCACGCACCCCTCAAAGCCATCCCTAATGTGCACGTTCGCGGTTTTTACCGTTTTCTCTCAAAACGGTCAGGTTTTCGATAAAGTTATCTATATCATAAAATGTTCCTCATTAAATTTCCTACAAAAAAGGTTATAAAGGTCCATTTTTGAGTTAAGTTCAGTTTCGCGAGATATAAGCTCTCCAATCAAGGATAGTTTCCAAAATTACAATTTTTTTGTCAGTTTTTGGATAAAGAATTGATACTTTTGGAATATTAGAACCTCGAAGAACTTGTGTATCAACATTTAGTGATATACACAACGAAACAGCAACTTTAACACGATTTTCGATCGAAAAACTCGGTTTTTAGTGCGAATAGGTGACCGGGGATCTAGTGCATATTTCATCAAATATTCCCTGCGCGCGCTTTGTTAGCCTTTGTTGTAATTCTGCGTCCTTGTTGTCGTGATTCGACTCTTCATAATATAAGTTTTTTAACTGGTGCATGGAACGTTCTACTCGAAAACAAATTTTAATATCCAGTCACTAGTATTTACGAAGTTTAAAAACTTTAAGAATTATTTCCCGTAACGGTCTGTTTTTCGTCTAATTTCAGTGTACCATACGTGCTTATTCTCCCCTTTTTTGTCCTGTGTGATGTCATTTTTATCGTACTTCTAACTCATTTTACCCGGCGTTGCCCAGGTTCTTACATGCTATCCTAGGAACAAATGATATGTTGGTTTCTATATTTCTATAGTTTCGTGACATAAAATTTTCACTTTTGTTCATTTCAAAACTTAAGTACAATGAAGAAAACATTCGGGGTTCTGTGTTATATGTAAATATGTACGTAATTACGAATTATTTCAAAAACCAGTCGGAACGAAAATAATTTTTACTCAGTACGCTTAATAAACAAGAGTTGAGTAAAGACCGCTAAATTCTTGGTTTTCATTTTACTTAGAAGTTATGAGCTTTAAAACAATGTTCTTTATAGCCTTCATTTTATTTTGCTTCTGCGATTCTGTCACGTTATATGTTCAGGGGATTGTCCTCCTCTCGCAACTCTGGCGGACACATCAGTGAGCTAAATAGTCACCAGTCATGCGAGTTAAGTTCCACATCTATTGATAAATTAGTACTAAGAACAAAATGGGGAGAGGGCCAAATAATTATCGATGAAAAGACCCTGTATTGTTAATATCTTTGAATCCGAATGCTCTTGCTGGCTGTTGAGCGGAGCGCATATGTTTTACGAGAACAAGATTTATTAATGTTTTACGTAAATATTTCTATTTGTAGACGTATGGTATATCATCGAAGCCATGAGACGAGGAATTTCTGACGTTCTTACTTTAGTTGTGATTACGTTTTCTCATATTCTGTTACATCAAATGATTAGTTTGGCAAAATTAGTTATATCCGTCATATTACCCACACGTTGTAAATTGTGCCTATACATAATTTGTACTTATACGTAATTAAAACTATAACTCCACAGTTGATATATTCAAATGTGTTTCAGTAATTCTTAGAATATTCCTAAAGATATTCGTATCAATTGTACTAAATGTTTACCCAATTATTTTTTTGCGGTGCCATTGTTTAGAATTATGTATTTTTCAATTTTATTTTGAAACTTTGAATTTCTAAACCACTCCTCTATTTTTATTTATTATAGTTCCCTCCGGAGATTTTAGAATCCTTGATTTTCTTGAAATTGTTAAGAAGAGCGATGAGTGGGAACGTAGTGTTTTTTGGTGATCTCCCGATTACGAAATAAACGCAAAAATTTTATAAAAAGATTTAAAGTTTTAATTGAATATCAGATCAATTAGGTAATATGGTGATTCAAAATAGGGTGAAATTGAACAAACAGTGACCAGGTCAATCTGCCTTTTGTCAGCTATAAATCAAATGTCAAGTAAAATAGAAATTCTTAATATGTTTTAAAATTTCAATTTTCATAAGAAAAAAAAATACAAAAATCTGTTCCTGAGCGAACCTTTCGTTACTCTTATTATTATTTTTGTCTAATTAAAAATGTACTCAAATGCAAAAAAAGTAAATTAATTTTTGTTAGATTTTTCCATGGGAATCAATGATAATCGAAATGAAAATTATTGTATATTTATCTTAAACAATTATTTTTTTCTTATGTCAACGCTTAGATGGATGGGGTAAGAAACAATACAATTTGTTTGTGTTTATTTTACTTATTAATGATGTAAAACGAGAGAAAACATCTGAGCAATGGAATTACGAAGGAATGTGTTAATTACAAAACGATGTGTTGCAGCAGTGAGTCAAGTGAAGGCGAGATGCTCCTTGCATGCCAGGAGCTCGGGAATGCACTCGTCGGCTAAAACTCCATGGCCTGTGAGGGTTTTGAATCATTTACCTTTGCGAAGGGTCACGCGGCTAGGCGGTGAGTGGACGAACGGATACGCTCGGCACGGATTCTCTTAATTTTTCAACGCTTTTGATTCAATGGTTGGTGAGTGGGAAAGCAATTTCTTTGGATAAACCTTTTAAGAGTAATGAAGCCATTTGTTGGCATCGGATGCTTACAATTTTCGTTGCCAAGCCACAGTCGTTACAGAAAGCCGATCACAACCAGATTTTTCACGAATCCTACGTGTTTTGAGAGAGAAATAAGTTACGCTGGATTTGTTACTTTGTCCTATATAGGAAAGGTTAATCTGTGCATTGAATAAACGTGTTTCACAACTATTCAGTTCTGGTTACTTGTACTCGTCTGAACGTGCTTTTGTTCCGACTATAAAAAATATCCCTGCCTCGAACTGAATTGGGATAGGTTTACAGTAAATTGTAATATACTTAGGCAATGCAAAATAGACCTCAAATTCACGATTTTTGGCTACAGTATAATAATAATAATAATAGTAATAATAATATTAGTAATGTTTTAATATATCTTGAAATTAAACCAGACATACTGTTTTTGATTTTATGTTCTTTACTTATGTTGTTTGTTAAACGTAACTTGAAATGTTCCTGAAATTGAATTAATGTTGTGTCAAATAAGTTTTTATATTACAAAACACATTTTGATGGAGGGAATGTAATAAAAGACAAATTGGATTACATATCAATTTATTAAAATAATGTGAAAAATAGGAAAAGAAGTTCTTTCCGTGAGTGAAACTTGTATAAGTTTGCTCACATATTTCTAACGCAACAAGAACATTTTCTTCCTATTGTCAAAGAACGACACCCATCAATGTACTATATTTCAGTGGTTTTATGGGGTATGTGATAAGTTGTTTTGGAGTAAAATGTTATTGTCATATTTGGGGAGTTTTTACGTAAAATTGCATTACTCGTGATTCTTAGCTGTCCGGACTTAGTGATGCGCTGCAAATATAATATTGCAAATACTGAAACATTTTTTAATGGTGTGTGTGGCTTGGTTGTCGGGAGTTTCGATGTTATACTTGTGAAACCAATTAAAAGTTTTACCATGAATAGATTGAAGTTTATGCGTTCTATTTTGATCAAGACACATCATATTCGAATCATGTCAACACACTGTGAGAACTGTGTTTTTCTGTAGATTTTCTTTTTTTTGGGTGGGGGTGGGGGTTGTTATATTTACTTGGTTTTACTTTAAATTACTTAAGAACCCTAATTTGCTTCGTTTTTCGAAGTAGATGTTACTTTTTTTTGGTAATATTTACCCGATTCTTATGTGAATTTCCATTACATTAAATATTCGAGTATACAAGTTCTCTCATTGATTTTATTATTAAATGAGTGCATCTTTTTACCAAAGCTGTGCATTTGTTCACAAATTCTTTTTCTATATATCTTTTTATATTTTTTAAAGTCATGTAAAGAAATCAAAGTTAGGGTCACTGCTTAGTTTATCTGAAGGAAGTAGTAAACTTGTCAAGAAGTAGTTAGATAAATGTTTTAATATCCACTGTATATCTTTGGTGTGTTCCGAGAATAGATGTTAACGGGTAAATATTTACAGTCGTAAAACTGAATTCTGGGCCAGCAGCTCATAAGCTCCATATATCATTTATATTTCACGGAATTCTTCATCGTTATGAAAAAATCCATTTAGTGTAAAAATCCATACACTAATATTATTGTATTCTAATTATATGAAATATTCATTAGTAAAAGTAAAAATTATGTTATTTCTGATTTTGCTCTCTTGTTATTTTCCCATGGTTGAATCGTATTGGTTAAGTAGTAAAACAGAACCGTACATATTATTCGGATGTTTTTCCACTTTCGAGTAGATAAAAATACTATGCGAAGTATATTGTGAACGATTTTTGAAATAGAACTATATTAAGCTACGGTAATTTCATTTCCTGGGTGAGAAAAGAAAAACAATCGCGTTGAATGGACGTCTAGAACAGTCAGATATTCCAATATAGTGTACGCTTTGTATTATTCATCCGCTCCGGATTTTCCTCTCTCTCTCTCTCTCTCTCTGGGATACGATTATTTGTGTTCGATCACTCCGAATTTATCCTACCCACTGCCACTGCGTTCGAACGGTTGGGTGAGGAATGGTGAATGAGAGGGGTATAGAAGAACCAAGGGATGGATGACCCTCGTTGTGCATCTGATGCGTGCCGGATTACATTTTGTGCATTCATAATACGGCCTGATGCCACCGGTCTGACGCCGTGTGTGTTTCATTAATTGCTTCTTTTTACGTGATTTGTCGTGTTTTGTCAGCGGAGCGACGGCGGCGGAGCTGTTGCTGCCACTGCTGCAACAGTCCCTGCGCCGCATGGTTCAGCGCACCATGCGCTGATATATTGGAGTATCATTTTGAAATAACGCTGTTGTAGAATAGAATTTGCTGTGGATAGAGACGAAGTACAGGAATATTTTCCATTAACATTCTGAAATAACTTTATTCTATATTTAATTTGTAAAAACACATGGTGTTCTGCTGGGATTTGTTGAGATTTTGTTGTAGCTATGTATTTCTAATAGTCGTAAATTTCTTAATTCTCTTCGAATTTTCATTGTACTTTCGAATTTATTTATATATTTCTTCTATTAGTATGTGTTATCCTGTTAAGTGTACATCAATTAGTGACTTACGCGCGAGAAGACATATACTTGTTGGTACACATGGTCCAGAATTTCGACTGATTTGTCTCTTCTATGTAAACAAAGTATACGGTGAATCTTGTTATTGTATCAAATGTGGAAGTAATAATACTGCGGTGTTAATTACATGCAGAATGATTAGTGCATCATATTTTTGTTTTGGAGGTAGTTTTCCACCATGGTTGAACAATTTATTCGAAACTTCTTAATCCTCGCTGGGTTTGAATATTTTTGAGTTTTGCTATAAACTCAAACATGCGATGCAAGAGTTGCATGGTTTACTAGTTGCTTACTTTACTAGCTCCTTTATTACTTAAAGAGTTTGGAGAGATATTTAATTAGACTCTCGTACCGCAATCAGATATTTAATTAGGCTCTCGTACCGCAGAGTTGTTAGTTTCCCACTGTTCCCTTTACATTAGTTCTTCTCCTGGACGTTTGTATACGGACGCATGAACGAGATACATAAACAAAACAGTAATTTGTTTTATTTAGTATTTTATTTAGCCTTCATTAAATATCTTACGTTTTCTTATTGAACTATGTAGCTGCGAAGAATCTCCTATTCTTGGTAATACCCTATTGATATATAAACTATTGCTTGTTTTGATTTTCTGGAAGCGATGTATTGAGAGATTGTATTTTTTTCTCTTTTTATTCTTTATTAAAGTAATGATAGAATGTTCATCTTTAAAATCGACTTGTTTTTATTAAATCTCTTCTCTTCCTCACCGTTCGTCTTTGCTACAGAAGTAAATAATTCTGATAACGAGTCCGAGTCGTTTGAAGTAGTAACCAGAAAATTGTGTCTTTTGGTGAAGTATTTCATTTGTGTGTAAATCTAAGTTTTGTTTTGAAAACGTGTATATGCTCTTCAGTGTTACTTCAGGGCTTTCTAAACTTTTCCAGTGTTAAGTTTCCATGAACATCGGTAACCCACGACCCGTGAAGTCGTGCCCTACTATCTCGAATAAATTTAGCGTGTATTATTATTGTGAGTTTTCTTGTGATACATTGATTTATTTTCTTCTTAAATAAGATTTTGTTGCAAAAATATTTTGTAATAATATTAATAAACTGTAATATGTATTAGTATTTGGTATTTGTCGTATGTATTAGGTTTGAGACCAAGATTTTATCTTCGCAATGCAACTCCGAATTAATGAATTAAATCTTGAAAATGAACTATGACGTGGCCATAACATGTCATTTTCCATTGATTGTGAATTGAAAACACGCTAACTTTCATACGGAAGTACTCTTAGTAACTACATAAGCGGAGAAAAGTAGTTCTAATGAACCGACACGTAACCTGATAGTAATAAAGTGAGTAATAAAAAGAAATAGCGAGTACTCTGTTGTCGGAGTTGGGGGCGAGTTTCTCTCTATGGTCTGCTTTCAATGGTGACTGACTACGTCAATTTTGAATGGAGTAATTTGGTTCTGTATTTGTTGGTGATGCTGAAGTCGTTTTCCATTCATCTTTTTCAAGTATCCAGCAAAAGAGTTTATACAACTAAGCGATTGCTCACACAAGTAATGATAATCATTTTCAGGACAAGAATTTTTGTGTCAGCCTTTAGTGTTTAGCTCCAAAAATGTATTTCTGATCATGTCATTGAATCGTGTATATTTGTGAAAGACCATGTATATTGATGAGGGTAGGAGTGAATGTTTTAAATATTTCATTCCAGATGATGGTCATTGGCATCGTGGCTTATATAATTATTGTTATTAATATGTTACTTCTTTTCACACTCTTATTGTGTATGATAATATTAGTTTATATTATTTAAGATGTGCATATTATATTAAAGGCTATCAAAACCACAAGTAAATCACTGGTTTATTTTCAGGTATATTGTAGAAATATATATATATATATATATAT